>JALIGW010000105.1:259755-447255 GCA_023053685.1 Diadophis punctatus similis
GTTTTTTCTTTAAAGACCTTTCGCTTCTCACCCAAGAAGCCTTTTCAGGATTGTGGGGAATGGAAGGATTTATATTCCTTGCAGACAGAATAAATCCTTCCGTTCCCCACTATCCTGTCAGAGCTGAAGAAGCTTCTTGGATGAGAAGCGAAACGTCTTCAAAATATAAAAAAACAAGGAAGTCCAGTTGCCTCCTGAAAAAAGCACCTTTGGGTCACAGGGGTGAAATCCAGCAGGCTCTGACAGGTTCTGGAGAACCGGTAGTAGAAATTTTGAGTAGTCCGGAGAACCGGTAGTGGAAATTTTGAGTAGTTCGGAGAACCGCAAATACCACTTCTGGCTGGCTCCCGAGTGGGGTGGGAATGGGGATTTTGCAGTATCCTTCTCCCTAGGAGTGGGGAGGGAATAGAGATTTTGCAGTATCCTTCCCCCTAGGAGTGGGGAGGGAATGGGGATTTTGCAGTATCCTTCCCCCAAGGAGTGGGGAGGGAATGGGGATTTTGCAGTATCCTTCCCCCCAGGAGTGGGGTGGGAATGGGGATTTTGCAGTATCCTTCTCCCTAGGAGTGGGGAGGGAATAGAGATTTTTCAGTATCCTTCCCCCTAGGAGTGGGGAGGGAATGGGGATTTTGCAGTATCCTTCCCCCAAGGAGTGGGGAGGGAATGGGGATTTTGCAGTATCCTTCCCCTGCCACACCCACCAAGACACACCCACCAGCCACACCACATCCACAGAACCAGTAGTATAAAAATTTGGATTTCACCACTGCTTTGGGATATAAAATCCAGAGTTTTGAAGAAGACTCGGCGAGTCTCACCTGCATCTCCTTTTGGGCATCTGTGACAGCCTGGCTAAGCTTCTGCAGAGTTTCAATAGCTGAGCTGATTGCCTCCAAAGGACACTGGAAGTCCTGCAGCCAACATTTGAGATCATCTGCAAAAGAAGGCCAAACCCCCAGAGTAAATGGGTGTTGGGGGGCATAGACAGTCCTTCCCTCTCAGCACAAAGAAGAATCTATGAGAGAGATTGTTGCTTCCAAAAAGGTACCCTCCCAAATGACTGTTCAATGAGCCCTCACTCATTAGTCTGCTCTGGGTGCTCCTGGGCAGGTGTCTGGCAACACTTCCAATAACGCTGAGGATGTGCACCATGGTCTCCAGGTTGGCTTCGGGCTGTCTGGAAAATGGAGAAGAATGAAGTGATGAATGACCCCAACTTCTCACCTCATTTAACTCTGGGTCGTAAACCATGGGCTGGGGTCAACATGCTGGGCCAGGGGTCCCCAAACTTGGCAATTTCTCATCGTTCCTATCACCCATCTCCTCCCACTTATGATTGTATGACTGTAACTTGTTGCTTGTATCCTTACAATTTATATTAATATGGATTGTTTCCTGATTGCTTATTTGTACTCTATGACAATCATTAAGTGTTGTACCTCATGATTCTTGACAATTTGTACCTCATGATTTGTACCTCATGATGAGGTAATTTGTACCTCATGATTCTTGATAATTTGTACCTCATGATTTGTACCTCATGATACCTCATGATGAGGTAATTTGTACCTCATGATTCTTGACAAATGTATCTGTCAGAGTTCAAACTCTGTCATTCAGAAGGAAAAGGGGGGAGCCTGGCTCTGTTTGTTCAAAAGGTTATACATATCCGGATCCCAGGCATCTGAGGGTTTTTTCATCTTAAGATAAGGGTTTATGGGGGGGTATCCGGATCCCAGACAAATGGGAGCCTCTTCGTCTTAAGAGAATGTTTTATGGGGGGGGGGTAATTGAAAGGAAGAACGGATCTGAGAAGCGGATCCATTTGTCAAACATTTGTGTATTCATTATGTGGAATGGGGTGGGGTGTTAGCTTAAAAGACTTGTCTTGCCTGAGGGCATGTTAGACCTTGCTTTGGTTTGAAATGGTTGTATCCAGATGCAAATAAAGGAAATTTATTTGAAAACCTTTTGAAAACCTTTGACTGGACTCAGAAGTTCGTACCTTACTTTGTGACTGAAGACAATCCTTACAGAAAGCAAGGTCTGCAAAATCGGTCAACCCAGAGAGTAACTTCGCTCTACTGAGGGGACCGGGCAATCATGACCGAGGAAAACCGGGAGCAGGAAGAAATTGAATGCTGGGGGGAGACACCAATCACCCCCCGGGCAGAAGCCTGTCCCGCACTCCCCAGCAAAGAGGCTGAGGGAGATTTCGAGGCCTCTGGAAAGCCCCGCTGGTCTATCGGCATTGGAAAAAAAAACAGCTGGGATGGCAGAACCAGAGGTGTCAATCTTAACCGGGGGGATCGGAAGCCCCGTTGGGAATTAGAGCTAGAAGCAGCCATGGATCAGGAAGAACCCACCGAAGCGCCTCTAAGGGAGGGGCGGTTGAAGAGATACCTGTCCCAGCTGGTAATGGAAACATTAGAAAATCTCAACATCCGAGGGACCCCAGAACGACGGATAACGAGCGCTGGGAGCACAGCAACCGCTGAGGAAACTGGGGGGGTCAACAACCTCTGGGGAGCAGGCGTGCAAATGGAGGACGCGGCAGGAAACCCAACAAACCCCCCCAGGGCAGCACACGCAGCGGCACCACTTCCTAACCAACTCCAAACTCCACAACTAGAAAGGAAAACTCCCCCCCTGGGGGTGAAATTTGATGGGGACCCACAACAATTGGGATTTTTCGTAGCACATGTGCTCACCTATATGCAAGAATATGGACGTGAGTTCCAAACCCAGGGATCCCGGGTGCGAGCAGTTACCTTAGCCCTGGAAGGAGCCGCGGCCAGATGGATGGTAACCCTACATAACGACGACGCACCCGAACTGCGCAATTTCAACCAATTCATGATGGCCCTACGACGACGATTCGAGGACCCGCTGGCAGACCGCAAAGCACGCGACCGCATTAAGGTGGTGAAACAGGGACGACGACCAGTGGCGGAGTACACTGAAGAATTCCGGGACCTCGCATGTCGGCTAAACTGGCCAGAAGACATCCTGGTAAGCTGTTTTAAGGATGGACTGAGTGACGATCTGTATAATGCCTGCGTGGCTAGGGGTGCACCGAATCATCTGCATGAGTGGTACCTCACCGCTGAAGAAGCGGAGATTGATATGGCTAGGAATCAGTACCGTACGGGGAGAGCATGGAAGAAATCCCCACCCCAATGGAGGAAAGAACCCTTCAGAAGGCAACAGGGCTTCTCCCCTAAACCTCCAATCTGTTACAAATGCGGGAAGGAGGGACACCGAGCATCCGAATGCTGGCCCCAAACACCCACCCGGAAACCCAAACGCCAAACGGGGGAGAGACCAACGAGACCCATCCAGCGGGGGAGGGAAACAGCCCTGAGGAGCAGCGAGATGACGGGACCACCACCCCCTCCTCCTGCTGAAAACAACACCCCGGCATTTCAAAGGGAAGATCCAGCCGCGTTCGAGAGCGATCCGGAGGATGAAGCACTGGTAAGCAAACCAATTGAACCGCTCACCCTCCCACTCAGACTATTTATCCCTAACCAAGAGGGGGGGAAAAATATCTCCGCTTTAGTAGACTCAGGATGCACTCGTTGCTTAATCAGCCCAACCCTAATCAGGGAACTGGAAATCACAGTGAGAAAGCTGAGAAATCCCATCGCGTTTTGCCAATTGGATGGGTCTATAGCAGGGGGGGAGCCGGCTGCTTTTGCCACGGAACCCCTGAAAATAGGCATTGATAACCACGAAGAGAAACTTACGTTTATAGTAGCACCTGGCATGGAATGGCCACTAGTCTTGGGATTCGCATGGCTAAAAAAGTGGAATCCAAAAATAAATTGGGAGCAAGGCACCATAAAATTCCAAATGCACGTAACTACTGCGGAGGATCCACAGATAGAAACTGAAGGGGTTGAGCGCAGGGAAACAGCCATGCCTGGTCATAGCGTGGAAACAAACAGCATACCCAAGGAATACAAAGACCTGGCAGAAGTCTTTAGCGAGGCAGCGTCAGATGAACTTCCCCCGCATCGCGCATCCGACTGCGCAATAGAAATCTTACCCGGGGCTAAACTACCTAAACCAAAAATGTATAGCATGTCACCGGGGGAGTTAGAGGAACTGAGTGCTTTCATTGAGAAAAACCTAGCAAGGGGTTTCATTGAACCAGCCAGACCAAAGATAGCAGCCCCGGTGCTATTTAGAGAGAAGAAAGATGGCACAAAACGCTTATGTGTTGACTTCAGGAACCTAAACTCGATAAGTGTTGAAAACATGTATCCCCTCCCCCTGATGAAAGACATGCTGGCCCACCTCAAAAAAGGGAAAATCTTCTCCAAACTAGACATCAGGGAGGCTTACTACCGAATCAGAATTAAGGAGGGGGATGAATGGAAAACGGCATTCAACACCCCCCTGGGATGTTACCAATTCAAAGTGCTCCCTTTTGGGTTACAAGGGGCACCTGCAGTATTTATGCAATTAATTAATGATGTATTACGGGAACACTTATACAAAGGGGTTCTCGTTTACTTAGATGATATTCTATTATACTCAGAGACCGAGGCTGAACATGTTAAATTGGTGAGGGCAGTGCTGAGCAAACTCCGCGAGGCAAAACTTTATGCCAAACTCTCAAAATGTGAATTCCACCGAGAAAAAATTGATTACTTGGGGTACCGTATTTCACACCAGGGCATAGAAATGGATCCTCAAAAGGTACAGGCAGTACTCGATTGGGAAACGCCTCACACACGCAAACAGCTGCAAAGTTTCCTGGGGTTTGCAAACTTCTATCGCCAATTTATCCCCGCGTTCGCTCAAATTGCCCTGCCCATCACAAAACTGCTAAGAACAAAGGGGGAGGGAGATCCTAAACCGAGACAGCCCGTGAATTGGACAATGGAATGCCAGGCAGCGTTTGAGAAGCTAAAACGGCTGTTCTCAACAGAACCAATTTTGAAGCACCCAGACCCAGAAAAACCTTTCATAATACAAGCTGATTCTAGCGATGTGGCAATAGGGGCAATCCTACTCCAGAGCAATGAGCAAGGACAGCTACAGCCATGTGCATATACATCCAGGAAACTAAGTGAAACTGAACAAAGGTGGGCGATCTGGGAAAAAGAGGCTTACGCGGTGCGATGGGCACTTTTAACTTGGAGACAATTCTTAGAAGGAAGTAAGATCCCTTTTGAGGTCTGGACTGACCACAAAAACTTAGAAGCCTTAAAGACACCAAGGAAACTGTCTCCTAAACAGGTTCGTTGGGCGCAATACTTCAAACGGTTCGAGTTTACTCTTAAATTTATCCCTGGGGGGAAAAACTTTCTGGCAGATGCACTGTCCAGAAAGCCACAATATAACTGTGTGAAATCAGAGGTATTTAAACCTATAGTACAAACAAATCAACTGGCAGCCAAAGTAATCACCAGGTCCGAAGGAGGAAAAGACACATTGAGGGACGCAGACATCACTCACGCATTTAAACAAGCATTAGTCAACGATGAATGGGTTTTAAACCACAAATCCAGCTGCGTGATGAAAGATGAATTAGCATGGATAGGTGACAAACTGTACGTACCCGCTAGCCAAAGATTACGTTTAATGGGAAGGTGCCACGACTCTAGGTTGGCTGGACATTTTGGCTTTGTAAAAACTTTACACTTAATAAAGAGACAATTTTGGTGGCCTTCGTTGAAAAAGGACATAGAAAGCTATGTAGCAAGTTGCCCCATTTGTGCTGCAGCAAAAAGACGTCAGGGGAAAACTCCAGGGCTTCTACAGAAAGTAGCTGAGCCGTCAGCCCCATGGGAAGAAATTGCTATGGATTTTATTGTGGAACTACCGGATAGTGGGGGAAACACTGTCATTTGGGTTGTGACAGACTTGTTTTCAAAACAAGCACATTTTATTCCTTGCCAAAAGATTCCAACAGCCAAAGGCTTGGCTAGACTGTTTCTAATACACATTTATCGTCTTCATGGAGCTCCTAAAAGGATAATCTCGGATAGGGGAGTCCAATTTACCTCCAATTTTTGGAAGGCGTTTTTGGACCTACTTGGCACCGCCCAAGGGTTGAGCTCGTCGCATCATCCTCAGACTAATGGCAATTGCGAGGTTCTGAACGGCGTTCTTGAACAGTACCTAAGATGTTTTATTAATTTTCAACAGGACAATTGGACTGAACTTTTACCATTTGCAGAGGTTGCATTTAATAACTCTGTACATTCAAGTACAGGTTTTACACCTTTTAGAGTAGCCACGGGGCAAGATTTCAGCCCAATACCGGAACTACCCACAGAAAAACCAACTATCCCCTCACTTAAGGAGTGGATAGAAAAGTTGCAAAACACATGGCCAGTAATCAGGTTGGCTTTACAGGAGGCTAGAGAGGCTTTCAAAATTCAAGCTGACAAGAAAAGAGTAGAGGTTAAACCTTTCCAGGTGGGGGATAGAGTATACTTATCTACAAAATTCTTGAGATCGTTACAACCATCAAAAAAATTAGGACCTAACTTTATTGGGCCTTTCACTATTAGCAGGATCATTAACCCAGTAGTAGTTGAATTGATTCTTCCAAAAACACTTAGACAAGTCCACCCAGTATTTCACATTAGTCTACTCAAGAGAGAGGTAACCTCACCACTTAGACCGGTGGCAGATACACCACCTGCTCCAATCATGATAGAAGGGGAACAACATTTTGAAATCAAGGAAATTCTGGACTCCAGAATCCACAGAGGGAAGACCCAGTATCTGGTAGCCTGGAAACATTTGCCTTCATCACAGAACGAGTGGGTCGCTAAACAACATGTGAAAGCCCCCACCTTATTGAGAAAATTCCACTCCAAATACCCTAGCAAACCTTGCTAACATATCATAATTGACTCTGCTTATGTCTTACAGGTGGACCTTCTTTTCTTTTGAGAGGCAGGATGTCAGAGTTCAAACTCTGTCATTCAGAAGGAAAAGGGGGGAGCCTGGCTCTGTTTGTTCAAAAGGTTATACATATCCGGATCCCAGGCATCTGAGGGTTTTTTCATCTTAAGATAAGGGTTTATGGGGGGGTATCCGGATCCCAGACAAATGGGAGCCTCTTCGTCTTAAGAGAATGTTTTATGGGGGGGGGGGGAATTGAAAGGAAGAACGGATCTGAGAAGCGGATCCATTTGTCAAACATTTGTGTATTCATTATGTGGAATGGGGTGGGGTGTTAGCTTAAAAGACTTGTCTTGCCTGAGGGCATGTTAGACCTTGCTTTGGTTTGAAATGGTTGTATCCAGATGCAAATAAAGGAAATCCTTTTGAAAACCTTTGACTGGACTCAGAAGTTCGTACCTTACTTTGTGACTGAAGACAATCCTTACAGTATCTTTTATTTTATGTACACTGAGAGCATATGCACCAAAGACAAATTCCTTGTGTGTCCAATCATACTTGGCCAATAAAGAATTCTATTCTATTTTATTCTAACTTTAGGACTTGTGGACTCCAACTGCCAGAATTCTTCAGCCAGGCTGAGGAATTCTGGGAGTTGAAGTTCACAAGTCTTAAAGCCGCTGTCAGGATTCCAAGTAATACAGCCACAGCAAACAGAACTCCGAGGCAGGTAGATTCCTCAAAGACTAGTTTTATTGGATATATCATATTGGCACAGGCTGGTGAAAACCGACTCTGAATGTTCCCGCGATTTTCACATAATTAAAAGTAAACGTTTTTCTCCCTCCCCAATCAGTCAGCCACATGGTCCAATCAATGTATTGTCCGGTTGCCTGGTAACTTCACTCCTCCTCTCTCCAAACACCTGTGGGAATGTCCTTGGTTCCCAGGAGAAAGTATTTTGTTTTGGCTATAGAACCCCAGCCAACTCTATTCCCCCACTCCCTATCGCTCAGCTCCAGTGTGCCTCAAAATTGCCTCAGCTTCAGGGTTGACAGTCACTAGGTTTGGAGCCCTCTGTGTTAGGCCAAAACCAGAGGAAGCACTGATTGTCATATTTAACTCCAGCCATATGCTCACTCCCGCTTTCGTGGGAGATTTCACTCACCTGCTGATGCTGTCCCAGGCATCAATGATTTTGGAATAGTCCAACTTGGGTGAGGAACTAGCCACTTTTGCCAATAACATCCAAGCTGCCGCGGCACGCTCGGTTTCGGTATGGGAGATGACACCGTTAATGAACGAAGAGGAGAATTTGTTCCTCTGAGCCAAAATGTGGAAAGCTTTGCTTAAATAGCGGCTGAGAGAGAGAGAGAGAGAGAGAACAATCAATCATAAGGGGGGGCATTTTTTGATTTGGTGTATGGCACAGTCACTGAATTTCACCATTGCCAGAAAGTCAAACTCTATTAGCTTGCTATTCATTTTGTCCAGAGAAATTGCAACATTTTCTTTTAACTAAGACGCATGAAAAGAGGTTGATTAATGAAGCTAGCGTATTTTAATAAATCCTAATGTAGGATGGATGTAATTAATGTAATTAGGAAGCCTGGTGGCACAGTGGTTAGAATGTAGTATTGCAGCTCAAACTTCATTCGAATCTGACGGGCTCAAGGTTGACTCAGCCTTCCATCCTTCCGAGGTCGCTAAAATGAGGACCCAGATTGTTGGGAGCAAGAGGCTGACTCTGTAAACCGCTTAGAGAGGGCTGTGAAGTGATTTATAAGCCTACGTGCTATTGCTAATGCATGCTATCCAAAGTTTAGGGTTCACAAACTACAGTAGACTATCTTAACTTACAACAGAGGTCTTCAAACTTGGCAACTTTAAGACTTGTGGACTTCAACTCCCAGAATTCCTCAGCCAGCTGGCTAGGGAATTCTGGGAGTTGAAGTCCACAAGTCTTAAAGTTGCCAAGTTTGGGAACCCCTGGCTTACAACAAAGGCAGGAGTTGTTTTTAATCTGTCTGGGCCAACGTGCAAAGAACCACAGAAGGGTCCATTCCATACACACAGATTACCAGAGCCTTCTTCAAAGTAATATGCAACATTTATACAATCTGTTTATCAGATTAACCGAAAGATTCACAAAAGCAGATTTTGAAACCCAAGGCTCTGAAATTAATTTGGTCACGTCAGAAGTTTTCTACGCTTTTTTTTAAAATGACTAAGCAATATCTCGATTTAGTTCCTTTCATCTTTCTCATGTGTCACCCATGACCCTTTAAACTTCAAAAATGTTATTCCTCCGTGCCAAAAACCTGTCTTCCTCCCGTATACATTTCCACTGGTCTCAAAATAGGACGAAAAATATGAAATGATTCAGAAACCTCACAGGCAATGTAAAAATTCCAAGTGTCTCATCCACGGGCCAAAATTGGGATTTGTGGTGGCATCAACCATCCTAACACAACATGTTCTATTTCAGAAGCTGTTACACGCTATTGACTAATAAACAGATGCTGTTTTTAATTCAGCATATGTTCCTGTCATTCCACAAGCGGCAACTCACCCCTTATTTTGCTTCCTGTAAAATCTGAAGGAGAGAGAGAGAGGGGGGGGGGAGGGAGAGAGAGAGAGGAGAGACAGAGACAGACAGAGAGGAGAGAGAGAGAGAGAGAGACAGACAGACAGAGACAGACAGACAGAGAGGAGAGAGAGACAGAGAGGAGACACAGAGAGAGAGAGAGAGAGAGAGGGAGGGAGAGAGAGAGAGAGAGAGGAGAGACAGACAGACAGAGAGGAGACACACACAGAGAGAGAGAGAGAGAGAGAGGGAGGGAGGGAGGGAGGGAGAGAGAGAGAGAGGAGAGACAGACAGACAGAGAGGAGAGAGAGAGAGAGAGAGAGACAGAGACAGAGACAGAGACAGAGACAGAGACAGACAGAGTTGCAGGCAGGGAAACAAGCTGAGCTCAGTAATAATGAATATTCTCCGAAGGAGGGAGAGAAATTTCCAATTAGCATTCAGCCATTTTTGTTGATTAAAAAAACAAGGGTCTGCGCAAAAATGGAAGGACGCTTCGATTCCAAGCGTGGACGAATGGTTGCAGAAGTTGATGGAGTTGACGGAAATGGCAAAACTGACCATTTTGATTAAAGAAAAGAACAGAAGTACTTTTGTTTCCACATAGTATGTACCAAAATAATGAAATATTTGTTTAGAAATGATTTATAAAGGATGAATGAATATAAGAATGTATAACTTTGTATAATTATGGATATTGATATGATGTAAGGTACACGTATTTATATATGTATGTATTGGTGGAGAAAAAAATAAAAAAAATATTTTAAAAAATGACAGGTGCCCTTTAATATTATATTTATAAGCTGCTTAGAAGGTTTCACTTTCATTTTTACTGTTTGCCCTTTCTCCTCACACTTAGAGCCTGGTGGTACAGATGCATTTCTCTTCAAACAATCATAGTTTGTAGTGTACATAGATTTGCAAATCAATGGGATAAAGAAATATTCCTGAACTTTGTTTTATGACTTATCTCATGGTTACTGTGAAATTGTGTGAATGCAACAATGCAGTGCATGTTACCTCAGCTTGCAGAGCTTGGGTTCATTGAATGAGTTTACCAAAAATGTAAATATTGCAGAATATACAGCCTCATGCTACATGACGAAGCTCCGTTTCACGCTGAACAAACTCAATTATTAATGTTATCAAATAGAAAACTACCTTTGGATAGATTTTTAGTCCAAAAGCATTTGATTAAAAAAAAATTGATTAAAAAAATCCGATTTAACTTTTAAAAAATCTGATTTTTTTTTAAAAAAAATCATCGATTTTTATCCACCGTGATTAGAGGAAGGGGTTCTCGGCGCAGCCAGATGTAAGAAGCCCTACCTCAGCTCTTGACTCTCTTTCGTGAGCAACGTAAGGAGATCCCAGGCCAGCACTTGGTACTTGTCTTGAGGCGTGAATTTATGGCAGGGCTTCATTTGCTGCAGCAAGAGGTGATCCACGCACTCCAGGACTTTCTCCTGCACGGAGGTCTCGCAGTCCATAACGACGGGGATGACTCCCATGAGCCAGGCCTTCTGCATCAGAAGGTTCTTCGGTTGGGACTGGAAGAGGAGGAGACGTTGGTTAGAAAGCTCGGCTGGCCAATTGGGTTTGTTTTATTTTAGGAAATTTATATTGCCCGCCTATTTGCACCGCATGGCGACTCATGCTGAGATTTAACAGATTTAACAGAGTTGGAAGGGACCTTGTAGGTCATCTAGGCCGACCTCCCCGCCCAAGCAGGGGACCCTACACCATTTGTGACAGATGGTAGTCCAGTCTCTTCTTGGAAGCTTCCAGTGATGAAGCTCCCACAACTTCTGACGGCAAGTCGTTCCACTGAATATAGATTAACAGAGTTGGAAGGGACCTCGTAGGTCATCTAGTCCAACCTCCCCGCCCAAGCAGGAGACCCTACACCATTTGTGACAGATGGCAGTCCAGTCTCTTCTTGGAAGCTTCCAGTGATGAAGCTCCCACAACTTCCAAAGGCAACTTCTGAACTTCTGAAGGGTGCACCTTCAAAATAAAGTTTAAAAATAAAAGACAAAAAAACCAAAAAAAACCCGCACACTAGTTGAATAAACTTAAGAGGCCTTCAACAGAGCTAGAAAAGGGGCTTCGTCAAACTCCTTGGGCCCCAAATTCCAAGGATTTAGTATAATTTCCTAGGATTTTGGGGAAGGGAAGGCTAAGAAGAGGTCAAAAGGTACCACTTTATCAGTGGTGGGATTCAAAATTTTTACTGCCAGTTCTGTGGGCGTGTCTTGGTGGGCGTGTCTTGGTGGGCATGTCAGGGGAAGGATACTGCAAAATCCCCATTTCCTCCCAATCAGCTGGGACTCGGGAGGCAGAGAATAGATGGGGGCGGGGCCAGTCAGAAGCGGTATTTACCAGTTCTCCGAACTCCTCAAAATTTCCGCTACCGGTTCTCCGAACTCCTCAAAATTTCCACTACTGGTTCTCCGAACTCCTCAAAATTTCTACTGCCGGTTCTCCAGAACTGGTCAGAACCTGCCGAAACCCACCTCTGCACTTTACCTGTAAGAGCTCCGTAATAGACTGCAGCGCTAACTTCCTCACGGAGATAGCTGGATCACGACAACGATCCTGGACGGTGGACAGGTCTTCTGAGGTACACGGGACCACAGTGTGCTTCAAAATGCTGGTCAACACCTGGACATCGAACAACAGAGGGAAAGAGGTGGAGATGGGAAAGAGATAAATAGGGTAAGTGTGAGCGGAGGAATAAATCCTCCGGAGGTCGATGGATCGTTGCTTCCCTTGAAATCATACTTACTTAGAAAATAAAAACCGAGATTCAAATCTAATTAACAAAATATTTATTTCAGTAGAAAATAATAAACAGAATCCTTATTAAGCTACATTTTTATCGGCTAATGAATAAATCACTTCTACCTTCGGCAGAAATGGCGAAGAGAAGGGAAGGAGGAGACCTCAGGAATGCAGACATGCGTAATAGAATATATCATACGTCTGCTTGACCATAGATACAAGAAAACAGTAGAAAACATAGAGATGCACAAACTGACAAAATTCACATTGTGACAGTAAGTTCTTCCCAGAAGCACCCATTTTCGATGAAAATCCAAAGAGTTGAAAAAAAGCTGATCTTGGAATTCAACTCAGAGCAGGAGATACAAAAGACCAAACAAAACAACAAGATAATAGGGAGAAGGTAATAAAAAAACCTATGAAGCAATTCTAATACATGTTAAAAGACCAAAAAATGATACTAGATAAACGGAAAGACATCTTTGAAAAGAAAATGGAGAGTTGGGCAGGTCCTCTGGAGGTTTGGCAACAAAAGATAGTAGAGATGGAAGAAATACTTAAATTAAACAGGAAAGATGTAGATGGAGAAGACGACCCAAGGGAAGAATTTGGGAGGCAAGTCAAAAACCGAACAAGAATCGAAATATTATAACGGACAAGAGATGACGGATAGAGGAAATGTTGTGTAACACAAGATTGGCTTTACTAGGAGCTAGAATAGAGGCAGACACAAGAAATAGGGTGAATATTATTTTGCATATTTTTATATTCTCCAAAGCACCTGAAGGTAGAACAAGAAGCGATGGATGGAAACTAATCAAGGAGAGAAGTAACTTAGAACTAAGGAGAAATTTCCTGACAGTTAGGACAATTAATCAGTGGAACAGCTTGCCTCCAGAAGTTGTGAATGCTCCAACACTGGAAGTTTTTAAGAAGATGTTGGATAACCATTTGTCTGAAGTAGTGTAGGGTTTCCTGCCTAGGCAGGGGGTTGGACTAGAAGACCTCCAAGGTCCCTTCCAACTTTGTTGTTATTATTATATATCTGTTATACGGCGTTACTTTTAAGGAACCCGGATTAGCCCGGACAGGAACAGAAGAGGTGAGATACCTACCTGCAGGGCCGATTTCCTCACATTGGTCTTCTCGTCTAGAGCTCTCTGCCTCAGGATGACCATGATTCCTTTTCCTGTTGAACAGGGGCGGGGGAGGGGGGAATTGAGACTTCTTAAAACCTGCCATG
Source organism: Diadophis punctatus similis (assembly GCA_023053685.1). Classification (NCBI taxonomy): domain Eukaryota; kingdom Metazoa; phylum Chordata; class Lepidosauria; order Squamata; family Dipsadidae; genus Diadophis; species Diadophis punctatus. Next base: position 273,243 of record JALIGW010000105.1, read on the forward strand.
TGCTCATCTGAGCATCACAAGCATTTAACATTTATTCAGACATGGTGGTGGACTCCCAGCCCTGCTGGAACCCAATTTTCGAAGCTGTCTTCAAATAAATAATAATTCAGATCTTTGGCAAAAAAAAAATAATACTTTTTTTTTAAAGTATTTTTTAAAAAATTATTTTATTTTTTTTTCCAAATTTGGGATGTTGGACAACTCATGTGTCTCCAGACCTGGATCTGTTTTTCAATATTCCCTCATGACTATAGAGATTCTCAGTCATCCAGGTCATGGTTGTCCGAAAGGTACTTTTTCAAAAGGCAACTGGACTTCCTGGTTTTTCTATGAAGACGTTTCGCTTCTCATTGAAGAAACTTCTTCCGTTCTGACTGGATGGTGGGGAATGGAATGGAAGGATTTATACTCCTTGAAGACAGCTGGTCATTTGCATCCTTTTAGAGAGTCGTTGAGGCCACCTGGAGGTTTATCTGTGTCCTCAGGGTCACCTCTGTCATGCCAATGATTCCTGGGTTTTTCAGAAGATTTTCAGAATTTTTCTGGAAATCCGTTCATACTCTCACACCATTTCAAGGGTGTGGGAGTATGAACAGCTTTCCAGAAAAATTGCAGACTACAGGAACCATTAGCACTACTTAGATGACCCTGAGGACACAGATAAACCTCCAAGTGGCCTCAACAACTTGTCTAAAAGACTGCAAATGACCAGCTGTCTGCAAGGAGTAGAAATCCTTCCATTCCCCACCATCCAGTCAGAGCTGAAGAAGCTTCTTGGATGAGAAGTGAAATGTCTTCAAAGAAAAACCAGAAAGTCCAGTTGCCTCTTGAAAAAAAGCACCTTTGGGACAACATTCCCTCATCTTTTTCAGACCTTTTCTTCCTAAATCCCTCCTTCCCCCTTTCCTCAATCTTCTGACATTCTTTGTTTCTTGTAAACCCAAATTAAAATACCACATAAAATTATCTTCTCCCTCCTCTCTTTCTTTCTTTTTATTCAAAAAGTTTTATTAGTACAAAGTATATACATTTTATTATTTTTCTCCCCCCTACCGCCCTACCCCTAACCCACCCTCTCCCCCCCCTTCCCGGACTTCCCAGAGAGAATACAGGACATAATATCAATAAAATAAATTTAAATTAAATTAAAAAAAATTTTTTTTGACTTCCACCTTATTTTTTAAAACTTCAACTCCAAATTGTACACTAATAAAAATTCCTTCCTCCTCCTTTCAATCATCTACCCTTCAGAACATTTCTTCACTGTTAAATAAAACTTAAATGATTATTACATAAATGATGACTAAGTATTAAATACAAAAACCTTAAACTTCATCATAAAGTCAACCACTATATAAATAACATAATATTACTATATATCAGGTTATTAACTTCAAAAAAGTTCTTAATCTCTAAAAAATATTAATATTAATAGTGATAATAATAATAATAATAAAATTTATATATAGAGAGAAAGAAAGCAAAGAAAAAAAAAGAAAAAAAAAGAGAAATACAGTCTATCCTATAAGTTCAGCACGGATTCCAAACTTTGAATAGCCTTCCTCTCAAACAAATTTTAAATCTAATTATGATATTTTATAGCTCCTCTCTTTCTTTAAAGACAATACAGGAAAAGACACATCCAATTTTAAACCCGTCGTACCGTTTAACTGGGTGGAGTCCCGTTCATGGGTCACTTCGATGGTTTTGAAGGTTGGGAATGTCTTCAGCTGATGGCTGGTACGACCTTTAAAAGAAGCCCCCTCAGTAAGTTATTTCAGAAAACCGAGAATCAAAGCAAGCAGATTCATTACTCACAGGGAGTGGGCAGGGATTACCCAACTGGGGAAAATTCTCAAAGGCGTAGGCACAGATATGATGCCGCAGCCTCAGAAACAAGACCGATGTTGCGTTATTCTGCTGCTAGAGTGACAAACTGTGACACATCTTCAAGAGAAAGAATTAAAGGTGGGAAAATTAAAGTTGGAGAAGACAAAGAAGAAACGGGGAGGAGGCCACAGATTGCACCACCTATCACATTATTTGAAACGATGCTATATTTCAGTGGTTCCCAACCTTTTTGTGATCGAGTACCACTTGGAGGTCCCGTACAGTCATCGCGTACCACCTGGTTCCAGAGAAACTAAATTCGATCAGATATCACTTTATTTCCATAATTGTACCGTTCCTTTTTTGGCCCCGCGCATCCAGCAACTGGATTCTCGGGCCGCTGGGACCAGGTGGGTGGCGTGTGGCAACAGTTGTGTTAGGCAGTAAACATTTTTGTGAAGTAAAAAATAACTAACTAAAAATCGTTCATGACCCCGAAAGTGTTCGCGTATCACTTGGAAGGCCCTCGCGTACCACTAGTGGTACACGTACCACAGGTTGGGAACCACTGCTATATTTACTCAAGGAGACTTGATGGGTGGGTTAAATGAAACAGAAGACTCTTAACAGATGCTCCCAGAAAACGATTATAAATTCAACCAAGTTCCTACTTTTTCCAAAAGATATTTAACGATGCCTAACAATCCTAAAATGGCTCTCTCTTGAAGATCGTAAAACTCAGGGGGAGGTTTTCAAGGGAGAAACCAATTGCTCAATGAAGCTGATTTATTATTATTATTATTTTTTGGAGATCTCTTTCCACCAGGAATTATTTCAAATGGGCTGGTCTCTTAGCAGGCTAGACTATTTACCTTCCACGTTGGTTAGAAATGTTTCAGCAGGAATGTTTGTATCCATGACCGAAGAACAAGCTGCTGTAGAGGGAGACAAATGGAAAGGATGAGTTACTCTTGTTAGGACTCTGTCCATAACGATTGGGTAGACAATATATGTCTAGCTTTTAACAGAGCTGTCTGTTTAGCTGAGGTGTTGCAGACTGCCACAAGAGGGAGCTAGAATTCACAGCTTATTTCTCCGGGAGTCCCTCTCTGTTTGTCTTTGTCTCTGCTACTCACTGTTCTCTGCTACTCACTAGAGCAAGACATTGTGTATGTATGCTCTGCATTTCTCTCTGTGTTGTAGTTATGTATTATAGCTAAAATGTATTTGTACTTGATAGTATTTGGATTGTTATTATGACTATTAAGTGTATGACTTTGGACTGTTTATAGGAAAATGCTATTTCTTAAAGTAAACTTTAACTCAAATTAGTGTATCTGTGTGTGGCTGAGTACTTATTCACAACTGATCTCAATCTAAACGTTTCTGTATGCACAACCTTGGTAATACAAGGAATACTTTGCTATTACATTAACAACTCTGTTCACCTGTGAATTTCACACCAGAGCAGCAACAAACTTCAAAAGCCCTTCATGGCAGGGAATTGTACAGGTAATCCTTGACTTACAACCATTCATTCAGTGACGGTTCAAAGTTGCGTTAGCTATTCTGACCTAGGCTTCCTGATAAACGCACAAACAGCTTCTCCCAAACCTCTGTTTATTGTTAACGGCTGCTAATTGTTTGCATTAGCAGTCGTCCTAAGTTCAAGTAAAACAAAGCAAGTCTTTTCTTTGTAAGGGCTGCTAGTTATTGTCATTAGCAGTCCGCATGAGTTCAAACGAATCTGACGAAAAGTCTTTCATGGAACGGCGGATAACCCACACGAACCTTGCTGTTCTTTGGCAAGCTGCCAAGGAACAGTCTGCAGGAAGCTTTGCCAAGTTCAAACAGGAACACAGAAACGGAGGGCTTGGTTTGCAAAGACAAGATCTGGAAATGAACGAAGTTGCTTCCTGCAACTCACCCATTCGTGTTCTTCGCTTAAATAGCCTATGGGAGGGGCCGATTATCCCCAAGCCTTACTCCCGAGTAGTCCTACTCCTCAGGAACTGTTCTTGCCTCTTGGCAGCTCTGCTCCTGCGCACATTGAGAACCAGGCTCCTCCTGTTCTTCTCCAGATTCCAGGCTTGGCCCAGGTTCCTCCCCAGCCTCCTCGCTGTCTGACTCTGCTGCCAGCGGCACAGGCCACTGGCGGACCACAACATTAGCATCAAAAAAGTGATTTATGGTTGTTTTCCATACTACACTGCACTGGGTCAAAATTTAGATGCTTGGCAACCGGCATGTATATATGACGGTTGCAGGGTCCCGCAGTCATCTGACCTTATGCCATCCATCTTGTAAACTCGCCGGATTCTTTTTCTTTTCGCCATGTATATGTCTACATCCGAACGAGACTGTGATGTTTCTCTGCATCATATATGTGTGTGTACGTGGGTATAAGAGCCGTGGTGCCGCAGTGGTTAGAGTGCAGTACTGCAGGCTACTTCTGCTGCCTGCCGGCTGTCTACAATTTGGCAGTTCGAATCTCACCGGCTCAAGGTTGACTCAGCCTTCCATCCTTCTGAGGTGGGTAAAATGAGGACCCAGATTGTTGGGGGCAAGAGGCTGAACTCTGTAAACCGCTTAGAGAGGGCTGTAAAGCACTATGAAGCGGTATATAAGTCTAAGTGCTATTTCTATTTTCCTTCCTTCCATCCCTCCCTAACTCCCTTCCCTCCCTCTCTCCCTTCCTTCCCTTCACAGTGGTTAGAATGCAGTATTGCAAGCTAACTCTGCCCACAGCCAGGAGTTTGATTCTGATCGGCTCAAGGTTAATTCAGCCTTCCATCCTTCCGAGGTTGGTAAAATGAGGATCCAGATTGTTGGGAACAATGTTCCCTCTAAGCTGCGCGGCCGCGCACATGACTAGAGAACGGCGCGCAGCAGTTTCCAATTGCCATGCGCCGTTTTCTAATGTTAGAGGGACTATTGGTTGGGAACCATATGCTGACTCTGTAAACTGCTTAGAGAGTAAAAGCACTGTGAAGCGGTATATAAGTCTAAGTGCTACTGCTATGTGCATAACGGTTATCTTGTGAGAGCTCATACTTACTGCCGTGCAAAAGCTCTTGAATGTCCTGTACGTTTGTTACAACTTTGTTTTCCAGGCACTGAGCGAAGCTTGACAGAGCTTTGCTGCGAACGGTGGGCACTTTGTCCGAACACCGGCCGAAGATCATGACCTGAACCAAGAATTTGTGTTTCAGATACACCTGCTGCTCTTCGGTCAAAACGACGTCCTGAACCCGCTCTGGATGTTCTAACAAAGCCACGGCAACATCGAGTGCAAATACCCTGTAGGAAACCTGTTACGGAAGGAAATAAGAGGTATATTAGCAGTAGCACTTAGATTTATATGCCGCTTTAAAGCCCTCTCTAAGCGGTTTATACAGTCAGCATCTTGCCCCCAACAATCTGGGTCATCATTTTACCCACCTCGGAAGGATGGAAGGCTGAATCAACCTTGAGGCTGGTGAGATTCGAACTGCCAAATTGCAGGCAGCCGGCAGTCAGCAACAGTAGCCTGCAGTACTACACTCTAACCACTACGCCACCATGGCTCATATTCATTTATTTCTCACATTTTTGAACCGCTCATCCCCTTGGAAGTCGCATAGCACAGCGGTCCCGAACCTCTGCGGCTTGGTGGCCTGACAGGTGCGGAAAGGGGAACCAGGCCACGCAAGCAGCTGGCCAGGGTGCACAACACAATTTGTGCAAGTGGCGGGCCAGCACGTACATGTGCACACACCTTGACTTGCAGAAATTGAGCTGCATATGCATGTATACGTGTGCTGGCCTGCTGTTTACACAAGTCGAGCTGCATACACACTGGCCCGCTGCTTGTGTAGCCCGGTTCTGAACCCCAATAGTGGGCCGTGGCCTGGGGTTTGGGGACCCCTGGCATAGCAAATGGGCCGATCAGTTAAAGGATAAATTATGTCGGCTTCAGAATCCACTCTGGTAACGTTTTGACTGTCTTGGATGGGGGTGGGAATTCCGAAATTTGTTCACTGGGTTCATTTCTTCACCTTGTTATTGCGCGAGTATCCATACAGCCAAGCAATGAATCTGGCATGCTCAGCGCAAGGGAGTTTGTAAAGCAACTGTGACAAAGACAATGCTGCGTAGGTCCGGTATTCGGATTTATCCGGAACCTGGAATGAAAAGGAATAAAGGGAGCGATCAAATTTAGCTGAAGTTAGATGTTCCGTCACGGTGACTTCAACACGGAGTTGGTTATTGGATATTGATACCCGGCTTTCCGCTACGACTGATTCATGGAAGAGGATCCCAGTGAGAGGGCCACCTCAAATGAATCCCCGTTTTAATACTAATTAATATTTTAATGTAATTAAAATTTTAATTTTAATTATTAAAATAGTGTTACTGTATTTTTCGGACTATCAGATGCACCGGGCTATAAGATGCACCTAGATTTAGAGGAGGAAAACAAGAAAAAAAAAGTTTTTAGTCTCTGTGCGTCCCATTTTCGCCCTTCCCGGCCCCTAGAACCACTATGCAGGCCAAAAACAGGCCCATTTTTGGCCTCCCAAACCTTCTGCATGTCCCGTTTTTGGTTTGCAGTGTGCTTCTGGGGGCCGGGGAGGGAGAAAATGCGACATGCAGAGGGTTCGGGAGCAGTGGTTGGATTCAAATTTTTTTACTACCGGTTCTGTGGGCATGGCATGGCATGGCTTGCTGGGCATGGCAGGGGAAGGATACTGCAAAATCTCCATTCCCACCCCACTCCAGGGGAAGGATACTGTAAAAATCTCCATTCCCTCCCAATCAGCTGGGACTCGGGAGGCAGAGAATAGATGGTGGCGGGGACAGTCAGAGGTGGTATTTGCCGGTTCTCCGAACTACTCAAAATTTCTGCAACCGGTTCTCCAGAACTGGACAGAACCTGCTGAATCCCACCTCTTTTCGGGAGGCCAAAAAACAGGCCCATATTCGATCTATAAGACGCACAAACATTTCCACCTACTTTTTTGGGGGGGGGGGAATGCGTCTTATAGTCCGAAAAATACGGCAATGCTAATCCCTGATTAATACAGTGGAGAAAAGGAGAACCATGCAAATAGCAGTGTCAGAATGATAAATGGGGTGATGGGACAGAGTTTATGAAATCAAATGACCTACTAATGCAAATTTCGAATACCAAAGACCTGTTTTGAGTTATTCCCCCCTCCCTTCAAATTTGGAGAGTTTGTTGCCTCACATATATAAAAGTGAAACTTTAAAAGTAAGACCTGAATTCAGGATGTGAAGATAGCCAGAAGTGAAACTTGAAAGATGTCCAAGACAAATCTTCAAACTTCTCCAATATTTTACTCCAAGTCATCGGTTCTCAGTTGACTGCCGTTGGCAGGAAAATTCTCCTCCATCCCTGTCCACCCCCCCCCACCCAAACGGACAGGTAAGGAACACACCTCACCTTGACACAAATATGCTGCAGCAAGATCCTCAGTACAGGGAAAGCAACTTCTTTCAGTTCTTCAATCAGAGAGCTAGATAGGAGAGATGCAAATAGAGGTAGTCTTCATTTAGTGACTGTTCAAACGTATGGCCGTTTTTCACACTGATGACCCTGGTAGCATCTCCATGGTCACACGGTTGAAATTCAGGCGCTTGGCAACTGGTTCCTATTTATGAAGGTTGCGGCATCCCGGGGTTCAAGCGATCCCCTTTTGCGACCGTCCGACAAGCCAAGTCAATGGGGAATCTGCATTCCCTTAACTACCGTCTTACTAACTTAACGAACTCAAATGATTCACTTAACAACAGCTGCAAGAAGAGTCGTAAAACGGAGCCAAACTCAATTTAAGAAGAGACTAAGCAGTCACTTATCTGAAATGGTGTAGGTTCTCCTGCTTGAGCAAGGGGCTGGACTAGAAGACCTCCAAGGTCCCTTCCAGCTCTATTCTATTCTATTCTATTCTATTCTATTCTATTCTATTCTATTCTATTCTATTCCTATACTGTATTCTGTATTCTATTCTGTATTCTATTCTATTCATTATTTCATATTCTTTTCTATTCTATTCCTATATTGTATTCTGTATTCTATTATATTCATTATTTCATATTCTATTCTAATTCTTATTCTTCTTATTCCTATTCCTATATTGTATTCTGTATTCTATTCTTTCATATTCTATTCTATTCTATTCTATTCTATTCTATTCTATTCTATTCTATTCTATTCTATTCTAATTCTTCTTATTCCTATATTGTATTCTGTATTCTATTCTATTCTTTCATATTCTATTCTATTCATTATTTCATATTCTATTCCAATTCTTATTCCTATATTGTATTCTGTATTCTATTCTATTATTTCATATTCTATTCTATTCATTATTTCATATTCTATTCCAATTCTAATTCTTCTTATTCCTATATTGTATTCTGTATTCTGTTCTATTATTTCATATTCTATTCTATTCATTATTTCATATTCTATTCTAATTCTTATTCCTATATTGTATTCTGTATTCTATTCTATTATTTCATATTCTATTCTAATTCTTATTCTTCTTATTCCTATATTGTATTCTGTATTCTATTCTATTATTTCATATTCTATTCATTATTTCATATTCTATTCTAATTCTTATTCTTCTTATTCCTATATTGTATTCTGTATTCTATTCTATTATTTCATATTCTATTCTATTCTTCTATTCTATTCATTATTTCATATTCTATTCTAATTCTTATTCTTCTTATTCCTATATTGTATTCTGCATTGTATTCTGTATTCTATTCTATTCTATTATTTCATATTCTATTCTATTCATTATTTATTCTATTCATTATTTCATATTCTTTTTTATTCATTATTTCATATTCTATTCTATTCTATTTCATATTCTATTCTGTATTCTATTCTATTCTACCATTCCCAAAAAGGGGTTCTGCGCAGATGCAAAAGAAGTGAAAACAGGCAGGTGGAGTTTTACCTGAGGAACTTGAGGGCCACTTTCCTTGCATCAATGATCCGAGAAGGGATGGGCAGAGAGACGCCGCCTTCTTTCCCTGGCAGCATCAGGATGACTCTGAGAAGTTGATAGAACACTTGGCGCAAAGTCTAGGGAAGGAAAAAAATGGGACTACGGACAGCTCTGTACTCTTTGTACAGTTCTTTGTACAAAGGTAACAAAAGTCCTAGGCTGAGCACCAAAGAATTGAGGCCTATGGTGCTGGAGAAGACTCCTGTGAGTCCCTTGGACTGCAAGGCGATCCAACCGGTCAGTCCTAGAGGAGATCAACCCTGACTGCTCTTTAGAAGGCCAGATCCTGAAGATGAAACTCAAATACTTTGGCCACCTAATGAGAAGGAAGGACTGGAGAAGAAGAGCCTAATGCTGGGAACGATTGAGGGCAAAAGAAGACGGGGACGGCAGAGAACGAGGTGGCTGGATGGAGTCACTGAAGCAGTCGGCGTGAGCTTAAATGGACTCCGGAGGATGGTAGAGGACGGGAAGGCCTGGAGGAACGTTGTCCATGAGGTCGCGATGGGTCAGACGCGACTTCGCAACTAACAACAACAACAAAAGTCCCACTTATCTGTTAAATTAGCAGCTTTGCTAGAAGAGTCACCTTCTACATTTAGACACCTTTGGCCTGAATGATTGAGACTTTATTGACATACAGGCAGAGGACAAAAGCACACTATCTGTTTTATTTAGCCTATTTTAGAAAGCTCTGTATAACAGGTTTCAGCTGGCATGCTATACCTCTTTCACACACACACACACACACACACACACACACACACACACGTAGGTCTTTGGTTATTCGGGTTTTCTCCCGGGTGAAATTGGAAGTGTCTTGGCGACGTTTCGATGAAGTCTCATTCATCATCATCATCAGGCTGGTGTCTTCTGCTTCCTGCTTCTAGGAGCTCTTAGAAGCAGGAAGCAGAAGACACCAGCCTGATGATGATGAATGAGACTTCATCGAAACGTCGCCAAGACACTTCCAATTTCACGCGGGAGAAAACCCGAATAACCAAAGACCTACATACAAACACCCGCGAAAACCTCAGAAAATAGACACACACACACACACACACACACACACACACACACACACACACACACACACACACACACACCAGGGAGAAAAACACGATTGTTTCTAGCCCTGTTCTTGTTCAATGTCCCCATCCCTAAACCAATGCACTCCCCGTTATAAAGCAATCTTTTATAAAGGGAACATTTTTCAAAAGGAAGCATTTATTTCAGCATTTCTGCCTTGGGGGGGAATTTGTGCGGAAGTCAAGGAAAGAATTTTGGGAAGGTTTGCTTAAGTCAAAAGGTCACAAAAACTGCTTCTGGAAAATTAGCACTGTCTCCCTGTTTGTGTAACACCCACAAGCCAAACATGTGCAGCAGTATTAAAGCTCCATCTAGCAGGCAAACCAAAGAATTGTTGGTAGGAGTTTTGGCTTGGAAAGAGATTGAAAAAATTGGCAAAAATAATAAATAAGTAAATAAATAAATAAATCATTTCCACATACCTGCTTCCCTGATAATCCCAGGAAGAAGGAGAAGGAGAAGGAGGAGGAGGAGGAGGAGGAGGAGGAGGAGGAGGAGGAGGAGGAGGAGAAGGAGAAGAAGAAGAAGAAGAAGAAGAAGAAGAAGAAGAAGAAGAAGAAGAAGAAGAAGAAGAAGAAGAAGAAGAAGAAGAAGAAGAAGAAAAAGAAAAAGAAAAAGAAAAAGAAAAAGAAAAAGAAGAAGAAGGACCACCCAGATATCCTATTAAGAGACAGCTGGATGTCCTCGGCCACTCCCATAGAAAGTAAAGTTTTATAGATCCATGCATTTAGAATCCAACAAAGAACAATATGTATGAATACAACCTTTACCTTGTCTCCTAGACAATGAAGGGGAGAACACAACAGTCGCAGGCCGAAGTAAGCAAGCTCTGAGACATACTTGGCTCTGGAAATCGTCCTGCAGCCAAAGGAAAAGTTCTCTGTTGGGTCTATTTCGTGATACAGAGTAAATGTTTGCAGATGAACTCTTATGATTTTTCAGAGAAAGAACATTTAGTGTTGCTCTGTTCCATGCCATCAACACCCACTGGGCTTCACAAACTCACACTATAATCTTGAGATTCCAGAGCAAAAACTCACGTCAAGTCCAAAGGTTTGAAGTCTTGTGTACAGGGCTCCAGACTCGTCAGCTTAACAAAGATCTGTGAGAAAACAAGTCAAAATACATTGCATTTATAACAGAATCACAGAACAGAATTTCATTCATTCATTCAGTTTCTATTGTCAAACAAAAGAGGGAAATTGTCAAACTGACGCTCCCTTATCATGACAAATATTATAGGATGATAAAGCTGGGGAATTCTGGGTGTTGAAGTCCACATGTCTTGCAATTGCCAAGGTTGGAAAAAACACTGATCTGATTACAGGTAATCTTTGACTTACAGTGGTTCATTTAGTGACCATTTGAAGTTAACGACGACACTGGAAGAAGTGTCTGGCAACCAGTTCTCGCACTTATGACCATGAATGCCCTCCCCGCCGTCACGGGATCAAAATTCAGGTGCTTGGCAACAGGTATTTGCAACGGTTGCGTTATCCTGGGGTCAGGTGATCGCCATTGGCGTCCTTCCCAGTCCCAAGCGAAGTCAACGGGGAAGCCAGGCTCGCTTAACGACCTCTCGATTCACTTAACGATGGCAGTGATTTGCTTAACAAGAGAGGCAAGAGAGGTCATCAAATCGGGTTTGCGCTTCATGGAAAACCGCCAGTGGAAATCCTGATCCCAATTTTGGTCGTAGTTCGGGGACCAGCCATACTAGCATATAGGGCAGTGATGGCGAACCCTTTTTGGCTCGGGTGCCAAAAGGGTGCGCACGCACGCGATAGCACGCGCATGCATGCACACACCCATAATGCAATGCCCTCCCCCCGCGCATGTCCACAACCCCTGCGCTGCCCCCGCACATGCGCACAACTCCCCCCACGCTGCCCCCCGCACATGCGCACAGGCCTCACTGAAGCCTCCAGACTTCCCGTTGCCCCATTATTCGCCGTCCCCCTACTTCAGAATGCCTCCTGAACCCTGGGGACGGCGAAAAAACGGCCCAATAGGCCAACCGGAAGTTCATTTCCGAACTTCCGGGTGGCCGGTTGTGCCGTTTTTCACTGTCCCCCGACTTCAGAATGCCTCCTAAACCCTGGGGACGGCAAAAAAGGGCCCAATAGGCCAACCGGAAGTTCATTTCTGAACTTCCGGTTGGCCCGTTGGCCCATTTTTCGCTGTCCCCAGACTTCAGAATGCCTCCTGAACCCTGGGGACAGCGAAAAAGGGCCCAATAGGCCAACCAGAAGTTCATTTCCAAACTTCCGGTTGGCCCGTTGCCCCATTTTTCACCGTCCCTATACATCAGAATGCCTCCTGAACCCTGGGGACAGTGAAAAACGGCCCAATAGGCCAACTGGAAGTTCATTTCCGAACTTCCGGTTGGCCCGTTGGCCCATTTTTCACCGTCCCTAGACTTCAGAATGCCTCCTGAACCTTGGGGACGGCGAAAAACGGCCCAATAGGCCAACCGGAAGTTCATTTCTGAACTTCCGGTTGGCCCGTTTTTCGCCGTTCCCCAGGCTTCAGGAGGCTTTCCTGGAGCCTGGGTAGAGCGAAAACGGCCGAAAAGAAGGCTGAAAATCAGCTGGCCAGCGCAGGCATGCGCTGACATAGGGCAACGCCTCGCGTGCCCTCAGATATGGCTCCATGTGCCACACATGCTATAGGTTTGCCATCACTGATATAGGGGGCGTCCTGCCACTTTAACGAAGGGATCGCATTCACCTGAATACAGGTCTGCACGCACTGAGGCCTCTCTTTCAAGGAAAACTTGGAAAACAGCCTCAGGAGGTTTTTCAGCAGGGGGAAGAGGGCCTCGCGAATTTCGAGCAAATCCCTGGCAGAGAAATAAATCTGTTCTTGAACGTCTTCCTCTTCAAAGATGTCTCCCATCTAGAACGGCAGGAAAAGGACCACGGATTGGTTAAGCAAGATTCAGAAATGGTATTCATCATTATCTTTTAATGGCCCCATAATCCCTTGCGGGGTGGAGTCTGGGCAACTGAATGGAGCTGAGCCAGGGGTGGGTTCCTACCGGTGCGGTCTAGTGCGTAGTTCCGGTAGGGACCCACGGATAACGCAATTTGCGCGTGACTGCTCCGGTACCGTCTCCGCTGGGCAGTCGCTCGCGTACCACCGCAATTGAGCCCAAAATGTATGTTGTTTAAGTGAGACATTTGTTAAGTTTGTTTTCCCCATTTTACGAAGTCGAGGACTACCTGTAGTACCCACCCCCAGAAGTTTATTTTTATTTTATTAATTTCTCAATTTAGGGACAACCCCCTCCTCCTCCATCAGACTCTCAGATGGGAAGTTGGGAAGAGAGCAAGGAAGGAAAAATAAGGAAAGAGGGGAAGGAAGAAGAAAGGAGAAGGAAGAGAGAAGGAAAAAGGGAAAGGAAGGGAAGGGAAGGAAAGGAAAGAAAAAGAGGAAAAGAAAGGAAAGGAGGAAAGAAAAGAAGGGAAGGGAAGGGAAGGAAAAGAGGAAAGGAAAGGAGGAAAGGAAAGGAAAGGAAAGGAAAGGAAAGGAAAGGAAAGGAAAGGAAAAGAAAGGAGGAAAGGAAAGGAAAAGAGGAAAGGAAAGGAAAGGAGGAAAGAAAAGAAGGGAAGGGAAGGAAAAGAGGAAAGGAGGAAAGGAAAGGAAAAGGAGGAAAGGAAAGGAGGAAAGAAAAGAAGGGAAGGGAAGGGAAGGGAAGGAAAAAAGGAAAGGAAAGGAAAGGAAAGGAGGAAAGGAAAGGAAAAGAGGAAAGGAAAGAAGGGAAGCCAAGGGAAAGGAAAGGAGGAAAGAAAAGAAAAGAAGGGAAGGAAAGATTATAATGACAGGGTCTGAGGGAAGTCCTGTCTTAGCACTTGGCCACCACAGGTGCCCCCGACACGAGTGACATCGAGCTGGCCACGCCCATTCTGCCCCCCAGGTCAAATACAACCCTGATGCGTCCCTCAATGAAATGGAGTTTGACACCCCTGATCTAGAAGGTCTGGCCTTCAACTGCTCTACTGAAGACTGGAAAACACCAAAAGGACGAATCAACTAAGCAGTGGGAAAACAGACAAAATATAATGCTTTTGATAAGGAATATTAAAATGTTGTTGTTGTTTAAAATGTTGTTGTTGTTGTTGTTGTTGTTGTTGTTGTTGTTGTTGTTGTTGTTATTATTATTATTATTATTATTATTATTATTATTATTATTATTATTATTATTATTATTATTATTATTATTATTTACCGGAGTGTTTTCATTTCTTGCCGGCTTCCCTTTCTTTCTCTCTCCCATCAAGCATTTGCTCTGTTTTTTTTTCCTTTTTCTGGGCAAATCCAACTCCTCAGGCCAACACTTAGACAAGGTTTGAAGACATTTCTCGAACATCACTGGGTGCAATATCTGGTTGGCTACGCTGCCTGCCAAAAAGAGCGTTTGCATATTAACAATAAAATACTTTTATACCTGCAGCCAACGGAGCACACAAAACATAATTGATAACACGATATTATCAGGTGGTTTGAAACCTTCTTGCAGCTACCTCCCTAACAACCCAGATACCTCTATTTGATTTCTTATCTTTCTATCTCCTCTCCCTCCCAATTTCTTTCTTCCATACCTTTTATTTTCCACAAGGATTGTTTGGTAAATTAGGATGAGACAAGATGATTCGCCGTAGATTAATGAGAATTTGAGTACAACTTTCCCTTGGTGTGTCCCTTGGTGTTACAACACCACTGTTATTTTTGCTAGTCAGGGATGAAATTCAAAATTTTTCTCTGTGGGCGTGGCATGGCTTGGTGGGCGTGGCAGGGGAAGGGTACTGCAAAATCCCCATTTCCTCCCCACTCCTGGGGGAAGGATACTGCAAAATCTCCATTCCTACCCCACTCTGGGGCCAGCCAGAGGTGATATTTGCCGGTTCTCCGAACTACTCAAAATTTCCGCTACCGGTTCTCCGAAATACTCAAAATTTCCGCTACCAGTTCTCCGGAACCGGTCAGAACCTGCTGAATTTCACCCCTGGCTACAGCCTCTCTGCCTTACAGGACTGACGTTGTTTTTCACTTCTGATCCTAACGAGTGGATGACTTAAGGAAGCTTTACAAAGTTCATGTTAGTAGTCAGATTTTGCTTTTCTAAGACTGGCCTACGCACTCCACATGCGTCTTTTGTTACCCTCAGCAACTTTAAGAGGAGCCGAGGTGGCGCAGTGCTTAAAAGCAGCACTGCAACCTACTCAGCTGACTGCTAGTTCAGCAGTTCAGCTGTTCAAATCTCACCGGCTCAAGGTTGACTCAGCCTTCCATCCTTCCGAGGTCGGTAAAATGAGGACCCAGATTGTTGGGGGCAATATGCTGAACTCTGTAAACCGCTTAGAGAGGGCTGTAAAGCACTATGAAGCGGTATATAAGTCTAAGTGCTAAGTGCTATTAAGATGTGTGGACTTCAATTCCCAGAATTTCTCAGCGAGCCATGCGGCCTGAGGAATTCTGGGAATTGAAGTCTACACATCTTCAAGTTGCTAAGATTGAGAAATGTTGGTCTAAACCTAAAATCAGATTGAGAATCCCTGGTCTAAATCAGGTTTATGGGCCCTGAGGACAGCCCAGAAGAGAGTGAGGAGAAACTCCATTACTGAACGGACTCCCTTGGTTGATTGCTTGAAGTTCATTCCTAACCCTCACAGACAGAGGTACTGCGACCATCGATGGAGCTACGTTTCAATGCTACCTTGTTGAGATGTCCATGCCAAACATAGGTGAAAGCACAACACAAGCAATTCACAGACCTACCAGGAATTTCAACTAATAGAAAATACAATCCAGCCGCGTGGAGGGCAAACAGGCGTTGTTGTGTGTTGGCCTTTCTGTTCTGGGCCTCTTGGACAAAATGATGCAACACAGCGACCATGGTGTTAGGGGAGATGTTGCTTTCCACCAAAAGAGGCCAGATGCTCTGAAATGAAAGGAGAACAAGCTGATAGCAGGCTCACATAAAGTCATTTTTGGTGATGGATGAGCTGTACCCCAAGGAGGTCTACTTGTCCTGGTCTATTAACTTAACAGCTCCAACAACCTTTTTTAGATCAGTAGTATTTAAGAATGCTGTCAAACCCCAGACCTCTAGGAATCATTCTCTATAGTCCCTTTCCAACAAAAGGAAACACGTTTTCTCCTAGAGAAATAGGAAACAGAATAGAATAGAAATAGAATAGGAAACACGTTTTCTCCTAGAGTGCCTTTTGATGGGCGATCTATAGGCCGTACACGGACTACAGCATCCATTTTTGTTGGAGTACTATTTTTTTACTTAAATAACTGCCAAGGTAATTACATCTCAGTGTAAGGTTAGGGCATGGAGTGGTGCGGTGGCCTAGAGGTGGAGCTCTCGCCTCACAATCAGGAGGCTGTGAGTTCGATCCTAGGTAGAGGCAGATATTTCTCTCCCTGAGAATATATCTGCTGAACAAAACTCCGCATTGGCGACAGGAAGGGCATCCGGCCATTCAAACACTCTGCTAGCTCCATTCAGTTGCTCAGACTCCACCCCGCAAGGGATTATGGGGTGGTTAAATGAGGATGTAAGGTTAGGGCATGTTTCGATTAGAGCCAGTTTAATATAGTGGTTAAGACAGCAAGCATGAAAGCCAACTGGGTGACTTTGGGCCAATCACCAGGAGACTGTGAGTTATAGTCCCCTCTTAACCATGAAAGTGGGTAGGTGACTTTTAGCCAGTCACTCTCTCTCTCAGCCCAACTCACCGACTAGGGTGGTGGTTGTGGGGAAAATAGGAGGATGGGATTAAAAAAAATCTGTAATTAAAAAAAAATCTAAATGTGTTAACTAAATATCTTGTCATCTTTCTACTGCCCAAGTAATTAGGATTTAAAATCACAGTCGCTTATAAAGCTGGCTAATTGATGCTAGGGGAAAAGAACCGTGCCTTACTTCCGTGGTCTCGTGGTCCTCTGCACTAAATGGATGCAGCGCCTTGTAAAGTTGAACAAAAACATCCACGCCATCATCGGTTATCAAGCCCTCAGTCCTGGGGTCCAAAGGCTCCGTCTCGGTGAAGTCCAGTTCCCACACAGTGTCAACCCAGGCTGAAAAGAGGAAATATGTAAATATTTCAAATAGAGCAAGGGTGTAGGCTTCCATCAATAATAAAATGAAAAGACTGCCGAGGTACAAAAGGACAGGGCTATTTAATGTATTTAATTTTTTTTTGCAGAGTGTTTATGGTTTTAATTGTAAGTGAGATGGGCGGCCGATGAATAGGATAGGATAGGATAGGGTAGGGTAGGGTAGGGTAATGAGTGGAGTGGAGTGGAGTGGAGTGGAGTGGAGTGGAATGGAATGGAATGGAATAGAATAGAATAGAAAATATAGAATGGAATGGAATGGAATGGAATGGAATGGAATGGAATAGAATAAAATAGAATAGAATAGAATAGAATAGAATAGAATAGAATTCTTTATTGGCCAAGTGTGATTGGACACACAAGGAATTTGTCTTTGGTGCATATGCTCTCAGTGTACATAAAAGAAAATAGAATAGAACAGAATAGAATAGAACAGAATAGAATAGAATAGAATAGAACAGAGAACAGGAATAGAATGGAATGGAATGGAATAGAATAGAATAGAATAGAACAGAGAACGGAATGGAATAGAATAGAATAGAACAGAGAACGGAATGGAATAGAATAGAATAGAATAGAGAATGGAATGGAATGGAATGGAATGAATGGAATGGAATGGAATGGAATAGAATAGAATAGAATAGAATAGAATAGAATAGAATAGAATAGAATAGAATAGAATAAGGGATAGGATAGGATAGGATAGGATAGGATAGGATAGGATAGGATAGGATAGGATAGAACAGAGAACGGAATGGAATAGAATAGAATAGAATAGAATAGAATAGAATAGAATAGAATAGAATAGAATAGAATAGAATAGAGAACAGGAATGGAATGGAATGGAATGGAATGGAATAGAATAGAACAGAGAACGGAATGGAATAGAATAGAATAGAATAGAGAACAGGAATAGAATGGAATGGAATGGAATGGAATGGAATGGAATAGAATAGAATAATGAATGGAGAGGAGTGGACTGGATTAAACTAGACTAGAACAGAACAGAATAGAATACAGAACAAAATAAAATAAAATAAAAAATAAAATACTCACTACTCTTCCTTTTTTTGAACCCAAGATACAACCCTAGAGCTGAGAGTTTGCTTCTTCCAACACATTTGGCCCGTGATGTCGAGAGGATTTAATTGTTTACACATTTTCTTTTTTCTTTTACTATTTGCGTTTTGCTTTAGTAGCTATGGTATAATCTGCGTTGTGATATTTAGAAGAGGGATATATAAAATTTTAAAATAATACACAGTAACTCTTGTTTTTAAAAACAAAACAAAGCCAAAAAACAATCCCCTCTCCTCTACGTGAGGTTAAATTTGTGACTCACTAGCAATTCAGGGGAGGGGGCAAATTACCACCATTCTCTATGTTATTATCTTTTTATACGTCTATGGAATTGCAAGGAGAAAAAAGGCTGAAGCATAAATTACAATGTCTTATTAAAACTAATGATCGTATAGCCGCTTTTGCAATTCCTGGGTAAATATTGAAACAGGTCTCTAGTTATAAATTGCCAGCCCCAAGAAAAAATAATCCTCCTCTTTTAAGATACAATTCAACCAAGCAAGCAGAATATTGCAAGGCATGAAATGGATACAGGAGGCAATTGTAACTTAGCTTTCTCCATCATTTTAAGGTGTGGATAAGTCATGAGGATTTAAAAGAACGCCAAATAGAATTTAAATTTGCCAAATCTGTCATGCGTTTTGCTCCAGGCGTAAAAAATAATTGGTAATTGCAGAGAACCTCATAATTCATGCTTCGTTCAGTATGACTGGTGTGTATGTGTGTACATGGCTTCAAAATATAAGGGACTGGTTTGGACAAAACTCAACAGCACTTTTTCGTGTGGCTGTTGATAAAAATAGGATCACCAACGTCCGATGACGGATATGGCACAAGAAGAATAGATAGATAGATGATAGATAGATAGATAGATAGATAGATAGATAGATAGATAGATAGATAGATAGATAGATAGATAGATAGATAGATAGATAGATATAGAGAGATGTGTGTGTGTGTGTGTGTGTGTATATATACATATACATACACACACATATACAGTATATACTGTATATACAATAGTTAGTCTTACTGAACAAAGCATGAATTATGAGGTTTTCAGAAATTATCAATGATTTTTTATTATATTATACAGTATATATATACAGTATAATATATCTATATCTATATCTATATCTATCTATCTATCTATCTATCTATCTATCTATCTATCTATCTATCTATCTATCTATGTATATGTAATGTGTGTGTGTATGTTTATACATATAATATTATACACATTATACATATAATACACAGATTATATAATATGTGTATTATACACACATATAATAGACACATTATACATATAATTACACACATTATACATATAATCCCAGTAAGGGTATGGCTATCTGACGAGAGCTAAATAGCGCGAAATAGATCTATAATAGTCCCCCTTTATTTTCATTTATCAGCAAAAAATGCTACACACACACACACACACACACACACACACATATAGTCACACACACACACATATATATAGTCTCCCTTTATTTTCATTTATCAGCAAAAAAATGCTACATACATACATACATACATACATACATACATACATACATACATACATACATACATATATATATATATATATATATATATATATATATATATATATATATATATATGGAATTACAGTTTTAAGTCATGGCAATCATTAAGTGGATCACCCCATGATTGCGCCCGATTATATGAGCTTTTTTGCAAATACCCAATGAGAATTTTTTTGCAAAAAAAAATGGAATCAAACGCCAGCAAAAAAATAATAATTATAAATTGTAGTCACATGACTCCAGGACGCCACAAAAACTGGTCAGTTGCCAAGCACCCAAAATGCAATTGTGTGACCACGGGTGGGATGGGCCATCGGAATGGGTCACAAGGAGCTCTAGGGAGGTCCACTGTAACTTCAAACTGTGGCTAAGCAAGCTGTTATAAGTCAAGGAGTACTGTTGGTGTTTTCAAGCAACATCCAACTAATGAGTTGATTCTATGTGAAGAAGGCATTCATGCAGTTACTTAGGAAGTAAACCATAAAGCAAAGAACTTTAAATAGCACGTGGGAACCCATTAGTAACCAAATGCATGGTTTTGGTGGCATAGGAGTTGCATGGCAATGGAGATTCTCATTCCGCAACATGTGAGCTGCTGCATTTTGCACCAACAGCACTTTCTGAATAGCCTTCAAAGGCAGCCCCAGGTAGAGCACATTACAGTAGACCAGCTAAGTGGGGGAAACAGCCTGACTTACTGTTATTGTTTGGTGCATCGGAGTAATAGTCATCACTGAGATATTTTTGGCTCTGTTGTTTCAAGAACACTGCAATTGTTTCAGGGAATTTAAACAGACAGGAGACTTTTAGAGAAGCAAAAGCACCCAAAAGACCTTTGATTAGCATGAAAT
Source organism: Diadophis punctatus similis (assembly GCA_023053685.1). Lineage (NCBI taxonomy): Eukaryota > Metazoa > Chordata > Lepidosauria > Squamata > Dipsadidae > Diadophis > Diadophis punctatus. The sequence continues at coordinate 293,805 of JALIGW010000105.1, forward strand.
TGTTTTATTCCTTCGTGTCTTCAAAATGAGCACACATCCTCAAGCTGCCAAGCTTTATTGATTTTATCTATCAAATGTACTGCCGCCCATCTTACAGTAAAATGCAACTCTGAGCAGTTTACAAAATAAAACAAAACACACACTCGACAATTCTAAATATAAAAATTACCAAAAAACCCCAAACTTAAAACTGTAGATTGATTATCAATCTCTGCCAAGAATGTAGAATGCCTATCTGGTTGATATTGACTCATCATCTTACTTATTTACTCAGCCCTCTGTCCTGCTTAAGGAAATGATTATTTACTCAGCTTCTGTTTATCTAAGTTAAATAAAACTCCTCTATTTGTCTACGATAAAAGTTAGACATTCTTCTGTTTAGTTAGCAATCACACCTTGACATGATCTGTCTATATGTTATGTATTAACCATTTATTCATTGTAACTAAATTAGTAAAAGTTAACCTTTTATACTTGTGTGCACAAATAAAATGGCTATAAGAATAAACGCAAGTCCTGAGCAAGACAGATCTGAACAGCATACCCAGAGAGAACAGGTCTCTGAACAGCAGAGGCTTCGCACCCAGAGAGAAGATCTTCCTAGCTCAAAACTGCTTTGCTCAAGAAAACCATGTCTCCATGTCTATGATTACTACAAAAACAAAGATTTGGAGGGGAGAAATGGGTGCCTTTAGTGCACCAACCACCTCCAACCAGCAGCTTCTCCTTCAGAGCCCCATACCAGCCGTCATAGCCAGGTTTTAAGATCTTTCCTGAAGGCTAAAAGAGAAAGGGTGGATGTCACCTCCTGTGCCACCATGTACCAAAGGGCACTCCATGTTAAAATGAGATAAGGTTCAAGCCGTCCGATTGCTATCATGTTAAGGGAAGAATATTCCCGTAGAGGCGACATCTGGATCTTTTACTTGGCATTCAAACACTTAGAAATAAAACCGAGATTAAATGTCTAATAGAAAATATTTATTTCAGTACAAAACAATATAAAACAATAAATCTACATCTTTGCTAAGTAACACGACCGTTCAGGTCGGAAGACAAGGCAGAAGTGATTAATGGTGGATATGGAATGTAGACATGCGCAGAATATCATATCACGTGTTCTGCTTGTATTGGGAACTACCATAATATTAAGAATAGGGGTGCATCACCCTGCATAGACTCACAACTGACAATATTTACATCGTGACACTCCACCCCACTAGCATTGGCAGAAAGGGTTCTTCTCCAGGATTCCACCAGTCAAAATTCCTTGGGCTGGTGGGATCTGCAGTAGGCCCCCTTCTGCCCATACGAGTGGGGCGGGCAATCCCATTTGGGGAAGACTGTGTGAGAAATCCTGCTCTAGAGAAAGATCAAAACTCTCATGAGATATTATCAAGTATAAGGCCGTTTCTGTGACAAGGATTAGAATTCTTTATTCTTTATTGGCCAAGTGTGATTGGACACACAAGAAATTTGTCTTTGGTGCATATGCTCTCAGTGTACATAAAAAGAAAAGGTACATTCATCAAGAATCATAAGGTACAACACTTAATGTCATAGGGTACAAATAAGCAATCAAATCATACTAGGAAACAATCAGTACAAATCGTAAGGATACAAGCAACAAGTTACAGTCCTGCAGTCATAAGTGGGAGGAGATGGGTGATAGGAACGATGAGAAGATTAATAGTAATAGTAATGCAGCCTTAGTGAATAGTTTGACAGTGTTGAGGGAATTATTTGTTTAGCAGAGTGATGGCGTTCGGGGAAAAATTGTTCTTGGGTCTAGTTATTCTGGTGTGCAGTGCTCTATAGCGTCATTTTGAGGGTAAGAGTTGAAACAATTTATGTCCAGGATGCGAGGGGTCTGTAAATATTTTCACAGCCCTCTTTTAGAACTGATATAAGAATTGTTGTTCCAGGGTAAGATGCCACTGTAAAAGCTGGACATTATGAAAGAGAGGAAGAAAGAAATGTCTTCAAATGAGAGATTTGGAATAAGGCTACAGAGCATCACGGACTGACAGAAAAACCAATCAGCCAATTCTGGATAAAATCCAAATTGACAGCTTCCTTGCCTTCAGCAAGCAGAAATTTGCATACTTTGGGCAAGTGATGCCAACGGACTACAAAACAAGTAGCAAAATTGGGGCAGGTAGAAGAGGAAGGCAACAGATAAAACGGAGGAATGGGATCTACTGGATTCATTCAGAAGGGGTACGATCTCAGGAAACTGCAGAGCAAAGAATCCTAAACTGATTGGATTGCCAAGCTGGTTTGCAAAGTCAAAGGAAGAAAAGGGAAAAAATAAATGAAAAAGTGGAGGGACAGAATTATAGAAAATGCCAAGGATTTTTATATTTCCTTTTCTATAGAATCTAAAATGTGGATTCTAATAATCTACAAATTATCCCTAGGATCAGCTCGAAATGGCAAACATCTGAACTCTTGACAACAAACCCAACTCAAGAGCAACTAAATGTACTATATCACCCCGTACAGGTAGTCCTCGACTTACAACCACAATTGAGCCCAAGATTTCTGTTGTTAAGTGAGGCATTAGTTAAATGAGATTTCTCCCCAGTTTATGACTCTTCTTGCTATTAAGTGAATTTAAGTGAATCAATGCAGGCGTTAAATTAGTAACCGCGTTGTTAAGTGAATCAGGCTTCCCCATTGATTTTGCTTGTGGGAAGGTTACAAAAGCGGATCACATGACCCCAGGATGCTGCAACCGTCATAAATATGAGTGAGTTGCCAAGCGTCTGAATTTTGATTACGTGACCATGGGGATGCTGCAACAGTCGTTAAGTGTGAAAAACGGTCATAAGTCACCTTTTTTCAGTGCTGCTGTAACTTCAAACGGTCACTAAATGAACTGTTGTAAGTCGAGGACTACTTGGATCTTCTGCAAATTGGTCTCAGATTCTCAACACACCAGGCAGGTTTGTGATTGTTGTTGTTGTTGTTTTGACAGGTGCATGGAAGCAGTTGGTTGCCCCTTTTTCTCTTCTCAGTCTAGTCTTTGCTGCCAGGAATGATCTTCCTTGTGGTTCCCCCATCCCGGGGCTAAGAATCTGCAGGCTCCTTCCCACCCTGTGATCTCCTGGTGGTCTCCCATCCCGGGGCTAAGAATCGGAGTCCAGAACAGGCAGGCTCCTTCCCACCCTGTGATCTCCTGGTGGTCTCCCATCCCGGGGCTAAGAATCGGAGTCCAGAACAGGCAGGCTCCTTCCCGCCCTGTGATCTCCCGGTGGTCCCCCATCCCGGGGCCAAGAATCTGAGTCCAGAGTCTGCAGGCGCCTTCCCGCTTTGTGATCTCCTGGGGGTCCCCCATCCCGGGGCTAAGAATCTGAGTCCAGAATCTGCAGGCTCCTTCCTGCCCTGTGATCTCCTGGTGGTCCCCCATCCCGGGGCTAAGAATCTGAGTCCAGAAGTGACATGCTCCTTCCCACCCTGTGATCTCCTGGGGGTCCCCCATCCCGGGGCTAAGAATCTGAGTCCAGAATCTGCAGGCTCCTTCCCGCCCTGTGATCTCCTGGTGGTCCCCCATCCAAGGAAAACACAAAGTCCTAGCCGGGTTAACCTCCCAGCCCCTGCCGATCATTGGAAGTGATATTTCCCACGCCCCCCACTTCCAGAAGCTCGAATTCTCCCCTCCCCTCACCTCGCTCGACGTCCCGGAATCCCCAGCGATCCACCGCGCCCTCCAAGCGCCCCCTCACCGCCATCGCGCGCGGCTCCATCCCCGCCGCCGCCGCCTTCGAACCGACCAATCGCCGCGTTCGCCGCCCGTCAGCCAATCCCCGACGGCCCTGGGGGACGTCGGGACGCCCGCCTCGCCGCGCCTGCGCGGCAAGAAAGAGGGCAAGAAGGGGCGTTCCCGGGCAGGCGCGGCCCGAGGGGAAGCCCGCATGCGCCGTGCCAAGGCGCTCCAAGGCGCTCCTCCTCCCTTTTTTCCCCCGGGGCTGGCGCATGCGCAGTTTCCGATTCTTAGTCCGGGACGCGGCGCTATCTGTTGCAAGCCTTGCAAGCCCAAGCGGAGGAAGAGGAGGAGGAGGAGGAGCGGGCGGGCGGCTGCCGCAGCGACGGGCTGGTGTCATCGCTTGGAAGGAAGCCGGCCCGGCTGCTGGGGACGAGGCGCCGCCTTGCATTTCGACCCCGCTGTTTTGCGGCCTTCCTTGCAAACCGCCGCCAGCAGCAACGCCCCCGTGCAACCCCCTTCCCCGCCGTGCAAAGCATCCCCTTCCAAGCAGCGTCTTTGGAAGGCGAGCCCCCCCAAAAAACAACCCCGGTCTCCTGCTTCTTCCCGGCTGCTTCCTTTGCATGCCTCTCCGTGCACGCTTTTCCCCGGCTTTGCACCTCCTTCCTCGGCTTTGCAAGCTGCGCCTTCTCCCCCTCGCACGCCCACCCACCCACCCGCCCACCCACCCGCCTCTCCTTTGCATCTCGGGGTCCCCTTTAGGCTGGCTTATGTCCGGGTCTGCCTTGGCTCAAGCGGCCGGCGGGGGTCCCTCCTTGCCTTGAGCCTTAAAAGCCTCCTCACCTGCATCCCCTTTGATCTGCATCCCTTTGATCAGCATCCCCATCTCTGGCTTGTGGTCCAGCAAAGGCCAAGTTGCTTCTAGTTGAGCATCTTCGCGCTTCTTGGGCGGGTTGAGCATCCTCGCAGCCTTGGGCATCTTTAGGCAGGCCCCGCTTTCCCTGGCTTGGGCTATTGGGGTCCTGTTGGGAGTTCTTGGTTAGGGGTGCTCCTTCCTCCGGCTCCCCCGAGATGAGCTTCTTTGGCTTTGGGCAGAGTGCGGAATTGGAACTGGTCCTGAGCGATGCCGAGAGCAGGCGCCGGGCGGAACATAAGACGGAGGAAGGCAAGAAGGAGAAATATTTCCTTTTCTACGATGGCGAAACCGTGTCCGGGAGGGTCAGCTTAACCCTCAAGCACCCCAACAAACGCCTGGAACACCAAGGCATCAAGGTGGAGTTCATTGGGCAAATTGGTAAGATGGGCTAACCCTGGCTAGTTGACCTGAGGGTGGGAGGGGAATTAATCTTGGTTTCCTTTGCCCCTTCCTGGCTAGTTGACCTATTGGTAGGAAGGGAATTCATCCTGGTTCCCTTTGCCCCATCCTGGCTAGTTGACCTATTGGTAGGAAGGGAATTAATCCTGGTTCCCTTGACCCATCCTGGCTAGTTGACCAATTCATAGGAAGGGAATTAATCCTGGTTCCCTTTGACCCATCCTGGCTAGTTGACGTATTGGTAGGAAGGGAATTAATCCTGGTTCCCTTTGCCCCATCCTGGCTAGTTGACCTATTGGTAGGAAGGGAATTAATTCTGGTTCCCTTTGCCCCATCCTGGTTAGTTGACCTATTGGTAGGAAGGTGAATAGAATAGAATAGAATAGAATAGAATAGAATAGAATAGAATAGAATAGATATTGGAATATAGAATAGAATAGAATAGAATTGAATAATAGAATTCTTTATTGGCCAAGTGTGATTGGACACACAAGGAATTTGTCTTTGGTGCATATGCTCTCAGTGTACATAAAAGAAAAGATACATTTGTCAAGAATCATGAGGTGCAACACTTAATGATTGTCATAGGGTACAAATAAGCAATCAGGAAACAATCCATATTAATATAAATCGTAAGGATACAAGCAACAAGTTACAGTCATAAGTGGGAGGAGGTGGGTGATAGGAACGATGAGAAAGAACTAATAGTAATAGTAATGCAGCCTTAGTGAATAGTTTGACAGCGGTGAGGGAATTATTTGTTTAGCGGAGTGATGGCGTTCGGGGAAAAAATTAATCATGGTTCCCTTTGCCACATCCTGGCTAGTTGACCTGACGGTAGGAAGGGAATTAATCCTGGATCCCTTTGCCCCTTACTACAGGTGCGTGTGATAAGCAGAAACTGCATCCACAGTGCTGTATTTCAATATTCCCTTAAGCCAGGTGCAAGTACAGGGAGTCTCCATTTAGCAACTGACTTGTTTAGTGACCAGTCATTGTTACGTCACAGTGATGAAAAGGTAACTACTGCCAAGGTGAAGCAAGGTCTGCAGAACAAACAAAAGCCGAAGTCGGGTTGTAAGCCCCAGTTGCAATTTTGCTTAACTATCGTTTTGCTTAATGACCAAATTGTCGGTCCCAATTGTGGACACTAAATGAGGACTATATATAAAAGGACCAGGATGATACTTCTGAGGCCAGCTTTTAGACACTTCTGAGCCAGCTTTTGGTGTCTTCTGGCATACCATCAAAGGACATAGCTTTAAAATGGTAAATGTTTTGACAGCCAAAGAAGAAGAGGTAACTGAGAATGAAAACTCTCTTTTGTGTTTGGGATAAAATTTAAACAGAGTTTGAGGTTTGGGGTGTATTTTTATGACGATCGGCAGTTTTTCTCACTACAGAAAGAGTAACTTTCTGAATTGCTTTGCAGCAAAAATATTATGCCTTAGAGCTGAGGTATCAACCTTGGCAACTTTAAGACTTGTGAACTTCAACTCCCAGAATTCCCCAGCTAGCTAGGGAATTCTGGGCATTGGTCTTAAAGTTGTCCAGATTGGACATCCCTACCAGAATCAAAGTCAAGTTTCGAATTTGGCTTCCTTGTAGGCTGCTTCAATTTGGCATGGGGATTCGATTAGCTTTAAAGGCAGGGGTGGGTTCTACTTACCTTCCCCACCGGTTCGCGTCGCGACGGAAGTGCACGTTTTGCTTCCGCGCATGCTCAGTAGCTTGAAATCAGCCCGAAACACAGCTGAGGAACTGATCAGCTGGGCTTCGGAAGAAGGAATAAAGGTCAGTATAAACCCAGGGGCCTGAGGGAGGGCCCTCTTTCAAGCGGCAGAACAGGAAAAACCTTCCCAAAAGTAAAAAATTCAAAAAAAAAGATGGCGGCGCCCACGGACCAGCACTGACTTATCCAGCTCAGTGACATCACCAGCGGGCCGCTACCGGTTCGGGCAAACTGGTCCGAACCGGGAGGAACCCACCACTGCATTAAGGTGAGTTTTTATGGTTACTGGCAGTAATCCTATTAGAGTGACGATCGCTTTCTGAGTAGTTTAGGTAAAATAAATACTGTTCTGTTTATTTATTTATTTTATTTTATTTATTTGTCAAACATGTATAGAATAGTAGTAGTTTGTATAAACATAAGTAAAAAGTAACGATAAAAGAGGACAATAGGACAGGGATGGTAGGCACAGTGGTGCACTTATGCACGCCCCTTACAGACCTCTTAGAAACGAGGAGAGGTCGACTGTAGACAATCTAAGGTTAAAGTTTTTGGGGTTTGGGGAAGAAACCACAGAGTCAGGTAGTGCATTCCAGGCATTGATCACTCTGTTGCTGAAGTCGTATTTTCTGCAGTCGAGTTTGGAGCGGTTTACATTGAGTTTGAATCTATTGCGTGCTCGTGTATTGCTGCGGTTGAAGCTGAAGTAGTCATTAACAAGAAGGACTATTGCGTTAGATCAGGCTTGCTTCAGGTCTAAATTGAACTTTTAAGGAGTGGGTGAGTTTTTAGATTTCAGTGTTTTTATTATTACTGATAGTCTTAAATTTTTGTTAGGATATAGAGGTGGCTTGGTTTTAAAGAAAAATCATTTCTTTTAAGGGCAGCTGATGTTGGCCTCCCTTGAAGGCTGTAATTGAATTTTTTACGAGATTTAGCTGCAGGATGAGTTTTTATGGGTTTTTCGTGGTTATCTTAATGTCATGTCACAATGGATATTGCTTTTTGAGATAACACTTTAGGCTAACTAAACCACCGTTTTTCCCCGTGACGTTAATTTTAGACTTTGTTGAGTTACATTGTTAAATTTAATAAGAACATAAACTTTCTAAACTCATCTCTAAAGGAGACGGACGGTTCAAAAATGTGAGAAATAAATAACACTTTTTATTTTATATTCGTGGAATGATAATATTCTGTATCCATTTTCGAAGCTCACCAATGTGTGCCACACATTTTTTTAAAAAATCTACGATCCGAGAATTTACCCCGAGTACCTATTAATTATTTTGAAAATGCCAACTGGCAATTTTGAATGTCATGCATACCTCGAGTGCAAATTTGCTGAACTTTTTTCCCAGTAAATTTTCTTTCTTTGTTTTTTAATCAGGGAGATCTTAAATGCACCAGAATCCCTGTTTGATTCTATTTCACTCTTTCCTGATAGAATATCACAGCATTTTAACTGGGCAACAGTAAATAACTGCCAATGGATTACATTATATCAGGGGGTCTCTAAACCTGGCAACTTTTAAGCCTTGTAGACTTCAACTCCCAGAATTCCCCAGCCAGCTAGCTGAGGAATTCTGGGAGTTGAAGTCCACAAGGCTTAAAGTTGCCAAGTTTGGAGACCCCTGACTTAGATGAGGATATATGTTTTGAGGGAGCGGTGAAGTCATAACTGAAGCATAGAGCATGTGTTTTTGAAGTTCAGGATTCAAATCCTCTCGGCCCTAATTAAAAAAGAAAGGTGATAGGAAAGAATTCTGATATAAATTTCAAAAGCGGTTACTAATTCAGGTTGATCAAGATAGATGGAACAGTAGTAATTCTTTTTTTAAAAAAACAGTAACCAACAACTCTTGAGCTGCTCAGATCAATGAACTGCACCAGGCTTGATTTCAATGGGCAAGCAACCTTTTACGGAAAGCTTGCTTTATTAAAATGCTGCGTAATTTAAGATACGACCGCTCAGTTGCATTTGATTTTCGTTCAATTATTCACACAGCACTCTGGATTCCCAGAGAAAACGGTTGGCGACGCCTTAACTCAAAATGCCTGCTTTTTTTGTTGTTGTTTGGTGGCTCAGTAGGTCATTTTGATATAATAGCTCAGAACTGCGTCCATTTGTGTGACCTAATTTGTACAGTAGTTGTTTCTTGCACTAGTAACTGATTTTGTGTGTTGTTGCCTAAAACTAAACCTTGGGGAAAAAAACTTCAGCACAACAGAATAACTTAGTGGAAAGTTTCCTGCAAAATATTCTGGTGGTTTTTTTTTCCTATCCCACATTGTTTCTCAAAGGGGTGGGATGTCACGGTGATATCAGGGTGGCATCAGAGCCTTGGTGGCGCAGTGGTTAGAATGCAGTATTGCAGGCATAACTCTGCCCACTGTCAGGAGTTCGATTCTCACTGGCTCAAGGTTGACTCAGCCTTCCATCCTTCCGAGGTTGGTAAAATGAAGTCCCAGATTGTTGGGGGCAATAGGCTGACTCTAAACTGCTTAGAGAGGGCTGTAAAGCACTATGAAGTGGTGTATAAGTCTAAGTCAGGAGTCGGCAATCTTAAACACTCAGAGAGCCATTTGGACCCGTTTCCCACAGAAAAGAAAACACCGGGAGCCACAAAACCCTTTTGACATCTAAAATGAAGATAACATTGCATATATGTTTTTTAAATCTTTATGCTATGTATAAAACAACTATAGTGAGTTGCATTTATGAAATCAATGACCTGCTACAGAGAAAACATATTTTTATTTCTGCATGCAACAAAAACATGTTGAACTCTGAAAAAAAAGATGGGTCGAAAAGCTCAATAAATCACGTGCCGGCGGGTGTCGCACATTGGCGGTTGTGACGCATATTTTGAGCGACGGAGCCGCAGCAGAGGGATGAAAGAGCCACATGCGGCTCCAGAGCCGCGGGTTGCTGACCCCTGGTCTAAGTGCTATTGATGTTGCTATTTTAATTTCGTTTAACATGGAAGTATCCTTTTTAATTGAGAGTATATCCCTCCTAGAGTTATACTACGACCGAGGCAACCATCATGAATTTGTGTCTCTGGTAAAAGATTTGGCCCGTCCTGGTGAATTCACCCAATCACAGACTTTTGACTTTGAATTCACTCATGTGGAGAAACCATACGAATCCTACACTGGGCAAAACGTGAAGCTCAGGTGAGTTCCATTCCCACAAGTGGGTTTCTCTAGCCAAAATCTCTCCTTTTCCCCCAGGAGATAAACCTGGTTAGAAGCATCTTCATCCGCCTTTTCCCCTTTTGCAGGTACTTCCTCCGAGCCACTGTGAGCCGCAGATTGAATGACGTGGTGAAAGAGATGGACATTGTGGTACACACCCTTAGCACGTATCCGGAGCTCAACTCCTCCATTAAGATGGAGGTGGGGATTGAAGATTGCCTACACATTGAGTTTGAGTACAATAAATCCAAGTAAGTTGGCTTGTGGTGCACTGGTGGCTGGTGATATGTGAGTCTTGCGGCGGGTGATGCAGCCAAGGAACGTGTGAAGAATGGTCGCAGGAATTGGGTATGCTTAGTTTAATGAAAAGAGGGACTAGGGGTGACATGATAGCATCTTCCAATATCTGAGGGGCTGCCACAGAGAAGAAGGGGTCAACATATTTTCCAAAGCACCTGAAGGGAGGTGAAAACTTTGGATAGATTTTTACTCCAAAAGCATTTTATTAAAATAAATTCGACAAAAATAAAAAAAATCCAATTTAAATTTTAAAAATCCGATTTTTTTTAATTTTAAAAAAATCATCGATTTTTATCTACCCCGGTTTAGTGTCCCTTTTACAGCTGTTGTGACGGAGAAGTGTTAGAAGAGAACTTCCAGCCTTGAGTTCCCGCAGGAAAGGGCGAAGCAGCTTCACAGCTATAGATTAAAATAAGATTCGTGACGAGAACAGGTTGTTCTGATCCACCGGCCTCATTCCCTGTTGATCTATTCTATACCATCTCTTCCAGGTACCACTTAAAAGACGTGATCGTGGGGAAGATCTACTTCCTTCTCGTCCGGATCAAGATCAAACACATGGAGATTGACATAATCAAGAGGGAAACCACTGGCACAGGGCCCAATGTCTACCATGAAAACGACACCATTGCCAAATATGAGATTATGGACGGAGCCCCTGTAAGAGGTGAGGTGGAAGAACCGTCTCCGTGGCGGGAGGGGGTGGCGGGGTGAAATGCTCCCGGTTCGGGCGGGCCGGTCAGTCGTCGTAGATCTGATAGCGATCGCAGAGCAAGGCTTCCCCCACCCACCTGGACGCCGCCATTTGGGTTCTTTTACTCTCTGCGCATGCACAAAGCATTCTGCACATGCGCAGAGGGTGAAAGAACCCAAATGGTGGCGTCCAGGCGGGTGGGGGAAGCTTTGCACTGCGATCGCTATCGGTTCTACGACGACCGACTTGCCCGCCCGAACTGGGAGCATTTCACCCCTGGGGAGGCGCTTTCAAGGGCTTTGTGGCCAGTGGTGGCAACAGAGAAAGCCAACCCCCCCTTTACCTCACTTCTGTCTATCCTAATGTCTTGTTTGTGGCATACTCTGGGATTATAGGAGGTAGGGATATTAGGTATGTGCACCGCCTGGATATATACATTTTTAAAAATATTATGTATCATTATATAATATCATCTACATAAGTAAAATCTAAAATAAATATAAGAATAAAAGCACAGTAAAAGCGCATAAATAAAATAAATATATATTTGGAAAAAAACATATTTTGATATTTTTCTATTACAATCAAAATTCCTTAACAAAGTTGCATGTTAAAAAATAATAATGATAAAAATCAAAATGAAGCCTATAAAAATAAAATAGCAACATTGAATAATAAAATTATAATGAAACCAATAAATAAAACAGTAATAATAAATACTAAAATTAAATACCGTGTTTCTCAGAAAATCAGACCGAGTCTTATTTTCTTTTAGACATGAAAATAAGCACTTGGGCTTATTTTTGAGGCAGTCTTACTTTTTTTGAGGTGTAGCCGGCCAGATTCGGTGAGCTGGACGTGCCGTGGACGCACTTTTGCCTCCATTCCGAACCTTCAGCGTTCGGAATGGAGGCTTTTTGGCGAACGGGAGAAAAATGGGGAGGGGGAATTTTCCTGCCTATCATCTCTTCCTCAAGCTCAGCACAGACTGAATGAAGGAAGGCAGGCAGGAAAATCCCCCTCCCCATTTTCCTCCCGTTCGCCAAAAAGCCTCCTGCGAGCCTCCCAAAAAGGGGGGGAAAAGCAAAGCAGCTGGCCGCGGAGCTGCCGGCTTCGGGGAAGCGGCCCAACAAGCAGAAGCGCTGCGCCCAGAAAGAGAACGGCAAAAGTGGTATTTGCCCTGCCCCAAGGGGCCAGCGGTCTGCAGCTGGACAGTTGCCCTTGTGCCCGTGCCACCACTCTTACTGGCCACGCCCATCCTCTCCCGGGCTTATTTTTGGAGTAGGGGGTAATATTAGGCCCACCCCCAAAAAAATTAGGGTTGGGCTTATTGTGGTGGGTCGTGTTTTCGGAGAAACACGGTAATAAAAATAATTGGTTGTGTGTGTTTTTTTTATTAAGTCATAGACCAATGTTCTCATTCTCTCTGTGTGTGTATGTATGTATGTGTAAATATATAAAGGAAAAATATATGTAACTCAAGATTATAAAGTCCTTGGTGCTCTCTGAGCTTGGTTGTTTTGTTGCAGACGTTTCATTACCCAAGTAGGTAACATCATCAATGCTAGCAGTGAGTGGGGGTTTGTAAACAGAGAGCAAATTCCCACTCACTCCTAGCACTGATGTTGTTACCTGGTTTGGTAATGAAACGTCTGCAAGAAAACAACAAAACCCTGAGAGCACCAAGGACCCCTCAAATATATAAAAGAAGGATAAAGGCCCAATAATTATGAGCCGAGGTGGCGCAGCGGTTAGAGCGCAGTACTGCAGGCCACTTTAGCTGACTCTGATCCGCAGGTCAGCTGTTCAAATCTCACCGGCTCAGGGTTGACTCAGCCTTCCATCCTTCCGAGGTAGGTAAAATGAGGATCCAGATTGTTGGGGGCAATATAAATATACATTGCTTACTGGTGTAAACCGCTTAGAGAGTGCTTGCACTGTGAGGCGGTATATAAATCTCACTAATAAATAAGTAAATAAATAATAATAATAATACTCGGTCGGCTAACTGTTTCTCCCTTCCTTTACAGGAGAGTCCATCCCGATTCGGCTCTTCCTGGCTGGCTATGAACTGACTCCCACCATGAGGGATATCAATAAGAAGTTCTCGGTGCGCTATTACCTCAATCTGGTGCTAATTGATGAGGAGGAGCGGCGTTATTTTAAACAGCAGGTTAGAAAACCGAATTATCTGGAGGGGATTTGGGGGACAGGAGTCAAATCCTGAGGCAGGGAGTTCCCCAAATCCTCCCCTCCCCCATGGCCCTAGAGCAGTGGTTCTCTACCTGAGCAACCTGAGTGGACTTTGACTCCCAGAATTTCCCAGCCAGCTAGTTGTAATGGAACCTAGAATTCCCATCCTACGTTATGATGATTGTAAGTCAAACACTCTGATTCACATGATTTTATGTATTGGTTGAGCAAAAGCCACAGTCGTTAAACGGGTCAATGCAAGCCTTGTTGCCCTAAACTGGCCAAAAATCCTGATTTCTGGCAAAAATCAGAAATCGTGTGACCACAACCACCAGCCGTAAATGTGAGACAGTTATCAAGGTCACAATATCTCGGGGGATGCGTGCCATCATCATAACTCTGGATCTGGGTCTTAAGTACCTTTGGTGTGGAGGAGGGTCTGCCGTACCTTTGAACAGTTGCTAAGTGAGTGGTTGTTAAATGAGGACTAACTTTATAGGCGGAAGTCCAGCACAATCAAACTGGCCAGATTCTCTTCCTATATTTAATCTTTAAAAAATTGCTTTAAGCCTTCTTACGGCGCCGATTTCCTGCTGGCATTTAAGGGTATCCACGCATTTTACTCTCCCGTGTATCCCTGTTTAATGCACAGCAAGGCCTCTGGTGCACATTGCTGCCCCTACCCAGACTTCTTCAGAACAGCCGGGGTTCAGAACGATGGGGGATGTAGTCCTGAGCATTTGGTGGACCCCTAAGTTTCCTCTTCTTGATTAGCCTGGCGCAGCACGTTTGACGTCCTGTCTTCTTCTCCTTTGGGGTGCAGGAGGTGGTGTTGTGGCGCAAAGGGGACATCGTGAGGAAAAGCATGTCCCACCAGGCGGCCATCGCCGCCCAGCGCTTCGAAGGCACCTCGTCCCAGACGGAGAGTAGGACCCCCAGCCAGGCTTCAGAGAACAACGGGCGGCAGTGAGGGCCCTCCAAGCAACCGTGGACGGGGAAGGCGCATCGAGAGCGGCTTTTCCGCCAGAAACTTGCAGACGCAAAATTATCTGTCAGGTTGTCTGTCTGTCTGTGTGTGTGTGTGTGTTTTGTCTTTTATCTTGAGGACTAGCAGTTTAACAGGACCGGGGAAAGGAGTTGGCGCACAAAAAATTGGAATACTTCCGTTTCTCTCTACATTCAGTATTTGTGGATAAGCTAAAGGGGCCAGGACAGATGGGAGTTTTGGATGTTGTGTTGGAAGAGGACCGTGGAAGAATATTTTTTTTTAATAAGAGTGTCCCATTTTTCTCTCTGTTGGAACATGACTGCTGCCAGAGAGGTTCGACCACGTATTTAACCGTCGCCTGTGAATATACCATGGGTCAAAATGTTCCCCAGACTTTGGGTGGCTGAGATGCACAAGCAATCACAGGTGGTGTGTCTGTGTGTACAAAGCAGCACCCGTTCTTAACGTCGTCACCCAAATGAAGCAGCTTTCTTAATTCCTAGCCTTTGCACATTGGGCCCGACATCATTGCGGCTTGTACTGGATGCCAAGAAGTTCCTTTATATTTTGGTTTCTGGAAGAGGTTAAGCAACACGTTGCTCCTAAGGATTTTATCGCTGGAAGTTTTATCCCTTGAAAAGAAAGACTTCCCTTGAAAGCACCTCCTAAACGGGAAAAATAATTTGAGGATTGAGCATCGTGACAGACAAACCACTACGTCTGAAAAGAAAAAGATGGGAAACGCCTGGAATCATTCAGGGAGACGGCGAGGAACCTCCTTGGAACAGTTTTTCGTGTTGTTGATTCTGGCACACACTCGGCAAGCGTCTGTCTTAACGTTTTCAGGTTTGTGAGCAAGTATTGGGTGAAAGCAGTTCTTCCTAGCAGATTTTTGGCGGGAGAGATGATGGAGCAAAGCAGGAAATCCAAACAGTTTTGCTTAAATGGTGATGACTTAAAAACACACTGTCCTGGCTGCGGTCAAAATTATCCTTTTAAGCCAGAGGAGGGGGAAACAACGGCCCTTTTATGTCTTGTGGACTTCAACTCCCAGAATTCCTTAGCCAGCATGGAATTCTGGGAGTTGGAGTCCACGAAGTCACAAAAGGGCCATTGTTCCCCACCACCCGTTGTGAGCCCAGTCAAATTTACTTCCTGATTCCCAAGAGTTCTGTTGCTTCTCACTCTTTGGAGTATGAACTTGTGCGCGGCGAGAAAATGGAGGAACCACCTACCCGCCTCTCGGAGGAGTTTCTCTGTTGCATCTCTGCCTGATACACTGTTCTGGGTTTGTTTCCTGCTGGGACAGCATGTCTCATCCAGCTGTTCCTGTGCAGAAGATCATCTTTTGGAGGAACATAGCCAAAAGAGTGGATCACGGACACAAATGTCTTCTGTGAACAATGAGCCACCAGCCACCTAACTTAGCCACGTTGCCATACTGGTGATCGCTCTCCTTCTGCTTCCTACTTTCACTTCGCTTCCTGAGCTCATTTAGGTTAGAGAGATGGACGCTCAATGGCCTGCAGAGGAGGTCTTCCATCTTTTCACGTAGAGAAAGCAAATTTTCAACTTTAGCTGAAGATGGCAGGGTACGGAATGAACTGAGTGCATCTTAATATAGTGCAAGCTGAATTTTCTTGGGGGGTTTTTCCCCTCCCCTTCAAAAGGAATTAATAATAACAGAAGAGAATAAGAGAGTTGGAAAGGAACTTTGGAGGTCTTCTAGTCCAACCCCCTGCGCAAGCAGGAAACCCTATGCTAGTGGTAGTGAACGGGAGTGCGTGCACACGCCGGAAACCGGAAAAGCAGCCGCCTAGTGCGCATACACATGCCGGGCGGCTGCTCTTCCGGTCTCCGGCACGCAAATACACACCAGCCACCTAGTCTTCCAGTTTCTGGCACGCATGTGCACACTGGTCTTTGTGTGCGCGCATGCCTGCCAAAAACCAGAAGACCAGGTGGCTGGTGCGCGAGCCAGAAACCGGAAGAACAGCCACCCATTGCACATGTGCGAAGACCAGCTGGCTAGTGTGCATGCACGCACTGGGAAGATGATATTCCAGTTTCCGGCCAGCTGGTCCTCGCGCGCACATGCGCACCAGAAATCGGAAGACCAGGTGGCAGGGGTGAAATCCTCCCGGTTCGCTCTTACCTGTTGGTCGCCGCACAGCCGAAGAAGCTGGTGGCGTTCGCGGCGCGGGGCTTCCCCCACCTGCTTCCCCCGCCCACCTGGATGCCAGCATTTGCGTTCTTTTGCCCTCTGCGCATGCGCAAAGCGTTCTGCTTGCGCAGAGGGCAAAAGAACGCAAATGCCGGTGTCCAGGCGGGCGGGGGAAGCGGGCGGGGGAAGCCCCGCACCGCGAACGCCACCAGCTTCTTTGGCTGTGTGGCGACCAACAGGTAAGAGTGAATCGGGAGGATTTCACCCCTGCCAGGTGGCTGGTTCGCATGTGCACTGGGCGGCTGCTCTTCCGTTTCCGGCACTCAGGCATGCGTGAAGACCAGCTGGCCAGCGCGCCGGAATTTGAAAGAGCAATGGGTGACGGCTTGCGTGCCCGGAGAAATGGCTCTGCGTGCCACTTCTGGCACGTATGCCATAGGTTCGCCATCACGGCCCTATGCCATTTCAGACAATTTAAGGACAGCTGTGGCCAGTCTTGTCTGATTCTTATTCCCTGGCTCCATTGTGTGATATGTAAGCACTTTCTGGCCTAAAGATGGATTGTAACCATGGGTTATTGTTTGCAAATGTTCTCAAGAGTGTGTGAAATCAATCCATGTTCACTCTCATTTAACAGCATGGTCAGTACTTGTCTCGGTCCATTTTTGGACTTCAGCACTTTTAGGATTCCCCTCGTATTTTAATTTTATTATATATATATTTTACATTATGCGTGCTCTTAAATCGGGGTGGATTGTCCGGGGACTTTGTGAGGCTTCAGTTCCTGGTGTTTGCATCACCAGAGTTCAGCATCAAATGTGCGTTTCCCACCACCTCCAATTTGGGGGAAGGCAAACAAACGAATTGTGTTAAGGCTGTTGAGAAACTGACTTCGCATCTCAGTTGCCTTTTGTTTTTAAAATAATTGTGTCTGAAATAGTTGCCTGATTCTGCCATACGGGATGAGAATTAGAATTGTGAACTACTCCCTCTAGCAAAGAAAGGGAAATTACAGTTCTACTCGCTACGCTATTTATAAACTACTTGTAGTATACGATCCGAATATAAATCGAATACATAAACTGAAAGGTAAGTAGCTAATGGTTTTTAAGAATTCTGGACCAATCTGACTCCCGATCACCTTTCACAGAAGTGTCTGCGAAAACATGGAAAGATACCAACAGTCTCACTTTTTGTTTTGCAATAAAGTCAGGTTTCTAGTCCACATGGATGTCGGCATCTAAAGTTTGTGGGTCGCACCCTACTCAGATTTCAGAAGTAGCGATTTCACCATGGAAAATTTCCATGGGTATATAAGTGGGGTTCAGAAAAGTGACTCCGTTCGACAGGAACATGAGAAATTCGGATGCTATAAGGCAGGGGTCTCCAACCTTGGCAACTTTAAGCCTGGAGGACTTCAAGAATTCTGGGAGTTGAAGTCCTCCAGGCTTAAAGTTGCCAAGGTTGGAGACCCCTACTCTAGGGCACCCCTTTGCCTGCAGACCAATGTGGGAAAGTACCTCAAAGCTTTCTGTAACTGGCGTCTTCTGGGTATAGACACTATTTTGAACTTGGAAAATTTTCAGAATGATTGAAGCTGCTCATTTTTACATTCAAGAGAATGAGAAGATATTGTCCAAAAGGTTGAACTTCATTCAGTAGGCATTATTGTTATAAGCCAGTTTGGTTTAAAGGTGGCTTGTTGACCAAGAGAAAGGAGGCTAAACCATGTTTAAATCACAGTGTCCCAAATTCATTTTTCACAATGAGCCGACATCGAGCCAATCACAATATGACTTATAGCACTGTGCGAAATTGGCCCTGATGCCTTGTAAATCTTCGTTAACGGATTAGCATTAGGTGTGAATTATAGCCTAATTCACGTTATAGCCTAATTATATTGACCATGGCTAATAGATGATACTAAGCATGGTTAAAGCAGATGGACCTTAATTGAAATAAACTCAAACCATGGTTTAGTGCAGTAGTGCACACTAGAGGCCAAACGGTCGTATGGACTTCTTGAAACTTTGGGAGTCCAAGAATGCTTTCAAAAGTGGTCACTCAATCGGGGATGGGAAGAAGAGGGAAGATGATTAATTATTTGAGGAACGAATTTACTAACTGTATATAACTTAATTTTATTCTATTTAAAAAAAATGTGTATATATTTTTATCTTGGTCCCGCCAGTCTTTGTTCTGGCCTCTACTTACAACCACAGTTGAGGCCAAACTTTCTGTGGCCACGTTTTGCCCCGTTTCACGGCCTTTCTTGCCACCGTTGTTAAATGAATCACTGCCATTGTTAAGTTAGTAACAGGGTTGTTAAGTGAACCTGTCTTCCCCGTTGACTTAGCTGGTCAGACGGTCCCAAAAGGTGATCACACCTGCAACTGTCGTAAGTATGAGTCAGTTGCCAAGTGTCTGGATTTCGGTCATGTGACCCTGAGGATGCTGCTACAATGGTGGTATGAAAAATTGTCATAAGTCACTTTTTTCATTGTAACTTTGAACGGTCACTAAACAAACTTGTAAGTCGCGGGGTACCTGTATACAAGCCTTCTCCGAGGATACTTCACAACCACCTAATATTTCCTCAAGAAAGATGAAGATGGAAGGTTTTGTGAGTGGTACCACCACTGTTCTTCATGGACAGCTTGAAATTTTTCCTGTTCTGAGTTCCTTCCTCAGTTGCAGCATCGTTGCCAAGCCAGGATGATGGACAAAAACTATCCCATCATTTTCTCAGAGAACTTTGCCACTTGGAGACTTATCAATGTGTCCTTTGTGGGTTCAAAAGAGAAAGTCACCTGTTGTCAAAAAGGATGCGGACACCTTAAGAAGTAATCCAGTTTGCTCTCAGCTCATTTATTAGGACTGCGGAGACATTTACTTGTAAATGTAATTTTTTAAAAAAAAGTTTTCCAAAACAGCTGATGACGACCTTCGAAGTAGGGCGCGATAAATCTATACTGGACTTTTGCAAGAACCATTCGTACTGTGTACTTGTATCCTCTGTGACAGTCTGGCTCTGAGATAAATATTATTTTGAAGCTGCTGAAAGAATAAACTTGCTCTTCCTTTTACTTCTCCAGCCGTAGGAGAGAAAGCTGGAAAGCTTTTGATTGTGAAATTCAGCTACTAGATTGGTCTTCTGGGACCGGGAAATGGAGGTGTAGACACGTTCAGTTATTTTACTGAAAGCGGAAGGTGGAAGAAACCAGGACGGAGCGAGGAATCCAGGTTTTTAGCATCTTCCTTGTTGCGTCTAATCATGTTTACTCCAAGGTGTGCTATGGTTCCACGGATAAGATCCAGGAATCTGTAGTGGCGTTATGAAGGGTCTTTTCAGTCCACGCCTCCAGACAGGCCCATGAAACCAAACTAGAGTTGGTGAATTTCAAATTATGAAAAATATCTTGTTGGCTGATATAACGATTCAGCAGATTGGGATGGAGAACAATCTTCTCCAAGGTTGTGTCCTGCAGATGTGTTGGACCACAACTCCCAGTAGCCTTAGCGGGAAAACAGGTAAAAATCTGAAAATCCAGCACGTTTAGCAGGCAAAACACTGCTCTATTCAGGGGTGGGATTCAGCCAGTTCGGACCGGTTCAGGCGAACCTGATGTTAATTTTACATCTGGCTCGCTGAACCGGTAAGTTGCAAGGACTGGGTGACCCTGCCCCTCCCAGGTGTCTCCATGCGGCCCGATTTGGATGCCAGGTAAGTGCAGGGTCCATGCGGAGGCTCTGGGACGGTGAAAAACGGGCCTTCCGGAAATGGACCCGTTTCCAACCTCCGGAGCCTGGGGGAGGCTGTTTTTGCCCCCCTGGAGGCTCGAGGAAAGCCTCCGGAGCCTAGGGAGGGCGAAAAACAGCCCTACCGGAAGTCTGGAAACGGGTACGTTTCCAGCCTCCGGAGACTAGGGGAGGCCGTTTTTGCCCTCCCGGAGGCTCGAGGAAAGCCTTCGGAGCCTGGGTAGGATGAAACCACCACCCCGGCTGTGGTGTAGGAGGCCAAGTAGGCCATGCCCCCATGGCCACGCCCACCCAGCAACCAGGCAGAGAACCAGTTGCTAAAATTTTTCAATCCCACCCCAAGCTCTATCCCTCCACTTCCGGTTATTTTCAATCTCCGTTTCTACTAAGTCATCTTGGCAATTCAGGAAGTCCTCGACTTATGACCATAACCGAGGCCAAAATTTCCGTTGCTAACCAAGGCAGCTAAGTGAGATTTGCCCCCTTTTATGACCTTATTTGCCACCGTTGCTAAGCGAAGTTGTTCAAGGAACCATGTGGTGGTTAAGCAAATCCGGCTTATCCCATTGACTTTGCTTGTCGGAGGCTGGCCGAGAATGTTACATTTGGGAATTTTTTTGCACATAATGGATTTTCATTGGAAAACCTTCGGTAGTGGAAAGACAGATAATTACGGCCTTTTGATTTTAGCAAATACAAGTGTGCTAATTATTAAATCGGTCTCTTTAAGTGCAAGCTAATCGGAGGCCTGAAGAACATTGTTTCCCCCCCCTCGAAAATTATTTAAAAAAATAATCACCAAAGAACCCACATTTATTTAGAAAAGGTTGCACTGCAATCAAAAAAGAACTAAAAGAAATTGAACGGTCAACTCTTGTGCGCTTTGCTCTCTGTGTGGTTTTGAAAGGAAGCGGTTTTAAAATCAGTTCTCCTGAGTCTGTCTTGTCCCTTTTTCAAGGCTCAAAATGAATTCAAATTCCTCTTGAGAAGAAAAAAGAAAAATCAGTCAATCAAGGTGCCCCGCTCGATTTACCTTTTTCTTAACCCCTGGTTTGCGGCTTAGCATTACAGATCGTCCTCGAGTTACGATGACAATTGAGAGCGAGACTGCCGTCACTGAGCAAGGCAACGGTTATAAAGCACAACGTCACATAGCCGCATCGCTTAGTGACAGCAATCAGTTCTGACTGTCGACATAAACGCAAGGCATGTGGGTTGTTAAGTGGGAAGCGGAAACAGTGCCGGGAAAGAAGTCCATAAGGGTGGGGAACGGAAGGGCTGGCCCAGGCCGCCCACGAGTTGGGAGTGCTGTCGCAATGTGGTACAAGCTGAGAGGCTGGGGAAAGTGTGTATGTGTGTGTGTGTGGGCGTGCAAGTGCAGACAGGTTGGGGAAAGAGATCACACTGGTGGGTGTATGTGTGCAAAGGGAGGAGGAGGTCTGAGCGAAGAAGGTGTTGGGGAGACTTATTGGGGCGACCTGTGACTTATTTAGGCTAACCACAGTTTAGTAAGCAACAAAGAGCTGGGTTGACATATCATTGTACATTGGCTTGGCTTTACCTTGGCCCAAACTTAACTAATTGTGGCTTACTCGGAAGTAAACTGCAAGAAGTGGAAATGCACGGAGTATTAAAAGCAGACCTTAACTGCCCCCTTAACGGATTTTGATCCCAAAGCAAATGATCTAAAAACGGATTAATTTCAAATCTGTCCCATTCAAGATATTCTACTTATAGGTGAGCTTCGATTTATGAGCACAATTGGGAATTGAACATCTATTGCTAAGCAAGGCAGTTGTTAAGTGAGCCATGGCCCATTTAATGACTTGCTGTGGTCACTAAGTGAATCACGCTGTTGTTAAGTGAATCTGGCTGTGACCTTCCCCGTTGGACTTCAGTTGTGTAAAGTGGGCAGGGAAGGTCAAACATGAATTGAATACTTTATTTGGCCAAGTGTGATTAGACACACAAGGGATTTGTCTCCAGTACAGAAGGATTCAGTGTACAGTAGGGGTTCCCAAGCCCTCGGTCCGTGGACTGGCACTGGGCCCGGCATGCCAGAAACCGGGCCACACAAACAAGCGAAACCCCATCTGCGGGATGCAGGCAGCACGTGAAACCACGTCCCCTCCAGTCCACGGAAAAAACACTGTCCACGGTACCAGTCCCTGGTGCGCCAAAGGTTGGGGGTCTCTGGTGTACAGTACATGCAAAGCAACAGCATCATAATAAAGCCAATAAAAAGGAGTAAAAAACATACAATCATCATCTTTTAACGACCCCATAATCCTTGGCGGGGTGGAGTTTGGGCAACTGAATGGAGCTGAGTGTTTACTGGCCGGATGCCATTCCTGTTGCCAATGTGGAGTTTTGTTCAGCAGATATATTCTCATTGTGCCCTGAGAGAGAAATATCTGCCTCTACCTATGATCGAACTCACAGCCTCCCGATTGTGAGGCGAGAGCTCCACTTCTAGGCCACCGCACCACTGAGAAAAAAAAATACAATAAGAAAGAAAAATAATACCACAGTCAAGCTACATGGGTTAATAGATACTAAGCAGCCCTAATGGCAATCACTTCTACAAATGGTTGTAAAGTGCGAGCAGCTTGCCTAGTTTCCAAATTTTGTTCATGGGACTGCAAAGGCACTGCAACAGCTGGAACTTCAAGGACCAGCTGTTGTAAATCCATCCATCCTGCACCATCGTAACTTTGAACAGTCGCTGAACAAATGGTCATAACTCGAGGACTATCTGTATGTACAAACCAGAGCTAATCGGGAGGCGCGAACACGGCCTCTGGTTCTCTCAAGGCCTTACCATCCGCGACGGGTTGGACGGACAACCTCGGTCTTGTGAAGAGAGCCATCTCTTTCAGAGGGCCTCCTGACTTCTGGTGTTCTTGATGATGGGCTTTGAGCTCAGCTAGAGGGATGAACCGCTGCGTCATTCGCACAAACTGGACATTGACCTACAAAAGCAAAAAGGAAGGACATCGGGATTCAGGAAGTGGCACCATTGCTCACTAGAAGTGACTCCCCCTGTTGATTCCTCAACTTAAAAAAAAAAGATTCGGGGAACTATTTTGTAAAGAAGTGTTGTCCAATGTTGGCTGCTTTTAAGATGTGTGGACTTCAACTCCCAGAATTCCCCAGCCAGCAATTCTGGGAGTTGACATCCACATACCTCCAGGGGTGAAATCCAGCAGGTTCTGCAGGTTCTGGAGAACTGGTAGCGGAAATTTTGAGTAGTTCGGAGAACCAGTAGTGGAAATTTTGTGTAGTTCAGAGAACCAGCAAATACCATCTCTGGCTGGCCCCAGAGTTGGGTGGGAATGGAGATTCTGCAATATCCTTCCCCCAGGATTAGCAAGAGAATGGGGATTTTGCAGTATCCTTCCTCTGTCACACCCACCAAGCCACACCACGCCCACCAAGCCACGCCCACAGAACCGGTAGCAAAAAAAATTGGATTTCACCACTGCTTAAAACGTTGAAAAACGTTGAAAAAAACTGCTGTAAATAATGAACTATAAATTTCCCTGGTTCCAGCCAATTTGTACTAGGACAGCTGTAAGAAAATCATTCTCTGCAGAATTAAAATTAATAGAATTACAGTTAGAATTAATAGAATTAGAAATAGAATTAATAGAAATAGAAATAGAAGAATTAGAAATAGAAATAGAATTCTTTATTGGCCAAGTGTGATTAGACACACAAGGAATTTGTCTCCGGTGCATAAGCTCTCAGTGTACATACAACAATATGATAGATCATTAATTAGAGTCATTATAAAAATGCATTCATCACAAAACATCAGATACAACACTTAGTGGTAATCATGGATACTAAACAAACAATCAATGTACACAGACAACAAATATAAACTGTATGATGGCACTAAAAAGTTCTGAAAAACTGGTTGAAACTGGGATACAACTTTAGTGACTGTTCAAAGTTACAACGGTGCTGAAAAAATGTGACTCGGGACCGTTTTTCACAGTAGCGACCTGCGCAGCAGCCCCATGATCATGTAATCAAAATTGAGATGCTTGGCAACTGGCGTGTACTTATGACGGTTGCAGTGTCCTGAGGTCACGCGATCCCCTTTTGCGACCGTCTGACAAACAAGTGTCAATGGGGAAGGCGGATTCACTTAACAACCGGGTTTACAGCCTCCCGCTGCCACTGCCGCAACCAGTTCGCAAAACCGGGCCGAACCGGGAGTAACCCACTGCTGGCACAGACAGTTTGTGAAGATGAGGTGGGACAGAATTCGAGAAGGACCTTGGCAAAGGACAAGTCTCGGATGAAATGTTGAGACTCTGGAAAGAGTGCAGAGAAGAACAAAAAAGATAATTAGGGGACTGGAGGCTAAAACATATGAAGAACGGATGCAGGAACTGGGTATGTCTAGTTTAATGAAAAGAAGGACTAGGGGAGACATGATAGCAGTGTTCCAATATCTCAGGGGTTGCCACAAAGAAGGAGTCAAGCTATTCTCCAAAGCACCTGAGGGTAGAACAAGAAGCAATGGGTGGAAACTAATCAAGGAGAGCAGCAACTTAGAACTAAGGAGAAATTTCCTGACAGTTAGAACAATTAATCAGTGGAACAGCCTGCCTCCAGAAGTTGTGAATGCTCCAACACTGGAAGTTTTTAAGAAGATGTTGGATAACCATTTGTCTGAAGTGGTGTAGGGTTTCCTGCCTAAGCAGGGGGTTGGACTAGAAGACCTCCAAGGTCCCTTCCAACTCTGTTATTATTATTATTATTAAATCCACCTTACCATGGACCATTTGGGGTCTTCCTTTGTGCTGGAAGCATCGTAATGCGGATTACCTTTTTCAAACTGGGTGTGATCAGGGTAAGCCTCTTTAACAATCTAGGGAGGAAAAGGGAAGAGAGGATCTCAGTTATTACAGCCACAACGCCAAAAACATCCTTCGTCTTTCGAAGACCCAGATCTGAAGAAGACGGCCGGTTAAGAAATAGGAAATATAAATAAAACCACAAGGTCCATCCACAATTCACACATTTTACAAAGAGAATAGAATAGGAATAGATATTGGAATGAGGAATAGGAATAGGAATAGATACCCTGTTTCCCCCCCCAAAATAAGACATCCCCTGATAATAAGCCCAATCGGGCTTTTGAGTGCATGGCAATAAGGCCAAGCGCTTATTTCAGGGTTTAAAAAATATATAAGACAGGGTCTTATTTTCGGAGAAACATGGTATTAGGAATAGGAATAGAAATAGAAAAATAGAAAAAGAAATAGAAAAATAGAAATAGAAAAATAGAAATAGAAATAGAAAAATAGAAATAGAAAAATAGAAATAGGAAAATAGAAAAAGAAAAAGAAAAATAGAAAAAGAAAAAGATTTAGAATAGAATTAGAATTAGAATAGAATAAGAATCGAAAAGAAAATAACAGAACAGAACAGAATTCTTTATTGGCCAAGTGTGATTGAACACACAAGGAATTTGTCTTTGGTGCATAAGCTCTCATTGTACATAAAAGATATAAGTGATAGTTCATGATCGTAGTCATCATAAATACCAACATTCCATCTTGCCTTTCACACGTGAAGCCAATACTCAGCCTGTTGGTGTTGTGGTGCTTTCCCAGAATTGTGAGCTCGTTTCAAACTCTGCACTCACCTTGATGATTCCTGCAATCCCAGGTTCCTTGCAATTACTGTGGTAGAAAAACGCGTCTTCTCCGACTTTCATATCCCGCAGGAAATTCCGTGCCTGCCAAAGGAGAAGGGTGAATTTCCGGTTTTTGTGTGTGCAGGAAACAAGCCGCAGCTCGCACGCTTTTATATAAGCCCCATGGCAATCTATATTGCTCCAGTTTTAGAAGTAAAAAACAAAAATAAAATTCAGATTAACAGAGTTGGAAGAGACCTTGTAGATCATGTAGGCCAGTGTTTCCCAAACTTGACAAATTGAAGATGTCTGGACTTCAACTTCCAGAGTTCCCCAGCCAGCATTCTCTGGCTGGGGAATTCTGGGAGTTGAAGTCCAGACATCTTCAAGTTGCCAAGGTTGGGAAACACTGATCTAGGCCAGTGGTTCTCAACCTTCCTATTGCCGCGACCCTTTAATACAGTTCCTCATGTTGTGGTGACCCCCCAACCATAAAATAAAATTATTACAAAACTCAGGGATTGGTTCTAACTCACCTCGCTGCCAGTTCTCTTCCACCTGTGCTGTGTGGCCGCGCCTCGTGGGCACGCGTGCGCTTTGCACGCACATGCACGCGCAATGCCGGATTTTTAAAAAAAAAATTCAGAAAACAAGATGGCGATGCATGCCCAGTGCCGGAAATTCAGCTTCTGCACATGCTCAGAAGTTCCCATGGTACCGATTTTTTTTTTTGCAGTAGTCTATTTGCATGTGGGTGGACCCGCCTGGAGACAAATAGAGGAGCGGTGTCTCGGTTCCTAAGACCATCAGAAATATGTGTTTTCCGATGGTCTTAGGCGACCCCTGTGAAAGGGTCATTCGACCCCCAAAGGGGTCGCGACCCACAGGTTGAGAACCGCTGGTCTAGCCCAACCCGCCTTGCCCAAGCAGGAGACCCTACACAGAAGACAGTCCAGTCTCTTCTTGAAAGCTTCCAGTGATGAAGCTCCCACAACCTCCGAAGGCAACTTCTCTTCACTAGACTAGCCATGCCCAGTTCCTGCAACTGTTCATCGTATGTTTTAGCCAGAGGTGTGTTCCTGCCGGTTCAGACCGGTTCTATAGAACCGATCGCGGGAATTTCCCCTCGGTCGCCAAACCGGCAGTGATTTGCAACTGGACACGCCCCCAAACCGGCTCGGTGGCGCCATAGGCAGCGTCATCTTGTTTTTCTCCTCTGCGCACGGGTGATGTGGGCGGGGCAGTCTCGTGGTCCTGCGCGGGCCAGATTAATGGCTTTGGCAGGCCGCATGTGGCCCGTGGGCCGTAGTTTGAGGACCCATTCCTTAACTGCTCCCGTAATGGATTTTGATCCCAAAGCAAATGTTCTACAAACTGGTTAAGTTCAAATCTATCCCATTCAAGGTATTTTATTTATAGGTGATCTTCGATTTATGAGCACAGTTGGGAGTTGAACATCTATTGCTAAGAAAGGCAGTTGTTAAGAAAGCCTTGCCCAATGTTATGAACTTTTTTGCTGTGGTTGCTAAGTGAATCACGCTGTTGTTAAGCGAATCTGGCTTTCCCCAATGGCTTTGCTTATCAGGAGCTGGCTGGGACAGTCACAGATTGCAATCACATGTAAGCACCCAAATTTTGTTCCTGTTACCATGGTGGAGATGTTGCAACTGTTCTAAGGACTAGTTATAAGTCATTTTTTTCCACTGCTGTTGTAACTTCTAATGGTCATTTTAAAAAATGGTTGTAAATTGAGGATTACCTCTCTTCTCACCATATTTTTTCCAGGGGAAAAGAAAAAAATAATGAACGGGAGCTTCTCAAATATATTAAACCTTATCTCTGGTTTCCCATTTTATAAGTTGAACAAAAACTGTCACATATACCGCATTTTTCAGACTATAAGATGACCGGTGTATAAGACGCACCAAGGTTTCAAAGAGGTAAGTAAGAAAAAAAAGATTTTGCCCATCCCCAGCCCCCAGGAGTACTCTGCAGACCTCCCAAACCCATTGTGCACCCCATTTTTGCAGAAAATGGACCATTTTTCACAAAAATGGAGGCATTTTTGCCCTCCCTCAGCCCCTAGAAGTACACTGCAGACCTCCCAAACCCATTGTGCACCAGTTTTCGTGCAGGGCAGGGCTTCGGGAGACCAAAAATGGCTGTATTCGGTGTATAAGACGCAACAACATTTCTACCCTCTTTTAGGGAAAAAAAGTGCCTCTTATACTCTGAAAAATACGGTATATTCCAAAACCGTTTTACCTGATAATTCCTGACTCCATCCCAACAAGCCGTTTGGTTAGGCTGAGCTTTCAAGTCTTCAATGCCAAACTGGTGAATGAAACAGCAAAAACATCGCATTACTCAAAGCACCGCTATTTTCTTCCATAAAATATTTAAATATTTTAAATTGATATATCAAACTTTTAAAAAGAAGACAAGGGAGGATAAACAGTAAAATATAAATGAATAAGCGAGGTATCTAGAAATGCCTCAGACGGCAATCTGTCCGTGTAACATAAATCAGTTGTAAATAATAATGTATTCTGCTGATTTAAGGGACTAAATTTTTTGTTTCTGTTAAGGTGGGATTCAGATACTTTGCTAAAGCAATTGATGGGGCTTAAATTAAAAATCACTGATTTCCAGTTAACCGATTTTCACTTTTTACCGTACATTTCTAGAGCCTATCTAGACGTTAGAATTCAGGGGTCAGCAACCCGCGGCTCTGGAGCCGCATGTGGCTCTTTCATCCCTCTGCTGCGGCTCCCTGTCGCTCAAAATATGCATCACAACTGCCAATATGTGACACCCACCGACGCGCAATTTATTAAGCTTTTCGACCCCCAGTAGGCCAACCATGGATAGATCCAGGAAAAGAAAAGTTTCAGAAGAAAATAGAATCTTTAATTCAACTAAATATGCTAGTTTCGTGGCCGCTCAGGAAATAGTCAGGCACGGGAAGTTTTGTGGCTCCCGGTGTTTTCTTTTCTGTGGGAAACGGGTCCAAATGGCTTTCTGAGTGTTTAAGGTTGCTGACCCCTGCATTAGATACAGGTAGTCCTCGACGTACGACCATTCATTTAGTGACCAAAGTTACAATGGCCCTGAAAAAAAGGAACTTGTGACCATTTTTCACACATACACATACAACCCCACGGTCACGTGATCAAAATTCAGACGCTTGGCCACTGACTCATATTTATGACAGTTAGAATGTCCTGGGGTTATGTCATTCCCTTTTACGAACTTCTGACTACCAAAGTCAACGGGGAAGTCAAATTGCCTTAACAATTGCATTACTAATTTAACAACTGCACTGATTCACTTAAGAACTGTGACAAGAAACGGCGTAAAATGGGTCAAAACTCACATGAAACTCTCGCTTAGCAACAGACGGGTTCAATTGTGGTCGTAAGTCAACAACTACCTGCAGTTAGGTTTGCCTTTTGCTGTTTCAATACTCTGTTCTCTACCAACTCATGAATTGAAAGGTAAAATAACTTGCTCACCTTCACATCGACTCCTTTTTGAAACCTACTCTCCGGTTCAGACTTCATAAGCCAGCGAGTATAAACTGTCTTGCTTTTCTCCTCAATTCCAGCATCTTCTTTCAAGCTTGTCCCGGTCTTTCTCAACCCAGAAGTGGGTAGTTTGGATCGCTGCTGCTTCTGGATCTCAGTTTTAGGCAATTTGGGCTGTTTGGTAGCTTAAGGTGACAAAACCAGGACACGGAATGTTGAGTGGATTTTGTAGAGATTCTCAGTCCTCCAGGTCATGGTTGTCCCAAAGGTACTTTTTCAGGAGGCAACTGGACTTTCTTGTTTTTCCTTTTGAAGACGTTTCGCTTCTCATCCAAGAAGCTTCTTCAGCTCTGACTGGGTGCTCATTCCTCCCTATCCTTGTCACGGTGTGATTTATTGTCAATTGTATGTATATGCAGGGAGCTGCATCCCTATTCATTATAATGGTTTATTCGTGATTGATATGTTCTTGTACGCATGTGTGCATTCCAAACTCCATTCTATCCTTCTTCTTCTGGCTTCCAACGAAGGAAGTCGCATTTTATATCAGAGATGTAAACAAATGAGATTTTATTGTTTTTGTACCGAAATAAATATTTTAATTGGACTTTTAAACTGCGGTTTTATTTCTAATGTCTGAATTCCGGGAGAACAATCTATTTCGCCCCTGTGAGAATTTATTCTCACTTCGTCATGGTAGCAGAGGATGGTTCCTAGAATTTAATTATTTTTGACAGTTTTATTGCGTTTTTGGCTCAGCCAGATAGATAAGAATGTTTTTACTACTTTTGAAGTGAACCAATCCATAAATCTTCCAAAATGTCTTCTCTGGGAGAAAGATCAAATACATCGCCTCTGTGAGAATTTATTCTCACTTCGTCAATCCTGTCAGAGCTGAAGAAGCTTCTTGGATGAGAAGCGAAACATCTTCAAAAGAAAAAACAAGAAAGTCCAGTTGCCTCCTGAAAGAGCACTTTGAGTAGATTTTATTAAGTCAGGGAAAATGGATCTTAAATGAAGCAACCACAAAGAAATTTTTTTAAAAAGAGCTTGTCTGGAAAACTACCACATATATTCTTGAATTTTTTGGGAAGTACACCTCTCATGTTTTGTCAAGTGGTTTCTGGTGGGGCATGTTGAAATATCTGTTTTTCACTTGATATTTGCAAAATGCACTTAATAATTGGTTAGGCCAGGGATCTCCAACCTTGGCAACTTTAAGACTTGCAAAGCTGGCTGGGGAATTCTGGGAGTTGAAGTCCGCAAGTCTTAAAGTTGCCAAGGTTGGAGACCCCCTGGGTTAGGCTGCTTTGTCATGGAGCACATGTGAATTTTGCAGCGACTTTACATCAGCGTTACTCAACAGTAGCAACTTTAAGATCTGTGGACTTCAACTCCCAGAATTCCCCAGCCAATTCCGGGAGTTGAAGTCCACAGATCTTAAAAGTTGTTCACAGTTCAGAAATAAAGCTATGGAGGATCAGCGGAGAGGTGTGAGCAACAGTGAATGCAGCCTGGATGCATTGGTGAGAACTCACCGGTGTGTTATGTGACAGAATGCCAACCCGTTTTAAATCTAAGATTTACAAGACAACCATCCGCCCTGTTGCACTGTACTGTCCTGAATGCTGGGCAGCAACAACAGGGACCGTAAGCTATCTTCATGCCATGGACATGCAAATGGATATCGGGCATCTCCCTTCTTCACCAAATCACAAATGACACCATTCGACAACATTTTGGTGTGGCACCAATTACAGAGAAGATGAGAGAAGGCCGACTCCGCTGGTATGGACACGTCCAGACAGCAGCACCTTCCACCGTGATCAAGACTGCCTACCAACTAGAAGTTAATGACCGGCGACCTTGCAGGCGCTCAAAACAGAGATGGCAAGACACCATCAACAAAGATATGCAAGTTGTGGGCCTGCGCCCTGGAGACACAGCTGATCGTGCAAAGTGGTGTTCAATGATCCGAAAAGCGGACCCTGCACCTGCGGGAATACGCGAGGAAGAGGAGGAGGAGGAGGAGGAGGAGGAGGAGGAGGAGGAGGAGGAGGAGGAAGGAAGAAGGAAAAAGGAAAAAGGAAAAAGGAAAAAGGAAAAAGGAAAAAAAGGAAAAAGGAGGAGGAAAGAAGAAGAAGAAGAAGAAGAAGAAGAAGAAGAAGAAGAAGAAGAAGAAGAAGAAGAAGAAGAAGAAGAAGAAGAAGAAGAAGAAGAAGAAGAAGAAGAAGAGCAATAGCACTATACCGCTTCATAGTGCTTTTACAGCCCTCTCTAAGCGGTTTACAGAGTTCAGCATATTGCCCCCAACAATCTGGGTCCTCATTTTACCGACCTCAGAAGGATGGAAGGCTGAGTCAACCTTGAGCCGGTGAGATTTGAACAGCTGAACTGCTGAACTAGCAATCAGCTGAAGGTTGCAGTGCTGCTTTTTTTCCAGTCTGTCAAGATCCACCTGGATCTTTTTTTTTTATTGAAAAGTTTTAAAGGTACAAAGTACAAACATTTTTCCCCCATTTTTCTCCCCTCCTCCCCCCTCCCTCCTCCCCCTTCCCCCCCTTCCCCCCTCCCGGACTTCCCAGGAGAAGCACAAGGTATAAATCTAAAAAAAACTAACATAAAACTTACTATAAAAGAAAAAAAAAATATTAGTTCAAAAATACCCTTTCATCCTTAACTCTTTAACAGTCCAAAAGCTTGAAAATATAGTATATCATTTCACAAATTTCTAATATTAGTAAACTATTTAAATTATTTTGATCTGATACTTTTTTTGAATATATTCAGTCCACCTACTCCATTCCAATATATATCTTTCATTTGAGTGGTCCTTTAAATATGACGAAATCTTGGCCATTTCGGCCAAATGTATCATTTTCAACGTCCATTCTTCAATTGTAGGTATATCTTCTTTCTTCCAGTATTGTGCTACCAACAATCTGGCAGCAGATATACAATTCAAAACCAGCTTTGTCTCTATAACCGAACAATCCGTTATTATCCCCAACAAAAAGAATTGTGGTGTAAATTTGATCTTTTTCTTTAAAATGTTTTGTATGATCCACCATATTTTTATCCAAAATGCCTTGATCTTTTTACAAGTCCACCATATATGAAAATATGCAGCATCCCCACATTCACATCTCCAACATTTAGAATCTAAATTTGGATACATACAAGCTAACTTTTTTGGGTCTAAATGCCATCTATAAAACATTTTATAAAAATTTTCTCTCAAATTTTGTGCCTGCGTAAATTTAACATTTCTGACCCATATCTTTTCCCATGTATCCATCATAATCGAGTGCTGCTTTTAACCACTGCGCCACCTCGGCGAAGAAGAAGGAGAAGGAGGAGAAGGAGAAGGAGAAGGAGAAGGAGAAGGAGAAGAAGAAGAAGAAGAAGAAGAAGAAGAAGAAGAAGAAGAAGAAGAAGAAGAAGAAGAAGAAGAAGAAGAAGAAGAAGAAGAAGAAGAAGAAGAAGAAGAAGGAAGGGAAGGGAAGGGAAGGGAAGGGAAGGAAGGAAGGAAGGAAGGAAGGAAGGAAGGAAGGAAGGAAGGAAGGAAGGAAGAAAGAAAGAAAGAAAGAAAGAAAGAAAGAAAGAAAGAAAGAAAGAAAGAAAGAAAGAAAGAAAGAAAGAAAGAAAGAAAGAAAGAAAGAAAGAAAGAAAGAAAGAAAGGAGGAGGAAAAGGAGGAGGAGGAAGAGAAGGAGAAGAAGAAGCTGCTACGGAGGATCAACTACCCCTCTTCTGCGTGGGAAAACAAACACGACTGGAAACATTAAAAAAACAGTGCTGAGCTGTTACATCTTACTGCAAATTGGAAAATAGGCATGGTTGAAGGAGAAGCATATATTTTAAAAAGGAAACAGAGAGAATTAAGGGGAAATATCCACTGACCGGTCAAAGCTGGCCGGCCTCTTTTCTTGCCACGGGCAGGCATTCTTTTGCTGCCAAGAAGTAGATTGGGCCCCTGTAAAAAAAAAGATTTCACTCGTGAATCAGTGGAAACATTCGCTGATTGGCAGATGTCCAGTTTGGTGGAAGATGGGTGGCTATAAAGAGGTTTTAACTAAATAAATTAACACCCAGTGTGGGTCCCTGAGCAGCCAGTTTAATTTCTAGTGAAAGTTCAGCTTTCATTTCCTTTTCATGTTGCTACTCCTCAGGGCTAGGGAGAAAGATCTGCCTGGATGTAGGAAGCCCACAGATTAGAAATGCATAGTCCAGAAGATAGTGCGTGTTACAGTAAGTAACCGTACAATGGAGAAATGTAATATTAAACAATTATGTCGTCTAATTGTATAACTAGCACTTCGAATGAATTGCAGTGGTTCTGTTTTATGTTATATTTTGGACAAAAAGTCAAACGTTCTTATGCTTGTAATACTGACATCCTAAACGGCAATGAATACTGATAGAATTTTCACCTTTCCCTTTTTCTCTTCAATACTTAAACTTCAAAATATTGTGCATAATTTTAATAACATTGCATAAAGATGACAGCACTGAAAACACGGTTTACCAAGGAAGGGAGGGAGGATGGAAGGAAGGAAGGAAAGAGAAGGAGGAAGGATGGAAGGAAGGAGGGAGGGAGGATGGATGGATGGATGGAAGGAAGCGAGGGAGGGAGGGAGGAGGTAGGAAGGTAGGAAGGAAGGATAGCAGCTGGAAGATACCTTGGAGGTCTTCTAGTCCAACCCCTTGCACGAGCAGGAGGGCCTATACTATTCTGGACAAATGGCTGTCCAGTCTCTTCTTAAAAACCTCCAGTGATGGGGCACCCATAACTTCTGAAGGCAAGTTGTTCCACTTGTTCTCACAGGTAGGTAGGTAGATAGGAGGAAGGAAGGAAGGAAAAGAGAGGAAAAATAGGGAGGAAAGAAGGAAGGAAGGACAACAGAGTTGGAAGGGACTTTGAAGGTCTTCTAGCCCAACCCCCTGCACAAGCAAGAAGCCCTGTATCATTCCAGACAAGTGACTGTCCAGTCTGTTCTTGAAACCCTCCAGTGATGAGGCACCCACAACTTCTGGAGGCAAGTCGTTCCACTGGTTAATTGTTCTCACAGATAGATGGATGGATGGATGGATAGATAGATAGATGATAGATAGATAGATAGATGGATGGATGGATGGATGGATGGATGGATGGATGGATGGATGGATGGATAGATAGATAGATAAGATAGATGGATGGATGGATGGATGGATGATAGATAGATGATAGATAGGTAGATAGATAAGATAGATGATGGATGGATGGATGGATGGATGGATGGATGGATGGATGGATGGATGGATGGATGATAGATAGATAGAGGATGGATGGATAGATAGAGATAGATAGATAGAAGAGAGAGAGAGAGGGAGGGAGGGAGGGAGGGAGGGAGGGAGAGAGAGAGAGAGAGAGAGAGAGAGAGAGAGAGAGAGAGAGATGATGGAGGGAGGGAGGGAGGGAGGGAGGGAGGGAGGAAGGAAGGAAGGAAGGAGAGAAGGGGAGGGAGGGAGGGCAAAGCCGCATGCCTTCGGTTGAGAAGAGGCTTCCCGTGTAAGTGAATGCTGCAGAAACAATCTATCTCCCGGAAGAAGGGGGAAATGCGCCTCGACCTGCTCCGCTCTCCGTCCCCAGCAGCCGCCTCCCCTTCCAAGCCCGGCTGGAGAGTCCGCACAGGCGCTGCTTCCTCGCAAAAGTGCCGCTGTCCCTTTAAGACCAGCCCCTTCCCTTCAACCAATCATAAAGCCCAAGACCGGAGACGCCCACACAGGAAAGCAAAGCCGCTTCGCCGCGAGCGCTTTCGGGATTGGTAGTCTTGGGAAGGGGTTTCCCCAATAGGGGATGGAGAGCCGGCGGGAAGAGCGCGGACTTCGACACCCACAAGGCCATGCGGCCGCCCTAGCCGCTGCCGTAGAGGACTGGCGGAGCTGCTTGCAATGGCTTGGAGGGGCTGTTTTAGGTTGGGGGTCCGTCTGCGGGGCTCTGCCCCGAAGCGAGCCTGGGGCCGCAGAGGGGTTGCCTCCTGCATTGACCGTAAGGCTCCAGGGGGAAAGGTGGGGTGAATTGGGGGGTGGGTAGAGCAGAAAAGACACCCCCTCGACCTTCCTTGCCTTTAAAAAAAAACTATTGCAAAGTTGGCTTGCCTAGCGCTGCAGGCGGAAATCCAACAGGTCGTGCTTTCAGCTGGATAGGGGACTGCCCCGCTGCAGCCTTTTCCCAAACTCCCCTTGGTTGAGTTGGACTACAGTCCCCATCATCCCCAGACTGCCCTAATGGCATTTGTAACCCCCAACGTTGGAGGGCGTCAGTTTGGGGAAGGGTCGTTGGGCTGGGAGGAAGGCACTCTTGGCTGAATGTGCCCGGCTGGGGGCACCCAGGCTTGACAGCTGTTAGCCCAGGGATGGAGGGCAGGAGGAAAAGACCCCTGTGGTTCTTTCAGGCGCTTCTGCCGGCTTCAAACCTATGGAAGAAGTTAGGCAGGAGGGAGCAGTCTGCCTTTCTTAGGACGGAAAGTCTGCTTCACCTGTTGAATTTCGGCACAAAGTGGGAAGGTTAACTCTGATGTCCACGTTGCAGGGGGGGACCTCCAGATCTTGTCCCCAAAGCAGGTTTTTATTATAAAGGGACAGAGGGCTGGATCTGGGGAAGGTTGGGGCGAAATGTTAAGGGGAGACTTGCACAAAGGATTGCCTGCTCTGTGAAAAGGGAGAAGCGCGAGAAAGAAGCTCAAAGTAACTCCCCCTTGGTGGAGGAATGGGGGGGGAGTGTTAGAACCCTGTTCAAACGATTGGGTGTGTTAATATATGATTAAGCCACAAATCATTGTTATGTGTATATTGCTTTAAATGCATTGTGGATGATTACTATATAAGCAAGCAAGAGAGCATGCTCAATATGGTTGGTGGTTTATGGTTCAGTGTGGTTTAGTGTGGTTTGGTGTTCGACGGTGTGTTCCGGATTGAAGACTCTCTGCTGATTTACTGATGAGTAGATTACTTTATGACTGTGTGGAATTGCTGTGAAGAGAAGAGTAACTATCTGTGATAGTATAGAAGTGAGTGATAGCTGTAATCTTTGTTTGTGAGTTAAAACAAAGATAGGCAAGAAGAAGAAACTTCGCATTGACTGAATAACTGTGTATGACTTGGACTTCCTATTTAACTTTGCTACTATTCAAGTAAAAACTATTTTGTCCATACTAAAGATACTCTGTTTATTGACTGAATAGCATTCCTATCAAACTGCAACACCATTACTACAACACATTTCGCTGTGTATGTGATTAACAGCACAATAACTCCTTAAAAGGAAGGAAGGAAGGAAGGAAGGAAGGAAGGAAGGGAGGGAGGGAGGGAGGGAGGGAGGGAGGAAAATAGAGCATGAGGGAGGGAGGAAAGGAAAGAAAGGAAAGGAAAGAAGGAAAGGAAAGGAATAGAGCATCAGGAAGGAAGGAGAGAAAGAGGAAGGAGAGAGGGAAGGAATAGGGAAGGAAGGAAGGAAGGAAAATAGAGCATGAGGGAGGGAGTAAAGGAAAGAAAGGAAAGGAGGAAAGGAAAGGAATAGAGCATCAGGAAGGAAGGAGAGAAAGAGGAAGGAGAGAGGGAAGGAAGGAAAGGAAGGAAGGAAGGAAGGAAGGAAGGAAGGAAGGAAGGAAGGAAGGAAAATAGAGCATGAGGGAGGGAGTAAAGGAAAGAAAGGAAAGGAAGAAAGGAAAGAAGGAAAGGAAAGGAATAGAGCATCAGGAAGGAAGGAGAGAAAGAGGAAGGAGAGAGGGAAGGAATAGGGAAGGAAGGAAGGAAGGAAGGAAGGAAGGAAGGAAGGAAGGAAGGAAGGAAGGAAGGAAGGAAGGACTAAAGCGGGAGGGAGGGAGGGAGGGATGGGGGTGAAAGAACAAAAAAGAGTTTGGGTTTTTTTTATGGAGATTCTCAATCATCCAAGTCATAGTTGTTCCAAAGGTGTTTTGTCTTCCAAAAGGCAACGGAACTTTCTTGGCGTTTTCCTTGAAAACGTTTTGCTTCTCATCCAAGAAGTTTCCTCAATTCTCAGAGTTGGGGTTTCTCTTCTCTCTCCCTCCCCCATCCACCCCTTTTCCTTCCTGCTTTCTGCCTTTGCGAGCTGATTCTCTTCTGGCCCCCCTCAGCTGCCGTGGGTCTGACGGAAGAGCAGCGGGAGTTTCAAAAAGTGGCTTTCGACTTTGCGGCCAAGGAGATGGCCCCGCACATGGCTGAGTGGGACGAAAAGGTGAGGCACTGCCGGCTGGCTTTTTCTCCTTAGGAAATCATGCTGACGATGGTGGAATTCGAGGCCGCTGCCGTCTCTGCCAAGGTTAACAGTTAAACCAACCAGAAATTCTTTCCTTGAGCCAGTTTGCTTAAAGAAAGGGAACACTTTGCGATGTGTTTGAATATTAGTACACTTTGCTTTGTGTGAAAATAATCCTCAGCTAGCTCTCGGGGGGTTAACAGCAGCAACAACGGAAAAATAGATTTTAAATAAATTTTGGAGAATTGCTGCCTGCCCAGAACAGCTACCTGGTCTACACTATTAAAAAGGTGTTGAGACTCTAGAAAGAGTGCAGAGAAGAGCAACCAGGATGATTAGGGGACTGGAGGCTAAAACATATGAAGAACGGTTGCAGGAACTGGGCATGGCTAGTCTAGGGAAGAAAAAGGACCAGGGGAGACAGGATAGCAGTCTTCCAATATTTGAGGGGCTGCCACAGAGAGGAGGGAGTCAAGCTATTTTCCAAGACACCTGAAGGCCAGACAAGGAATAATGGATGGAAACTGATCAAGGAGAGATTCAACCTGGAAATAAGGAGAAATTTTCTGACAGTGAGAACAATCAACTAACGGAACAGAAGTTGCCTTCAGAAGTTGTGGGAGCTTCATCACTGGAGGCTTTGAAGAAGAGATTGGACTGCCATCTGTCAGAAATGGTGTAGGGCAGTGATGGCGAACCTTTTTTTCCTCGGGTGCCAAAATAGTGCATGTGCGCGCTATCGCACACACGTGCGTGCCCACACCCATAATTCAAAGCCCCCCACTCGCCCCCCCCGTGCATGCGTGCGCGAGCCCCCCGAATCCCCCATTTCCCAACTTCCAGTGGGCCAGGTAGACCCATTTTTTGCCCTCCCCAGGCTCCAGAGGCTTTCTTGGAGCTCGGGGAGGGCGAAAACGGCTCCCCGGGCACCCCGGAGGCCCTCTGGAGGCCGAAATCACCCTCCCAGAGCCTCTGCGCGAGCCAAAAATCAGCTGGCGGGCACATACATGCATGCTGGAGCTGAGCTAGGGCAACAGCTCGCGTGCCGGCAGATATGGCTCCGTGTGCCACTTGTGGCACCCGTGCCATAGGTTCGCCATCACTGGTGTAGGTTCTCCTGCTTGGGTGGGGGATTGGACTAGATGACCTGCAAGGTCCCTTCCAACTCTGTTAATCTAATCTAATGCTCTCCTTTGGGTCTGCTGACACTACCGATAACTTGCCTGGAGTGAATAAGATTCACAAGTCAAGGAAAAATGCCCTGCAGGTGGTAAGGACACAAACAACTGTGTTAACTTTCTTGGCAAAAAGATGCAAGCTGCTTTCTGGTGCCTTGGGGGATGTTTCTGATGGGCCACCGTATTCTACAGTTTTGGGATTTCTTAGTGGTCCCCTTTCCGAGCACGAATCAGGTCCATCCATGCTTATTTTTTTCAACATCAGTCAAGGTCAACCAGATCACAACAGATGTCGCAAACCTAGATAAGCTGGTGTAAGTAAATAGTAAGCTCAGTCAATAAATGTTCTTACTCGGTGCAAGGCTAATGCTGTGTTTCTCAACCTTGGGTGGACTTCAACTCCCAGAATTCCCCTGCTGGCTGGGGGATTCTGGGAGATGAAGTCTACCCAGCTTAAAGTGACCAAAAAAAAACCTGGGCTAATGCAGCGCTAAGGATCTGAAAGAAAGTGGAAAGGGAGAAATTGCTTTTTGCTCCAAATATTGCTCTTATTTACCACTCTGCCGTACCAGGAAGCCTTTTGTTTCTATAGAGGCTTTCCCTTTTCCTGGGATGAAAATTGTCGGGAAATAACCATTCACAATTTCAATTCAGATGTTTATTCCATGATGCTTTTGAGAAGCACGCACAAGGTTGCAAAAGCGATGGGAGCTGGCTGAAGCTCTTGCAATTGACGTGATTCCGTTTCCCTCTCGTCTTTGTTACGGACAGGAAATATTTCCAGTGGAAACACTCCGGAAAGCAGCTCAGCTGGGGTTTGGGGGCATCTACGTGAAGCCAGACGTGGGGGGCTCTGGACTCTCTCGGCTTGACACCTCCATCATCTTCGAAGCTCTCTCGACCGGCTGCGTCAGCACTACGGCTTACATGAGCATCCACAAGTGAGTTTCCTCTGTGGCTTCAGCCTCCACACTGGGGCCTTCTGGGTGGGTCCAGCACCAGTGGTGGGTTCCTACCAGAGCTGTCCGGTGCGTAGCTCCGATAGGGAGTGGCCGATTGCACAATTTGCACGCGACTGCTCCGGAGCCATCTTCGCTGGTCCGTCGCGCACGTCACCATCTTTTTGTGAGAATTTTTGGGCGATTTTGCTTCTGTGCATGCGCGGAAGCAAAATCGTGCCAAAATTTCGCTCATGTGTGCGTCCCCTAGCGAGATTTCGGTGAGATTTTGCTTCTGCGCATGTGCAGAAGCAAAATCGCGCAAGGGGGCATGCACGCATAGCGAGCGAGCGCCCCCCCCCCGAAATGTGGAGATGCGTGCGCAGCGCACTGGCATCGGTAAGTGAGCAACCCGCCCCTGTCCAGCACCCAGGGATTGTCCAGTTGAAGATATGGAGGGGGGTTATACATTTATAATCTGCTTTTCTTTAATTTATTTAAGATTTTTTTTTTAGCCTGCCTTTATGATTTTATAAGTTATTCAAGGCAGTGAATTTATCCAATGCGCCTTTTTTAAATCCTATTTTCCTCGTTACAACAATCTGCTGAGGTAGGTTGGATTCAGAGAGAGGGATTGGCCCAAAGTTACCCAGTCTCCTTTAATGCCTAAGGTGGGACTAGAACTCACCGTTCACTGGTGATAGGCCCAAAGGCACCCAGCTGTCTTTCATGCCTAGAACTCATAGGCTCCTTGTGATTGGACCAAAGTCACCCAGTCAGTTCTCATGCCTAAGGCGAAACTAGAATTCACAGTCTCCTGGTGATTGGTCCAAAATCACCCAGCCAACTTTCATGCCTAAGGCAGGACTAGAACTCTCAGTCTCCTGGTGATTGGCCTAAAGTCACCCAGCTGGCTTTCATGCCTAAGGCAGGACTAGAACTCACCGTCTCCTGGCGATTGGCCCAAAGTCACCCAACCGACTTTCATGCCTAAGACAGGACTAGAACTCACTGTCTCCTGGTGATTGGCCCAAAGTCACCCAGCCAGCTTTTATGCCTAAGGCAGGACTAGAACTCACCGTCTCCTGGTGATTGGGCCAAAGTAACCCAGCCGACTTTCATGCCTAAGGCAGTACTAGAACTCACCGTTTCCTGGTGATTGGCCCAAAGTCACGCAACCGGCTTTCATGCCTAAAGTGAGACTAGAACTCACCGTCTCCAGGTTTCTAACCTGATGCCGTCACCACTAACTGGCTCTGTAATTGATGGCTCCATAATCCGTGGCTCGGTTTCTCTCCCTCCGCTGCAGCATGTGTGCTTGGATGATCGACGTCTTTGGGAACGAGGAACAGAGGCTGAAATTCTGCCCTTCCCTTTGCAGCATGGAAAAATTGGCCTCTTACTGCCTGACAGAACCGGGTGAGACAACCATGTCCCTTCCGGGCTCTTGAAAAACCAGTGCGGTTTTTGGTACAATTGGCTAGAAAATAGAGATAAAGTTCATACATAAAGAGTATTTAAGAGTTATATTGAAATTGTATATATTTGTGAATATTGCTATATTTACTAACCGCAAAAGACATTAGGTATGTACATAAATAACTATATAATGTATTGAATAGAATAGAATAGAATAGAATAGAATAGAATAGAATAGAATAGAATAGAATAGAATAGAATATTGGAATGTACAATAGAATAGAATAATAATAGAATAGAATAGAATAGAATAGAATAGAATAGAATAGAATAGAATAGAATAGAATAGAATAGAATAGAATAGAATAGAATAGAATAACAGAGTTGGAAGGGACCTTGGAGGTCTTCTAGTCCAACCCCCTGCTTAGGCAGGAAACCCTACATCACTTCAGACAAATGGTTATCCAACATCATCTTAAAAACGTCCAGTGTTGGAGCATTCACAACTTCTGGAGGCAAGCTGTTCCACGGATTAATTCAGTGGTTCCCAACCTGTGGTACGTGTACCACTAGTGGTACGCGAGGACCTTCCAGGTGGTACGCAAACACTTTCGGGGTCATGAACGATTTTTAGTTAGTTATTTTTTACTTCACAAAAATGTTTACTGCC
The DNA here is from genome assembly GCA_023053685.1 of Diadophis punctatus similis. Taxonomy (NCBI): domain Eukaryota; kingdom Metazoa; phylum Chordata; class Lepidosauria; order Squamata; family Dipsadidae; genus Diadophis; species Diadophis punctatus. The sequence continues at coordinate 335,503 of JALIGW010000105.1, forward strand.
TAACACAACTGTTGCCACACGCCACCCACCTGGTCCCAGCGGCCCGAGAATCCAGTTGCTGGATGCGCAGAGCCAAAAAAGGAACGGTACAATTATGGAAATAAAGTGATATCTGATCGAATTTAGTTTCTCTGGAACCAGGTGGTACGCGGCGACTGTACGGGACCTCCAAGTGGTACTCGATCACAAAAAGGTTGGGAACCACTGGATTAATTGTTCTAACTGTCAGGAAATTTCTCCTTAATTCCAGGTTGCTTCTCTCCTTGATTAGTTTCCACCCATTGCTTCTTGTCCTGCCCTCAGGTGCTTTGGAGAATAATTGCCCCCTTCTTCTTTGTGGCAACCCCTGAGATATTGGAACACTGCTATCATGTCTCCCCTAGTCCTTCTTTTAATTAAGCTAGACATACCCAGTTCCTGCAACCGTTCTTCATATAGCAAGCTATAAAACTGGAAAATATGTAAATATGAGTGATACCGATATTGGAACGCTGTAAAAAGTGGAAACGTGGTGTAAAGGTTGAAAAATGTTTAATAAAAATTTATTTTAAAAAAGAAAAAAAGGAAAACCAGCACGGCCAATGTTAGAACAGTGCTGTGGATCCACACTGGGATTTTTAGGGTCCAGGCATAAAGAACTGGGTTCGAATCCAGAGGTGATCCTTCCACTTTCAGATGATGGAGGTTGATGATGATGGAACCGAGGATGAGGGAGACTCTCCCGGGGGAGTTTTGAATCGATGGGCGATGAGAGGGAAAAGGGGAACCGGAGCGGGAGTTTCCTAATGAAAATATTCTGAATTATCACTTTCTCGTTAGGAAGCGGAAGTGATGCGGCTTCGTTGCTAACTTCGGCCAAGAAACACGGTGACGTGTACATTCTCAACGGCTCCAAGGTATCCTTCTCCCTCTCTGACAGGACCACTGTGGAGAATTCCGGGAGTCTCTTTTCCAATTAACCCATCTATTAAAAAGGCCTCACCGCTTTTGTGAACTGCGGCTTATGCCTCTTCAGACAGGTAGTCCTCGACTTACGACAGTTTGTTTAGTGACCAAAGTTACAAGGGCGCTGGAAAAAAAGAGACTAATGAGACTTTTTCACAGTTAACAACCGTTGCAGCATCCCCATGGTCACGCAATCAGGTGCTTGCCCAGTGACTCGTATTTATGACGGTTGCAGTGTCTCCGGGATCACGGGGTCCTTTTTTGCGACCTTCTGACCAGCAAAGTCAATAGGGAAGCCAGATTCACTTAACAACCGTGTTAAGAGCCGCGGTGGCGCAGTGGTTAGAGTGCACTACTGCAGGCTGCTTCTGCTGACTGCTGACTGCCTGCAATTTGGCAGTTCGAATCTCACCAGGCTCAAGGTTTGACTCAGCCTTCTGTCCTTCCGAGGTGGGTAAAATGAGGACCCAGATTGTTGGGGGCAATAGGCTGACTCTTTCAACCACTTAGAGAGGGCTGTAAAAGCACTGTGAAGCGGTATATACAGTGGGGCAAAAAAGTATTTAGTCAGCCACCAATTGTGCAAGTTCTCCCACTTAAAAAGATGAGAGAGGCCTGTAATTGACATCATAGGTAGACCTCAACTATGAGAGACAAAATGAGAAAACAAAATCCAGACAATCACGTCGTCTGATTTGGAAAGAATTTATTTGCAAATTATGGTGGAAAATAAGTATTTGGTCAATATCAAAAGTTCATCTCAATACTTTGTTATATATAGCAATAGCAATAGCAATAGCACTTGGACTTATATACCGCTTCATAGTGCTTTACAGCCCTCTCTAAGCGGTTTACAGAGTTCAGCATATTGCCCCCAACAATCTGGGTCCTCATTTTACCCACCTCGGAAGGATGGAAGGCTGAGTCAACCTTGAGCCGGTGAGATTTGAACAGCTGAACTGCTGAACTAGCAGTAGCCTGCAGTGCTGCATTTAACCACTGCGCCATCTCTGCTCTATCCTTTGTTGGCAATGACAGAGGTCAAACGTTTTCTGTAAGCCTTCACAACGTTGGCACACACTGTTGCTGGTATGTTGGCCCATTCCTCCATGCAGATCTCCTCTAGAGCAGTGATGTTTTGGGGCTGTCGCTGGGCAACACGGACTTTCAACACCCTCCAAAGGTTTTCTATGGGGTTGAGATCTGGAGACTGCCTAGGCCACTCCAGGACCTCGAAATGCTTCTTATGAAGCCACTCCTTCATTGCCCGGGCGGTGTGTTTGGGATCATTGTCATGCTGAAAGACCCAGCCACGTTTCATCTTCAATGCCCTTGCTGATGGAAGGAGGTTTGCACTCAAAATCTCACGATACATGGCATTTCTTCATTTATCATTTATAAATCATTTCTAAACAAATACTTCATAATTTTGGTACATGTTAATTAATTAATACTGCCTCCTCTATCTAGTTTTGTCATCTGTTAACTTCTGTTTCTCTTCTCTCAGGCTTTTATCAGCGGTGGCGGCGACACTGACCTCTACGTGGTGATGTGCCGCACGGGCGGGTCAGGTCCGAAGGGCATCTCCTGCCTGGTGCTGGAGAAAGGAGCTCCCGGCTTGAGTTTTGGCAAAAAGGAGAAGAAAGTAAGAACCGATGGGTTGTCTCCTATGTTCCCAGGTTGGGTGGCGCCACCTGGAGCATCAAAGAAGGGTGCCTGTTTTCCTACAGGTGGGTTGGAATTCGCAACCGACCCGGGCGGTTATTTTCGAAGACTGTGCCGTTCCGGTGGCCAACCGGCTAGGAGAGGAAGGCCACGGGTTCAACATCGCCATGCAGGGCCTCAACGGAGGGAGAATTAATATCGGTAAGGAAGGTATGATGGGGTTACCGATAAGAGTCGGATGGAATTTGTGTTTCTGAGGCTGTGTTCCATTTCTTCTCCAGCATCCTGTTCCTTGGGGGCCGCCCACGCTTCGGTTCTCCTGGCTCGAGAGCATCTTAATGTCCGCAGACAATTCGGAGAGGTCTTGGCCACCAATCAGGTGCGTTTCTGTGGGATCCTTAAACTTCCGCCTGGGGGATTCTGGGAGTTGAAGTCCACAAGTTTTTAAAGTTGCCGAAGTTGGACATGTTGTGGCCCGCCAGCAGCCCGTGCAGCTGATAGCGGATCCCGTTCGAGAGGAGACCGACTTGGTGTTTCGCCGGCGGCCCATGCAGCTGGTACCTGAGTCGGACAGTGAGGAGGCTGGCGAGGACTCGGTGCGAGAGGCAGAGGTTCAGCCAGGGCCTTCGGAACCTCCAGCACCTTATAGCAGTGATGAGGGAGAAGAGGCTTCTCCTCTTCTGAATGCAAGGGCACGCAGAGCTGCTAAGAGGCAGGAATGGTTACTCCAGAGGAGGTCTCCTCGGGAGTAAGACTTGGGGCTAATTGGCCACTCCCCTAGTCTACTTAAGGACATTAGAGGCAGCTGAATCCTCTGCAGGAAACAATGTTTGGAAATCCGTCTGGTCATCGTGTGTCTTCGTGTCTGAAAAACTTTTGCTTTGTTTCTCTGCTTCGGTTTAGTTCTCAAGAACTACTTCTAGGCATTTTGCCAACTCTCTGAAGCTTCGTAAGATATCAAGACCTAATTGCTCTTCTTTGCTTTAAGACTCTTTGAACTGATATCAGCTGTTAATGAAGATTAATTAGCAGCTGGTTGCTTGCAAGAAAAGACTGCTTGTAGATTGGTGTGTGCATATTCACTACTAAGACGTTTATTAGTAGTGGTTATTGGATTAAATAAGTTCGTACAAACTGGGTGTTGTGTTACGTTCTTAGCTGGAGCAGAACAGGACACCTTTGATCTATAACATCCAGCATCAGCTGCATTTTTGGCAAAGCTTTTGAAAATCCTGAGATATCCTGAGCACTCCATCTGGAAATGCACACATTTATCCAGAAAAGAAGACCAAAGTAATCCCCAAATTTTATTTCTTCAAATGAGCGTTTTTACTTATTCCAACTATGGCAGCCACTTTCTGGTAGTGCCCCTTAGCCATCTCCAAACTTATTTTTCTATCCATCAATCTTCAAAAATCAGGGACACTGGGCCTAGAATGTGGTTCGTGCTTGCCACTGTCTGGAATTTAACATTCCTGGCTTAGCAATAGCACTTAGGCTTATATACCGCTTCACAGTGCTTTACAGCCCTCTCTAAGAGGTTTACAGAGTCGGCATATTTGCCCCCAATAATCTGTGTCCTCATTTTACCGACCTCAGAAGGTCGGTAAAGGCTGAGTCAACCTTGAAGCCTGGTGAGATTCAAACCGCCAAATTGCAGGCAACTGGCAGTCAGCAGAAGTAGCCTGCAGTACTGCACTCTAACCACTGCATCACCATGGCTCTTAAGTGGATGGGCGAACCCAGCCAGCTCAACAAACTATCATTGAATCACGATTTCATGGGACGGGTGAGGGTTTTAACTGCTTCCTCTTTCGTCTTGTCAGTATCTCCAATTTGAGCTGGCTCAGATGGCGACCCGGTTGGTGGCAGCCCGTCTGATGGTGCGCAACGCTGCCCGAGCTCTGCAGGAACGGCGGAATGATGCTGTTGCTCTGTGCTCCATGGCCAAGCTCTTTGCCACCGATGAGTGCTTTGCGGTAAGTGAAAACTCTCTGTGGAGGGGGCAGGATAGCACTAACAATAGCACTTATATACCGCTTCACAGTGCTTTACAGCCCCTCTCTGTAAGCGGTTTACAGAATCAGCCTATTGCCACCAACAATCCGGGTCCTCATTTTACCGACCTCGGAAGGATGGAAGGCTGAGTCAACCGTGAGTCAGTCAGGATCGAACTGCTGGCAGTCGGCAGAGTTAGCTTGCAATATTGCATTCTAACCACCAGGAGAAAAGGAAGGAAGGAAGATAGCAATAGCACTTAGACTTATATACCGCTTCACAGTGCTTTACAGCTCTCTCTAAGCGGTTTTAGAGAATCAGCCTCTTGCCCCCCCCCCAACAATCTGGGTCCTCATTTTACTCACCTCGGAAGGATGAAAGGCTGAGTCAACCTTGAGCCGGTCAGGATCGAACTGCCAAACTGCAGGCAGCCGGCAAGTCAGCAGAAGTAGCCTGCAGTACTGCATTCTGACCACTGCGCCACTTATGGCTCTTAGAATCTCCCTCTCTCTCCTTGAAATAAAATCTACAGGTTGGATTTTAAGATTCTCCATCAAAGAACAGCACCCTGAGGTTTTTTCTGTTGTGTTTCCTCTCCAAAAAAGCCCAGGGTGTCATTTGAGAAGAAATGCCGTGTGCCTCCCAAAAATCGCTTTCATCGTCGTTGTTGTTGTTGTTAGTTGCGAAGTTGTGTCCGATCCATCCTGACCCCATGGACAACGTTGCTCCAGGCCTTCCTGTCCTCTACCATCCTCTGGAGTCCATTTAAGCTCACGCCAACTGCTTCAGTGACTCCATCCAGCCACCTCATTCTCTGCCGTCCCCTTCTTCTTTTGCCCTCCATCCTTCCCAGCATTAGGCTCTTCTTCTCCAGTCCTTCCTTCTCATTAGGTGGCCAAAGTCTTTGAGTTTCATCTTCAGGATCTGGCCTTCTAAAGAGCAGTCAGGGTTGATCTCCTCTAGGACTGACCGGTTGGATCGCCTTGCAGTCCAGCGGACTCGCAGGAGTCTTCTCCAGCACCATAGATTCTTTGGCGCTCCACCTTTCTTATGGTTATTAATGTTATTAATTAATATTTTATTTGTTATTGTTGTTGTTAATTGTGAGATTAATTCATTAATGGAATAGCTTGCCTCCTGGGGTTGTGGATGCTCCATTACTGGAGGTTTTGAAAAATAGACAGGACAACGCTTTGACTAGGATTGGTATAAGGTTTCCTGACTTGTGCAGGGGGTTGGACTAGAAGACCTCAGAGATCCTTTCCAGCCCTGTGGGATTCTCTTGTTATCCTACAAAGTCCTTCAATTCTGGCACTAGAGGGCAGTCTTGCCCTTTCATTGAGAAATGCTCATACTCAAGGGTTGGAAAGCTGTGGTGGCCCAGACATTGTAAACTACAACTCCCAGAATTCCTGAAAATTGTCCATCCAGACTAGGATTCGGGAACACCAGGACAGCCATCGAATCCCTATTAATTACAGAAATTAATTACAGGTAGGCCTCAACTTGCAATCAATTTGTTTAGTGACCAAGATTGCAACAGCACTGGAAAAAAAAACGATTAATGACCGGTTCTTACACTTACGACCGTTTGACCATCCCTATTGTTAATGAATAAAATTAGGAGATTTGTCAATCATGAAGTTCGTTGCGTCCAGAACTCATGCGATCATCATGTGAGACTTTCCAAGCTGTCTCTGATCAGCAAAATCAATGGGGGGGGAGCCATATTCACTTAATGACTGCAAGATTCACTTAATGACCACAGTGATTCGCTTAAGAACCATGGCCAAAAAAAGGGGTCATAAAATTGGGTGCAACATGCTCAGCAGCACCGTGCTTAGCAATGGAGATTCTACTGGCAGATGTGTTTTTTGTTAAGTCGAGTCACCTGTATATTCGCACAGCTTCGTTTTCGGCTTTCACAGTCTCAGCGTGCTTTCCCCTCCTACGTTTCTAGACCCTGACATTGTTAAGGAGAATAAATCTCCATAGAGGCGATGTTGACCTTTCTCTCGGAACTCAGACATTTAGAAATAAAGCCGAAGTTAAAAGTCTAATAGAAAATATTTATTTCGGTACAAAAACAATAAATTCTGAATAGTTACATTCTTGCTAATTAAATGCAACTGCTCCCGGTCAGAGCCAAACCACAAGAGAACAATGGAGAATCAGGAATGCACACATGCGCATAAGATCACATCACGTGTCCTGCTTGTAATGGAATGTACCATAATATTAGGATAGGGGTGCATCACCCTGCATAGACATACAACTGACAATATTCACTACGTGACAGACATGCTCTTCTTGGAAAGGCCAGGATTTTTCCTCACTCCCGAGTTTTCACTGGGTTTCTCCTCTCCCTCGTAGATCTGCAATCAAGCTCTGCAGATGCACGGGGGTTACGGTTACCTGAAGGATTACGCCGTGCAACAGTTTGTGCGAGACATCAGGGTGCACCAGATTTTGGAAGGTAGGTTGTTGGACAGGTCGTAGGAGCTTGGCCCCTGCTGTTCACATGCACACACACAGGTGCTGTGGGTTGGATTGACACAACCTCGGCCACCCTTGCCCGCTGTCAGCATCTTTTCAGAAACTGGGTATGTCTAGTTTAATGAAAAGAAGGACTAGGGGAGACATGATAGCAGTGTTCCAATATCTCAAGGGCTGCCCCAAAGAAAAGGGAGTCAAACTATTCTCCAAAGCATCTGAGGGCAGGACAAGAAGCAATGGGTGGAAACTAAACAAGGAGAGAAGCAACTTAGAACTAAGGAGAAATTTTCTGACAGTTAGAACAATTAATCAGTGGAACAACTTGCCTCCAGAAGTTGTGAACGCTCCAACACTGGAAGTTTTTAAGAAGGTGTTGGATAACCATTTGTCTGAAGTGGTGTAGGGTTTCCTGCCTAAGCAGGGGGTTGGACTAGAAGACCTCCAAGGTCCCTTCCAACTCTTGTTGTTGTTGTTGTTGTTGATATATATATATATATATATATATATATATATATATATATATATATATATATATATATATATATATATATATATATATATATATATATATGTGTGTGTGTGTGTAGGATATATATATATATATATATATATGGATTTCCTTATCCATTTTCTCTTGTTTTCCTCTTTGTGGACTGCAGGGACCAATGAAATCATGAAGATGATCATAGCCAGGTCTCTGTTACAGGCGTGAGTGTCCGGAGCTGCTTATCGGTCTCAAACGTGTTACAAGCTGCCTTTGGGGACACACGGCTGGGAAGAGAAGGCGATGCATTTTTCTCAGCCGTCTCCTTGACCTAAACTCCAGATTTTGCGACAGGCACAGACTGGCGGAGCTGGAAAGGCGCAACAAAGGCGGGCTGGTCTCAATAGATGCTTTTGTCCCAACGCTGAACATCTGCTTCCCACGGCTGGTTGAAATTCCTCCGTGTGGGAGTTCTCCATCAGCCCTCCCATCACCATGGGTTCCCGCATCCCAGCACCATTTCCTGGGAAGAATCGGATCCATTCTGGATTTAGACTGGGAAACCCGCTCATTTTCTTATTAAAACGTATTTCACTCCAGGAAGAAGAAAAAAAAAGGGGGGGGGGTTGTTTGCCAAAGGAGACAAAAATATTTAATTTTTTTTTCTCAATCTTTAACACGGAGAGAAAGTCTTGCCGGGCTCTTGGTAAGTCGATTTTCAACATCGTGATGGTAGGAACCTGATTTTTTTTAAAAAAAACTAAACTTTTTGCCATCGTCTGAGTCCTCCAGGTCATGGTTGTCCCAAAGGTGCTTTTTTTTTCAGGAGGCAACTGGACTTTCTTGGTTTTTCATGGAAGACGTTTCGCTTCTCATCCAAGTATCTTCTTCAGCTCTGACTGGATGGTGGGGAATGGAAGGATTTATACTCCTTGCAGACAGCTGGTCATTTGCATCCTTTTAGAGAGTCGTTGAGGCCACCTGGAGGTTTATCTGTGTCCTCAGGGTCACCTGAGTGGTGCTCCTGGTTCCTATAGTCTGCATTTTTTTCCCTCTCGAAATCCATTCCTCTTGCGTGCTTCAAGTACCCTCAAAAAGGATGCAAATGACCAGCTGTCTGCATGGAATATAAATCCTTCCATTCCCCACCATCCAGTCAGAGCTGAAGAAGCTTCTTGGATGAGAAGCGAAACGTCTTCAAAGACAAAAATAAGAAAATGTTTTTGCCGTCGTGGTAGATGGCCACAGAAAAGCCAGCTTGTTTCTTTATTTGCGTTCGGAAGCATCACAATTAAAATAAGACGTGCTATATACCACACACAATTTAAAACATAAAATCACAAGATTAAAATCTGTACAAGCTAAAACGAATCTTGCCCAGCGTGAACCGCAAACTGCGGATTGTTTCTTTCCGAATGTTGGAATCAATAAACGCCTCGTGATTTCTTGTCTTTCGCATCTTCTCGTTTTCGGCTTGCTTGGGGAGAAGATTTTATCCCGCCTTCCTGAGGCTTGTAAAAAAGAGCTGGCTTTTGAATCCATCATTTATTTATTTATTTATTTAGGAAATTTCTATTGCCTCCTATTCACACATGGGGACTCAAGGCGGCTTACAAGAATATAAAAACCTCATATAAAAAACAATAAAACTAATAAAAGAGAGAGTCATATAATAAAATAAAATAATAAAATAACCACCTGTCCCGGCGACAGCACCTCACACGAGCCATCCAATGGGCTCCATCCTGCTCCGGGGTTTCCCAGGCCTGTTAGCAGAACCAGGTCTTCAGCACCTTCCGGAAGAGTATTAGAGTGGGGGCCATTCTAATCTCTGGGAGAATGATGTTCCAAAGAGGGAGCCACTACGGAGAAGGCTCTTCTTCTGGGTCCCATCGGGTGTATCTCCCTGCAGTTGGCCGCAGGGGTGGGTTCTAACTTACCTCGCCTCTGGTTCGCTTCCTCCCGCACCGCGTGGCTGTGCCGCGCGAGTGCGCTTCGCGGGCACATATGCACAGTACCGAGAACTCGGCTTATGCACATTCACAGAAGAAAAAAATAGCAAAAAAAAGCCAAAAACAAGATGGCGGCACATGCGCAGTGCCGAAAACTTGGCTTCTGCGCATGCGCACAAGCTAAAACAAGCAAAAAATAAGGGGAAAAGTTGAAAACAAGATGGCAGCGCATGCGCAGTACCAAAAACCCAGCTTTTGCGCATGTGCAGAGGCAAAAACATGCAAAAAATAGCAAAAAAAGCCAAAAATTATGGTGCATGTGCAGTGCCAAAAACTCGGCTTGGTATATCTTGCGTAGCTTCTTCTCTGGCAACATTACATTGCTAACCAGAGCATACAAAACATTTGTTAGACTAATTCTGGAATACAGCTCACCTGTCTGGAACCCACACTGCATATCAGACATAAATACAATTGAGAGTGTCAAGAAATATTTCACAAGAAGAGTCCTCCACTCCTCTACTCGCAACAGAATACCTTATTCCACCAGACTTGAAATATTGGGATTAGACAATTTACAACTACGTCGCCTCCAATCTGATCTAAATGTAGTTCATAAAATCATCTGCCACAGTGTCCAACCTGTCAATGACTACTTCAGCTTCAACCACAACAACACACACGCACACAATGGATTCACACGCAATGTAAACCACTCGAAACTCAACTGCAGAAAATATGACTTCAGCAACAGAGTGGTCAATGCTTGGAATGCACTACCTGACTCTGTGGTTTCTTCCCCAAACCCCAAAAACTTTAACCTTAGACTGTCTACAGTCGACCTCTCCCCATTTCTAAGAGGTCTGTAAGGGGCGTGCATAAGCGCACCACTGTGCCTATCGTCCCTGTCCTACTGTCCTCTTTTATTGGTACTTTTTACTTATGTTTATATACAAACAATTACTATACTGTACATGCTTAACAAAATAAATAAAATAAAAATAAATATGTATATCTAGATTGTTGGGCAATATGCTGACCCCGTAAACCGCTTAGAGGGGCTTTAGAGCACTGTGAAGTGGTATATAAGTCCAACTGCTATTGCTATACATGTAGAGTGCGTATGTATAATTGTTTTTTGTACGTAGAATTGCTTTTTAAGGACTATAAACACTGTCACAAATTAAAACTAATACAAAACAAGAGAAAAATAAAACCAAAGGAAAGTGCAGGAAACGTTCACACGTTAAGCTGCGCACGGGTTCGCCTCCTTTGGGTTTTTTTCTTGGGGGAGGCGGCTATCGTTGTGTGTGAATCGGGGGTTATGATGGAAAGGGGTTTTTCGTGTAACTTTTAAGCCAGACCGAGGCAGTCCCTCTGTGGAGACCGTCAGCCGGGGGGAAAAGGGTTCCTGATCATGTATAGAGCGCTCCACCGGGCCACAGGTGAACCGGTGGGGGCGGGGCGAAAGAGCGACGGGCTCGCCGTCCAATGGGCGCGAGGGGCCGGCTCCCGCCTCCCCCCGCCGTCGGCCAATGGCATCGCGGCGGCTGGCCCGCCCTCCTCCAATGGGAGACGCCTCCGCGCGTTAACGGGGCGCCCGTGCGTGGGAGCCGGAGCGGCGGGACGGGGCTGGACGGGGCCGGGTGTCGCCGGAGGTCGTCGGCCATGTGGAGCTGCGCGGGGCGCCGCCGTCGCCGGCTGCTGGCTGGCCTCTTCGTGCTGCTGCTGGCCGCCGTCGCCATCCGCAGGTGAGGCAGACGGAGAGAGAGGGGGCGTGGCTACGATGCTCCGCCCCCTCAGGTCGCGCTCTGGCCACGCCCCCTGGGGGCGCCCCCCCCCACTCCTCTCCCCAGGCCACTACCGAGCCCATCTTCCCAGGGGTTCCCGTACCCATCATCCCCTGACGGAGGTTACCTTCCTTCCCTCCCTGCAGCTGCCTTTTCCCTCCCTCTCCTAAGGGCTGGTGTGTTTTCTCCCCCACCCACCCACCCCATGGATGCTGCCACTGCCGCCCCCATCATCCCCTGCCGACCCTTGGCCCACGTGCCGACCACCAGGCCCATCATCCACGGCCCGGCTGGCCAAGGGCTGGAAGATAGCAAGGGGGAAAGGCGACCTGTCCACTCCCCATTCCATCACACACACACCCCCATCCCCTTAGGAGACCCCTCCCCACTTGCAAAATGGGACCCTCCATCTCCAACATCTTTTGCTCTGTCCGGACATTGCAGGAGCCTAAAATTATTTATTTATTTATTTATTTATTTATTTATTTATTTATTTATTTATTTATTTATTTATTTATTTATTTATTTATTTATTTATTTATTTATTTATTTATTTATTTATTTATTTATTTATTTTCTCAAACATGTATAGGATAGTAGTAGTTTGTATAAACATAAGTAAAAAGTAACACTAAAAGAGCACACACACACACAGCTATGCTTTAAAGGCAGACTCACCCCCACCCCCCAAAAAAAGTTTATTTCCCCCCCCTCTTTATTTACAAGCATCTTTCAAACTTGCCTTTGCACCCCGTCCCATCCGCAGCATCCGAAGGCGCCCTTTGCAAACTTGGCAATGATTTAGGGATGCCAGCCCGGTCCTTGCTTCAGATACCAGGGGGAGCAGGTCAGAAAGAGGACACGCGCCCATCCATCCTGGGTCGTCTGGCTATTTTGGGTAGACACACACACACACACACACACACACACACACACACACACACACACACACACACACACACACACACCTCTTTCCCTCTCCTCCTTGCACCCGCTGTTTTAGAGAAAGACCCACAGATCTGTTTGGGAAAGCCTACAAGCTACCTTTGCCCGGATAATGACTTAGTGCCTTAATGGCAGTCAACCTGTTATTTGTTTTCTGTTGCCCTTCGGTTGCAAAGGAGATGCGTTTCCCAACACAAATAAGTGATGGTTGCATCAACGAGAAATTGGACAAGTTTAGTGCATAGCCTGCCTCTTTAAGAAATAATAATTAATAATAATAATAATAGATTTGCACCCCTGTCTATTTTAACAGATTAACAGAGTTGGAAGGGACCTTGTAGGTCATCTAGTCCAACCCCCATGCTCAAGCAGGAGACCCTTACAACATTTCCGACAAATGGCAGTCCAATTTCTTCTTGAAAGTCTCAAGTGTTGGAACTCTCACAACCTTTATAAATTTATTTATTTATTAGATTTTTATCCTTCCTTTTTTTGCAATTTTTTTTATTTTATCCTTCCTGTATGGCTTTATAAGTAACTCAAGGCAGAAAACATTCTTTTTCCAACACAACAACCCTATGAGGCTGAGAGAGAGTGATTGGCCCAAAGTCACCCAGCCAGCTTTCATAGTTGAGGTAGAACTAGAATTTATTGTCTCCTGGTGATTGGCCTGAAGTTACCCAGCCAGCTTTCATTCCTGAGGTGGAACTAGAACTCACAGCCTCCTGGGTATTGGCCCAATGTCACCCAGCCAGCTTTCATTCCTGAGGTGGAACTAGAACTCACAGCCTCCTGGTTATTGGCCCAGTGTCACCCAGCCAGCTTTCATTCCTGAGGTGGAACTAGAACTCACAGCCTCCTGGTTATTGGCCCAGTGTCACCCAGCCAGCTTTCATTCCTGAGGTGGAACTAGAACTCACAGCCTCCTGGTTATTGGCCCAGTGTCGCCCAGCCAGCTTTCATGCCTGAGGTGGAACTAGAACTCACAGCCTCCTGGGTATTGGCCCAATGTCACCCAGCCAGCTTTCATTCCTGAGGTGGAACTAGAACTCACAGCCTCCTGGTTATTGGCCCAGTGTCACCCAGCCAGCTTTCATGCCTGAGGTGGAACTAGAACTCACAGCCTCCTGGGTATTGGCCCAATGTCACCCAGCCAGCTTTCATTCCTGAGGTGGAACTAGAACTCACAGCCTCCTGGTTATTGGCCCAGTGTCACCCAGCCAGCTTTCATGCCTGAGGTGGAACTAGAACTCACAGCCTCCTGGGTATTGGCCCAATGTCACCCAGCCAGCTTTCATTCCTGAGGTGGAACTAGAACTCACAGCCTCCTGGTTATTGGCCCAGTGTCACCCAGCCAGCTTTCATGCCTGAGGTGGAACTAGAACTCACAGCCTCCTGATTATTGGCCCAGTGTCACCCAGCCAGCTTTCATGCCTGAGGTGGAACTAGAACTCACAGCCTCCTGATTATTGGCCCAGTGTCACCCAGCCAGCTTTCATGCCTGAGGTGGAACTAGAACGCACAGCCTCCTGGTGATTGGTCCAAAGTCACCCACCTTTCATGTCTCAGGTGGAACTAGAACTCGCAGCCTCCTGGTTTCTAAGCTAGCATCATCACCAAACTGCCGTTCGTTTTTATACATAACTCAAGGCAGCAAACCTAACATATGCTTGCCACCTATTTTTCCAAAAAACAACCCTGTGAGGTAGGTTGGACTGATCAAGACTGCCTGGCTAAGGTTGCTGTGTACATTTCCCCCGTTTCTTATGTCCTCGTATTGGATGGCAAGCACTGCCCGCCTCATCAGCTGTTTACTTAGATACATCTGGTGTTGTTTTATAAATAATTTCATGCAATTTGCTGAGAAATTTAAAAATAATAATCTCATATTGATTGCAAAAGAAGGTTAGCCTCAGTCTCCTTTCTCCTGGTAAAGGGAAGACGTTGGTGAATCGGAACACATGTTCTTCTTCTCGGATATTTGTACTGTAGCAACATTCATGCCCGTCTCATCTTACCACTACTACATAAATACACAAGGCACACCAGGTAATTTTACACCATCCTGTTGATTTCAGATGCCACTCCTGCTGCAACATATAATATTGCCAGATTCTCTGCAGCAATATTCATCAGAGGGTGGCTTCTAGCTTAGACTTGGGGCTCAACAGTATAAACTAGACTTCCGTGTGTACCTGGTTTATTGTATTACGGCGCTCCGGAACTTAATACACATAATTTTCCCGCTTGCTAACCTTTTATGCTCCTTTCTCACTTGGTTAAATCTTTTCTTCCATATATTCAATTTGTGCATCTTTTATACCTTGTAGCTTTTTTTGATAACTCATTTAAATTCACAGTTTTTATTTATTTATTTGTGAGACTTATATACCGCCTCACAGTGCAAGCACTCTCTAAGCCAGTGTTTCCCAACCTTGGCAACTTGAAGATGTCTGGACTTCAACTCCCAGAATTCCCCAGCCAGCTGGCTGGGGAATTCTGGGAGTTGAAGTCCAGACATCTTCAAGTTGCCAAGGTTGGGAAACACTGCGTCTAAGCGGTTTACACCAGTAAGCAATGTATATTTATATTGCCCCCAACAATCTGGGTCCTCATTTTACCTACCTTGGAAGGATGGAAGGCTGAGTCAACCTTGAGCCTGGTGAGATTTGAACCGCTGACCTGCGGATCACAGTCAGCTAAAGTGGCCTGCAGTACTGCCTCTAACCGCTGTGCCATCTCGGCTCATTATATCCTTTATAATGGCTTCCTTTTAAGGCCTGTATTCCTACCCCCTTACAATCTATGGCCATAATAAAAACGGATTTGCTTTGACAAAGGAAGGCAAAAGTGATTCAGCCTATTCCTTTGCTTGCAAGTTGTCAAAAGATTAATTTTGAAGGCTGCCTCGCTGATGATTTTTCAAGCCCTATAAGATCTAATACAATTTTTTTTGTGGAGCTGGACAGCAGATGTGTATATTTTAAATTGTGTTTTAATTACTTGCTTCTCTGTGGCCAAATAGAGGGAGACAGAAACAGGTCATCCATCATGAAGAGCCATCTTCCTAGTAGAGTCACTCTTAATTTGTTGTCAAATTAGTTTCACCCCTAGTTAACTTTTTTCATGTTGAGACTTCCATGTTGGAATATATGTGTTTCCTGTGAGTTTTCTAAGAAAATGTACGAGAAGCACAGAAGAATAGTCTGGTCTGTTGTGACCACAAACAAAAAAATATTTGTATGAAAAGAATGTCTATCTTCCAGCCTCAATTCATAACAGACACAGGCAAAATATTCCCATCAAATGTCCAGTAGTTGATCAGATCATTAGTGGGGGAAATGCATGAGCCTCGGTGCCGCAGTGGTTAAAGTGCAGTACTGCAGGCTACTTCTGCTGACTGCCGGCTGCCTGCAATTTGGCAGTTCGAATCTCACCAGGCTCAAGGTTGACTCAGCCTTCCAATCTTCCAAGGTCGGTAAAATGGGAACCCAGATTGTTGGGGGCAAGATGCTGACTCTATAAACTGCTTAGAGAGGGCTGTAAAGCACTGTGAAGCGGTATATAAGTCTTAAGTGCTATTGCTATTGCTATTCATTTGGGAGAATTCAAAAACCATAAAACTTTTATGTGTATGAAGATTCTCAGTCATCCAGGTCATCAATGTCTATGGAGATTCTCAATCATCCAGGTCATGGTTGTCCCAAAGGTGCTTTTTCAAGAGGCCACTGGACTTCCTGGTTTTCCTTTGAAGACGTTTCACTTCTCATCTCTGGAGCGGAAGAAGCTTCTTGGATGAGAAGCGAAACATCTTCAAAGAAAAACCAGAAAGTCCAGTGGCCTCTTGAAAAAGCACCTTTGGGACATCCAGGTCATAGTTGTATCAAAAGTGGTTTTTATTTTTGAAAAGGCAACCCGAACTCATTCGGATGATGGTCCTTCCATCTCCCACACCATCCAATACAACTGATGAAGCCTCCAGGATAGGAAGCAAAATGTCTTCTTCTTCTTCTTCTTCTTCTTCTTCTTCTTCTTCTTCTTCTTCTTCTTCTTCTTCTTCTTCTTCTTCTTCTTCTTCTTCTTCTTCTTCTTCTTCCAACAACAACAACAACAACAACAACAACAACAACAACAACAGAGTTGGAAGGGACCTTGGAGGTCGTCTAGTCCAACCCCCCCTCCTCCTCCTCTTCCTCCTACTGATCCTCCTCTTCCTCTTCCTCTTCTTCTCCTTCCTTCTTCCCTCTTCTTCCTCCTCCTCCTTCCTCTTCTTCTCCTTCCTTCTTCCCTCCTCTTCCTCCTCCTCCTCCTCCTCCTCCTCCTCCTCCTCCTCCTCCTCCTCCTCCTCCTCCTCCTCCTCCTCCTCTTCCTCCAAAGAATCAATCCAGTTGCCTTTTCCAAAAATAAAAACCACTTTCGATACAAAACTCTATATTCTTTCCAACTTCACGTTTGCAAAGAATAGATAACTGCAAAGAGTAGATCCAGACCGCCGAAAACCAGCCTCCATTCTCTTAATATTTTTGGATCACAACGACACTCATCCCTTGCTGTTAACCCGCTGGCTTGGATTGATGGGAGTCGGAGTCCCAACAGATCAGAGGAATGCAATCGGCCATCTGCTGCCCTGTTATGACCCAAATTGGTGCGTTCTTCTCCTAGTTCCTTTCTCTTCTAGTGATACCGGCACAGATATCTCTGGATGTGAATCAGGATGATTTAAAGTCCTGCATGTGTGAGAAAGCCCTTTTAAAATTCTTTCTATATTCCTGCGGTTGCCTTCCAACCTACTTGTGGTTCCTGCTTGCTGGTGTATCCTCCTCTTAGGAGGAATGCCCTTCTAAAGTCATAGCCCTACTTAGCTGCCTCCTTCTGTTAAAGCTGGATAACAATTAATGCTGCAGGTCAGCGGAGCAAAGAGTTTGAGAAGCCCTCTTATTGGAAGGTATATTGAGTTAAGCTGCTCTAGCACTGAATTAAAAAATTAAGGTCACATTTGGCCCTCGAAGTAGTGACTTCTGAAAAAAAAAAAGAAGATTACAGGCAGGGGTGAAATCCAGCAGGTTCTGACAGGTTCTGGAGAACCGGTAGCGGAAATTTTGCAGTATCCTTCCCCCAGGAGTGGGGAGGGAATGGGGATTTTGCAGTATCCTTCCCCCCGGAGTGGGGAGGGAATGGGGATTTTGCATATCCTTCCCCTGGAGTGGGGAGGGAATGGGGATTTTGCAGTATCCTTCCCCCAGGAGTGGGGAGGGAATGGAGATTTTGCAGTATCCTTCCCCTGCCACGCCCACTCGACTTACAATCACAGTTAAGCCCCAAATTTCTGTTGCCAAGTTGAGACATTTGTTAAGTGAGTTTCGCCCCATTTTATGACTCTTGTTGCCACTGCAGTCGTTAAAATTAGGAACACGGTTGTTGAGCGAATCTGGCTTCCCCATGGGGTCGGCTTGTCAGAAAGTCGCAAAAGGGGATCATGCGACCCAGGGACGCTGCAGCCGTCATGAATGTGAGTCAGTTGCCGAGCATCCGAACGTAAATCCCATGACCCGCGGGGATGCTGCAACAGTCCTAAGTCTGAACAATGGTCGTAAAGTCATTTTTTCCCAGTGCCATTGTAACTTGAAACTGTCACTAAGTGAACTATCTGTATAGTGCTTAGGATTTGATTTGAAAGAGGTGCTTTCCGAATTGCTTTTTGGCAGATTTAGTCTGTTGTGGCCTAGAGGTGGAGCTCTTGCCTCAGAATCAGGAGGTTGTGAGTTCGATCCTAGGTAGAGGCAGATGTAGGGTCTCCTGCGTGGGCAGGGCGGGGGGTTGGACTAGATCAGGGGTCAGCAACCTGCGGCTCTGGAGCCGCATGTGGCTCTTTCATCCCTCTGCTGCGGCTCCCTGTTACCGGTCGGCACCGCAATTTTGAGAGGAGCTTCCGGTTGGGGGAGAGCGGAAGCAGGGCATGCCAGGAGGAGACTCTATGGCAAGGGGTGGGTTTTCCGGTCAACTCCACAATTGATAGGGCTTTCGGTTAGGACTGGTAGAAGAAAAAAAGGACGCCGCTCTAGGAGGAGACTCTATGGTGGGGGGAACCAGACTTCCGGTCGGCTCCAGAATTGAACAGGAGGCTTCCGGTTAGGATCTTTCTGGCTCTTTGAGTGTTTAAGGTTGCCGACCCCTGGACTAGATGACCTACAACGTCCCTTCCAACTCTGTTAATCAGTTAAAAAGATTTTAACACTAACCTGCAACTGGTTAAAGCAGAAAGATATTTTTCCCCCAGAATGGAAGTCCAGACAAATGTACACATTACGTCCTTCTGTTTGGTTTGGCTACAATTTATGTACACAACCGGGCAATATTCATTAATGTGTAAAAAAAAAACCCACCCCAAACTAAACCCTCATGGACATTGTCAATTTTTAAGGATGTGGTTTATTTTATTTTTTTTGTCTTTCTTTCATAGCTTGGTTCGTGAGCTGGGTTACTACTTCTGAGAAAGAAAGAAAGAAATAGATGTTCTCGTTAGATTAAGCCTAGCAAACGATGCAAATTGAATTTGGAGGAAGATCAAAGATGACTGGGGGTGGTGGAAAGCAATGTCTCTACAAATTGACATTTTGGGGCCGACCGTGGAAGCGCGCACGTGGGCGTGTGGCATTTCGTTTGGAAAAGCTGAAATTGGGAACACTGGGGGTGCCTGGGGGAAGACACTTGTGTCTATGCGTCTGTGTCTCCCCTGCTGAATCAGTTAGTCCCTAGGGAAGAGTTTCCCTGGCAGATCTTCAAATAAAGAAAGGACGGCGGAGAGCAATGCCATGTCAAACTGCCTATGATTTACAGACTTTAAATAAGCGGCGCAAATAAGAAAGCCATTCCTTGCCTATCATTAAAAAGTAATGGGCAAAGGAAGACACATTGCTGATGTTGTAAATCTGCTCCGTGTTGGGCTAACAGAAGCCCAGGTGGGCCTTGGTGCTTACAGGTAAAAGAGATGAATATGTGTCTCTCAGGTTCTCTGAGAGATGATAGACCTCTGTCAGTCATCCCATATCTTGCATCTAACCCAGTGATGTTCTAGTCACACCGTGGGCATGAAAGCCGGCTGGGTGTCCTTTGGCCAATTATCAGGAGATTGGGAGTTCTAGTCACACCGTGGGCATGAAAGCCGGCTGGGTGTCCTTTGGCCAATCACCAGGAGACCGGGAGTTCTAGTCCTACTTGTCACATAGTGAATATTGTCAGTTCTTTGTCTATGCAGGGTGATGCATCCCTATCCTAATATTATGGTACATTCCAATACAAGCAGGACACGTGATGTGATCTTATGCGCATGTGTGCATTCCTAATTCTCCATTATTATTATTCTGCCTTTGATTCTGACCGGGAGCAGTCACGATTTATTAGCAAGAATGTAACTATTCAGGATTTATTGTTTTTGTACCGAAATAAGTATTTTCTATTAGACTTTTAATCTCGGCTTTATTTCTAAATGTCTGAATTCCAAGAAAAGATCCACATCGCCTCTATGAGATTTATTCTCACCTTAACACTACTTTAGGCATGAAAGCCGGTTTTGGGCGATTACCCAAAATCAACCAGCTGGCTTTCATGCCTACCGCAAGGACTAGAGCTCACGGCCTCCCACTTTCTAGCCTGGTGCCTTAACCACTAGATTAAACCGACTCTCTACCTCGCTCTGCTACTTCTATCCTTTTCCTTTTTTTCCTGTTCAGGTTTAACTTGACGAACATAATTCCCATGCGGTTCTGGGGCCGAGTGCTGGGCTTGCAGGCCAAGCACTCGCAGTTCCTGCTTGAGGAGAAGCCCTTTCGCATCATTGGTGGCTCGATGCACTATTTCCGCATCCCTCAGGAATATTGGAAGGACCGCTTGGTCAAGATGAAGGCCTGCGGCCTGAACACCCTCACAACGTAAGGCTTGTCTGCTCTTCGTGGCTCGCTCAGCTTTGTCTCAATGTAATTGCCGATTTCACTGGAATACGGGTAGTCCTTACGACCCGTAACGTAGTGGCTATTCAAAGTTCTGACGCACACACCTGAAGGGGGGTACTTACAACCCAGATTCGGTAATTTCGATGGTTGGGGGAACCCCACAGTCATGGGCACTTAGCGCCCAGGTTGCATTTATGTCTGTTGGCAGCATCCTGCTAGCTAATAAATCCTAGCATTTATTTCTCATTTTGCCAAATCCACACACATAGTGAACCATCGGTTCCCTTAACAACTGTGGCATTCACTTAACGGCCATGGCGATTTGCTTAACGTGTGCTGCAAAAGTTGTAAAATCAGATCGGTCGCATTCCTCTATTTTTAAGATATTTATTCACTGCGTGTTCCAGGTATGTCCCGTGGAACCTTCATGAGGCCGTCAGAGGGACGTTTGACTTCAGCGGAAACTTGGATCTGCAGTACGTATCAGGCGATTTGCCTTTTCTTTTCTAAACTAGTAATCTAAAAATCCATCTAAATCTAAAAAGCACCTGAAGGCAGGACAAGAAGCAATGGGTGGAAACTAAACAAGGAGAGAAGCAACTTAGAACTAAGGAGAAATTTCCTGACAGAATAATTAACCAGTGGAACAGCTTGCCTCCAGAAGCTGTGAATGCTCCAACACTGGACGTTTTTAAAAAGATGTTGGATAACCATTTGTCTGAAGTGGTGTAGGGTTTCCTGCCTAAGCAGGGGGTTGGACTAGAAGACCTCCAAGATCCCTTCCAACTCTGTTATTTCTATTTTTAACTATCAACATAATTTAGTTGGCAGGAAAATTTCATGGGTCCCTTTTAATAATCCCTACATTCTATAGTTAGGTCTTTAGATAAACTTAGTTTTTGAGCCGTGGTGGCGCAGTGATTAGAACACAGTATTGCAGGCTAATTCTGCCGACTGCCAGGTGTTCGATCCTGACCAACTCAAGGTTGACTCAGGCTTCTATCCTTCCGAGGTAGGTAAAATGAGGACCCAGATTGTTGGGGGCAAGAGGCTGACTCTGTAAACCGCTTACAGAGGGCTGTAAAACACTCTGAAGCGGTATTTATGTTTTTAAGTGCTATTGCTATTGCTATTTTGAGCTTCCTTTGCTAAATTTGAGACCTCTCTGTCCTTGCAGTGCTGCTGCCATTTCTCATTTGCTTCTCTAGGGCTTTTCTTAGGATAGCAGAAGAAGTAGGACTATGGGTGATACTGCGTCCCGGACCGTATATATGCTCAGAGTGGGACCTCGGTGGCCTGCCCAGGTAAGTCTGAACGATTTTGACTTCTGTGTGAAATGCTACTCCTTAACTGTGTCTGCAGCTTTCATAGGTCTACTTTTAAGGACTGATAATTAGAGCATAAATAGAATGGAGACGCTGGGACAGAGGCAGCCAAATAGAACGTAACAATCCAGACAAACTCAAGGGTTATTCCTTTGCAGTGGATCTTGCTGATCAAATATTATTTTGTTTTAAATATTCTACATAATAGGCTGTTTCTTCCAAAATGAAATGTATCCGGTCTGCATGGAACTGATTTGGCTTCCTGTTAGCAGCAAGCTTTCTGCTTGGCGTGTTCCACGGAACTGCCCTTCCAACTGATACTTCTTTTGGTTCGGAGAAATACTTGCTCACTCCTTTTGCCTTCCTGACATTTTAGATGTCAAAGTATGCGTTGCAACTCCGAAACTGGAGAAGCCTGTTTAAAAAGTTGGGGAAATCTTGCAGATCAACGTTCTGTATTGCGATGTCAGTCTCTTCCTTCTCCCAAAGGCGCTTTTTCAAGAGGTGACTGGACTTTCTGGTTTTTCTTTGAAGACATTTCGCTCCTCATCCGAGAAGCTTCTTCAGTTCTGACTGAATGGTGGTGGGGGGAATGGAAGGATTTATTCTCCTTGCAGAAAGCTGGTCATTTGCATTCTTTTTAGAGAGTTGTTGAGGCCACTTGGAGGTTTATCTCTGTCCTCAGGGTCACCTGAGTGGTGCAAATAGGTGTGGAGCCTTCTTGGCATTGTTGAAAGGACTGTGTTGTAGACTGGAGATAGATGCCGTCGTATCCCTCCCCCTCTGTTGACACAGATAAACCTCCAGGTGGCCTCAATGACCCTCTAAAAGGATGCAAATGACCAGCTGTCTGCAAGGAATATAAATCCTTCCATTTCCCACCATCCAGTCAGAGCTGAAGAAGCTTTTTGGATGAGAAGCGA
Source organism: Diadophis punctatus similis (assembly GCA_023053685.1). Taxonomy (NCBI): domain Eukaryota; kingdom Metazoa; phylum Chordata; class Lepidosauria; order Squamata; family Dipsadidae; genus Diadophis; species Diadophis punctatus. The sequence continues at coordinate 357,975 of JALIGW010000105.1, forward strand.
AATGTCTTCAAAGAAAACCCAGAAAGTCCAGTTGCCTCTTGAAAAATGCACCTTTGGGACAACCATGACTTGGATGATCGAGAATCTCCATAGACTTATCTTCTGTTTATTTCCCCCACCACCATCACCTCATTACAACCTTAACGATCTGTTATGCTCCCTCTTTCTTGTGACCACCACTGAGATACTTTAAAAGTAGCCGATGGTCAAACATCTATGGAGATTCTCAATCCTCCAGGTCATGGTTGTCCCAAAGGTGCTTTTTCTGAAAGACAACTGGACTTGCTTGGTTTTTTTTTTCTTTGAAAACATTTTGCTTCTTATCCAAGAACTGAAGCTTCTTGGATGAGAAGCGAAATGTTTTTCAAAGAAAAAAACGAGAAAGTGCAGTTGCCTTTTGGAAAAAGCAACTTCGGGATAGCCAATGGTCACACTTAACCTATACGTACTACAGAACCCAGCTGGGTTAAAATCAGAGGTGGGTTTCAGCCGGTTCAGACCGGTTCAAGTGAACCGGATGTTAATTTTACGTCCGGTTCGGTGAACCGGTAGTTCCGACGACTAGTTGACCTCACCCCGCCCCTCCCCTCCCAGAAGTCCCCACGCGGCACGTTTTGGATCTCAGGTAAGTGCAGGGGGCGCGTGTAGCCCGGGGAGGTGGAAAATGGGCCTCCCAGAGCCCCGTGGAACATGAAAATGGGCCAATTTCTAGCCTCCAGAGTGCCTCTGGAGTCCGGGGAGGTTGAAAACAGGCCCTCCACAGCGTGTTTTTGCTCCCAGGAGGCTGCAGGGAGGCCTACTAGGCCCAAAATGGGGCGCGGGGGGGCGGTGTCCCCCGCGGTCCATTTTTGCTCCCAGGAGGGTGCTGGAGGCCGAGTGCTGCCTGTCACACTCCTGGCCACGCCTACCATGGCCACGCCCACCCAGCTGGTCATTAGGGCAGCAATTAGAGTGCACTACTGCAGGCTACTTTAGCTGCCTGTGATCCGCAGGTCAGCGGTTCAAATCTCACCGGCTCAAGGTTGACTCAGCCTTCCATCCTTCCGAGGTGGGTAAAATGAGGACCCAGATTGTTGGGGGCAATATATACATTGCTTACTGGTGTAAACCGCTTAGAGAGTGCTTGCACTGTGAGGCGGTATATAAATCTCACAAATAAATAAAATTTATTTGAATCCCACCACTGGTTAAAAGCCATTCTTGGGATGAGGGATGGCAAGGCTATGAAAAGGCTTCCCGTCCCTCCCTCGGAATCCATGCAAATGGGGGTAAGAAATGCCTCTCTGCTCCACCCAAGTCAGAAAACAGCTCTTCTTAGTTCCCCCGCTCTTTTGGGTCAGAAGTTGAGGCAAAATTCCCCACATTTCTCCCCAAAAATGGAGGGGGGGGGAGATAAATCAGCCATCTTGTTGAACGCAACTTCCCCGTTTCTCGGTTTAGATCAGTGTTTCTCAACCTTGGCAATTTGAAGATGTGTGGACTTCAACTCCCAGAATTCCACAGCCAGCAACGCTGGCTGTGGAATTCTGGGAGTTGAAGTCCACACATTTTCAAACTGCCAAGGTTGAGAAACACTGGTTTAGATTGTTACAGAAAGTGCATCAGCGAAGCCTGGGCCTTCACTCATGACACACTTTGGAGCCGTGCACAAGCGATATTTTGACCCTGCAGTTCAGAGACTTAAAAGCAGAACGGGGGCAGTGGCGGGTGGGGGCTGGGGGGAATGGCCTGATGAATGGAGAAGGACAAGCTATCTCAGGAATTAGGAGCCCTGTCATCGAAGCTATGGAGATGGCGAAGGAAGAGGGGAGAAAGCGAACAATAGGCCAGCTTATGCGGGGTGACGGGGGTGAGAACATGCCCGATGCCAGAGTGTTTTTCTTGCCACCCGGAATAAAAGCACCATTTGTTCCTTCTGCGTTCAATTATTCATCATAGAAGCATTTTCTGCCTTCCTTCGATTCGCTCCGTCCCTTCACGCCTATTTCACATAAAAGCAGCGGATAACATTTTTCAAGAGAATGATTTGGGGATCCATAACGGCGGATAGCATAAATGGGGCATGTTGGTTCATTCTAGGCATTGAAAAGTAGCGTCCGCGCCCAAGTATCTTGATTTCTGGCCGTCCTTTTCAGAGCAGAGATTACCCAAATAGAATATTTGGGTAATATTTGGGGCAAATAGAATGGGGTGGAACTGTGGGGGAGTGGTGCGGTGGCCTAGAGGTGGAGCTCTCGCCTCACAATCAGGAGGCTGTGAGTTTGATCCTAGGTAGAGGCAGATATTTCTCTCTCTGGGCACACTGAGAATATATCTGCTGAACAAAACTTCGCATTGGCGACAGGAAGGGCATCCGGCCATTATAATATACTCTGCTGGCTCCATTCAGTTGCCCAGACTCCACCCCGCAAGAGATTATGCGGTCGTTAAATGAAGAGGATGAGGATGGAACTGTGGGGGTCCTTGATGCCTTCTGAGCTTGGTTGTTTTCTTACAAACGTTTCATGACCCAACTAGGCAATATCATCAGTTGCTAGGAGGGAATAATGTTTGGTCTTTGTTAATACACTAGCGACTTGCCCTGTCAGGGTTGGTGGGAGTGTTGTTTTCTTCTTTTTACTTCCTTGATTGGTCTGTCAAAATACCTCCTCACCCGTAATTAACAACCAGATAAGTACCGATTACCACCGATATTGATAAAAGAGCACCAATCAAGCAGGAAATGAAAGCCCAGTTGAGGCACTACCAATCCAGACTAACAAAGATGTCACGATGTGAATATTGACAGTTGAGCACCTCTGCAATATTTCTAGGTTTATTGTATTTTCTAATCAAGCAGACATGTGATATGTTTTACTGCGCATGTGTGCATTCCAGGAGTCTCCTGCCTTCCTTCTTCTCCTGTGAGCCTCGCCCGGGGCAGACGTGATTTCTTAGCTGAGACAATGTAGCTCAATAACGTTTATATTCTTTTGTTACTTTTGTACTAAAATAAATATTTTGTTAATTAGAATTGAATCACGGTTTTATTTTCTAAGTAAGGATGACTTCAACGAAGCAAGATCCTATATCACCTCTTTGATAGGAATAATTTCCTATCCGTCAAAAGAGAAAATAACAACCTAATCAAATAGCCCTCAAGGACTCCCACTCCCACCAATAGTGACAGGGCAAGCCCCCCCTCCTTTCTAGCTCTGATAATATTTCTTTAGTTGGGTCATGAAAGGTCTGCAAGAAAACCACAAGCTCAGAGAACACCAAGGACCTCACACATGTGGGGCACATTATGGACTCGGCTTGGATGAGGAAATCGCCTACAGAAACAAAGGAAGGTGACCCTAAGCACTCAGTATGGATCCGGTTATAGGCAGCATGGACGTTGGATGCACCAGGATTGTTTCGGGTCTGTACTTGCAACTTAACAAGCCCAAGGTTTGCTCTGAAATGAAAACAAGGGTTGCCAAGGCATAGAGTTCCGATTATGGACCATCCGCAAAGTTCAGTGTGTAAAACTAACAATCTGAAGTGGTCTCTCCGCATGTCATCCTTAGTGAAGCGTGCATACCAGTGTCTGCATTTTCTTCGTCGGATGAGGAGAGCACCTTTCTCCTTCTGTCCCGGCCACTTTTTACAGAGGCGTGATTGAGAGCGTTTTAACAAACTGCATCCCTGTTTCGTTTGGTGGCGGCAGCGCCCCAGATAGAAAGTCCCTACAGAGAGTGGTGAGGACAGCGGAGAAGATTATAGGAAGCTCGCTTCCTGTTATTCTGGATACTGCTTATAAGCGCTATGTGCTTAGAGCTCGAAGCATTGTTAGAGAACCCCACACACCCACTTCACGGTCTGTTTCTGTTGCTTCCCCTCCGGGAGGCGGTTTCGAAGTATTTCTAGCAGGACTTCTAGATTCTGTAACAGCTTTGTTCCCTATGCCATCCATCAGGTAAACTCGCAAGTTTCATTTTTCTCGCCATGTACATGTATACACCTGAACTAGACTGTGTTGTTTCTCTGTGTCATATAATATATGTGGTTATGTGCATGATTTTGCATTTATTTATTTATTTAGTGGAATGAAATTTCGTTGCATACGGCTCTCAAAGGTCACCACCTCCAATATACACTACATAAACATGATTAACTAACTAACTAGCTAATTAACTAGTTAGTTAATTAGTTAGTTAGTTAATCATGTTTATGTAGTGTATATTGGAGGTGGTGACCCTTTGAGAGCCGTATGCAACAAAATTTCATTCCACTGTATGCCGATTAGTGTACATTCAAAGTGACAATAAAGTTATTCTAAGTCTAAAGTTCTAAGTCACAAATGACCCCTAGGGGAAGCCTTCTGAATTTACCCCAGTCCTTTCGGTCATGGCTGGCTGGAGGATTCTGGGAGTTGAAGTCCACAGGTCTTCAAGTTGCTATGGTTGAACATCTCTGCTGTGAAACACCCGGTGTGTGTGTGTGTGTGTGTGTGTATCTACATTGGTATCTTGGTTCATTCCGAATGTGATAGACAAAGGACTCAACCCCTCAGAAGCCACCACCTCTCTACCTGTAATTAGAAAGTTTTGGTCTTTGACTCTGATCATCTACCTACAGATGACTTCTTGCCCTGTGCAAAATTCCACAGAAGCTGCCCTTAGTTAGACTGGGAATTTAACCTGGGTGGGCTGATTTGGCCTGCATATTTTGGCTGATTCTCCAGATAACCTCCATCTTCCTTTCTAGTTACCGGAACAAATGCCTGATTTCCTGAGCTAGCTTCCTTTTTTATTTTCCTTCACTGGTTTATATTTCTTCCCTCTGGGGATAATCTGTTGATGTCTGGCCCTAAAGCAATACTCCTGATGAGTCCCACGTCATCTCTGAAAATCCTTCCTAGTTACCGGATCCCAAGGGAGGTCACCGGCACTCATCGGTCCTGCTTATTTTATTTTATTTTCCACTTGTCTTTCCCACCAGAGATTGAGTGTCTCTAGAGAATATGAGCTCAAAGAGAGTTTCTGCCTCTCTCTTAACCTTCCCCATCTTCCTTTTGGGGAGCTGGCTTTGAGTTGGTTTTCTTCAATTCCACGCCGTTGCATATTTTAAATGTTCTCAGATATTTAAACCTGCAATTTGAAGCAAGTTTAGAAAGGGCAAAAAAGAAAAAAGAAAAAGAAAAACAATGTGCTTTGCATTCTAGGACAAACTTACCTAATTTGAACTTGTATTCAAGGCCAATGCAGTCTTATGCAAAACATCTCCCTTTTTTTAGGTTCAAAAATCATGAAATGTATATAGATATTAAGAAAAAGTGCGGTCATTTCTCTAGGAGAAATGCCACACAGAAGTGTGTTGCATTAGAAAAGATTTAGAAAACGCATAGGTAAAGTGGGTAGAAAAAATATTATATTGCGCCTATTAGTACTGTCCAAGATTCCTCCCTCCCCTCTTTCTTTCTTTCTTTCTTTCTTTCTTTCTTTCTTTCTTTCTTTCTTTCTTTCTTTCTTTCTTTCTTTCTTTCTTTCTTTCTCTCTTTCTCTCTCTCTCTCTCTCTCTCTCTCTCTCTCTCTCTCTCTCTCTCTCTTTCATTTTTTCTTTCTCTCTCTGTCTCCCATTTGCTTCTTTCGGTCATTTTTTCTTTCCTTCTCTCTCTCTTCCCTTTGCTTCTCTCTCTCTTCCCTTTGCTTCTTTCTTTTTTTCTTTCTTTCTTTTCTTCCTTCCTTCCTTTTTCTTTCTTCTTCTTTCTCTCCCTCTTTCTTTCATTTTTTCTCTCTCTCTGTCTCCCTTTTGCTTCTTTCTGTCATTTTTCTTTCCCCCCTCTCTCTTCCCTTTGCTTCTTTCTTTCTTTCTTTGTTTCTTTCTTTCCTTCTTTCTTTCTTTCTTTCTTTTCTTTTCTTCCTTCCTTCCTTTTTCTTCCTTCATCTTTCTCTCTCTTTCTTTCATTTTTTCTTTCTCTCTCTGTCTCCCCTTAGCTTCTTTCTGTCATTTTTTCTTTCCCTCTCTCTCTCTTCCCTTTGCTTCTTTCTTTCTTTCTTTCTCTCTTTCTTTCTTTCTTTCTTTCTTTCTTTCTTTCTTTCTTTCTCTCTCTCTCCTCTCTCTCTCTCTCTCTCTCTCTCTCTCTCTCTCTCTCTCTCTCTCATCCCTTTGCTTGCCTCTTCCTTCCTTCCTTCCTTCCTTCCTTCCTTCCTTCCTTCCTTCCTTCCTTCCTTCCTTCCTTCCTTCCTTCCTTCCTGTGCAGCATAAGCTTTTTTCTACCCACTTTTCCTAAGATGTGTATGTGTGCGCGCGTGTGCGTGTATGAATATTTTAAGGAACTTCTTAAAGCATTTTAAAATGATTTAAAAGCAAGCTGAATGTCAAGTCTGGTCCAGCCCATTTGTTTCAAGGCTGCTTAAGAATGGGGAGGGGGGAACTGTCAGGGGTCATGAGGATTTGTTTTTTTTTTTAATTTCATCTTCTCCTATTTTAATCGATTACCTGATCATCTTCCTTCCTAGCTGGTTGCTTCAGGACCCTGAAATGCAACTCAGGACAACCTACAAGGGTTTCACCGAGGCTGTAGATTCTTTCTTTGACAACCTAATGCCCCAGGTGGTTCATCTTCAGGTAAATAAAATCACACCCTTTATTTATTTATTCCTGGGGTTTCTTTTCCTTTCCTTTTTTTAAATCGCACAATCTTTTATTGCACCAGAATTGAAAACCAGGTAGATGCTCCCTTGTTCAAATACCCCAGATTAATTTTCTAGAACTTCCTGGGATGCTATTAAATGTTCAAATGTATCCTGAGCATCCTTCTTTCTTTCTTTCTTTCTTTCTTTCTTTCTTTCTTTCTTTCTTTCTTTCTTTCTTTCTTTCTTTCTTTCTTTCTTTCTTTCTTCCTTCCTTCCTTCCTTCCTTCCTTCCTTCCTTCCTTCCTTCCTTCCTCCCTCCCTCCCTCCCTCCCTCCCTCCCTCCCTCCCTCCCTCCTTTCCTTCTTTCCTTTCTCTCTCTCTCTTCTCTCTCTCTCTCTCTCTCTCTCTCTCTCTCTCTCTCTCTCTCTCTCTCCTTTTCTTTTCTTTTCTTTTCTTTCTTTGATTGGTGGTAAGGAGAGGGTACAGCAGGCACTTTGTGACTTACTCCATCTCTGCCTCCTGAAAGTGTTCTTAACACAGAGGGGATCTTCGGTTTCCCATTTCCGTGTCCCGGTGAGGTTCAGAGATTTTTCCCAAGTCGCTTTTCAAATGGAACTTCAGACCAAGCCACGGAGAGGCAAGGCAAAACTGTACAGAGTCCTCCTCCATTAATCTTCCCAAATAGAGTAATTAGATCCGCCAACTGCGTCCCATTTGCTTATCTTCTCCTGCTTCTCTTCCTAGTACAAGAACGGAGGGCCAATTATAGCCATGCAGGTAGAGAACGAATACGGCTCCTATGCCCAAGACCAAAATTACATGGCCTACATAAAACAGGTAAAATTATTCCTCTACCTCTTTTGAATTGAAAAAGAAATGCTGAAGGTTACATAAAAGCAAAACACACACCCGAGTTGATACCTCCAAGAATTGATCTGATTGATCTCATGGGACAGAAGATAGAGTAATATTTATATGCCGTCGATCAACTTTTGTTAATAGACAGGAGTAATGTCTCTGGAGATTCTCCGTCATCCAGGTCATGGTTGTCCCAAAGGTGCTTTTTGAAGAGGCAACTGGACTTTCTGTTTTTGTTTTCTCTTTGAAGACGTTTCGCTTCTCATCCAAGAAGCTTCTTCAGCTCTCTCAGAGAGAGAGAGAGGGGCGGGGAGATGCTGGTTAAATAGTAAGATGATTTTATTTAATCTGTTTTGTTTTACTATTTTTTAAATGTATTGGCTGCCCATCTCCAAAGCTCCTAAGAGCAATAGAGCCAGTTCTTAAAAGAAGTTTTGGTCGCCACGATGTAAAAAAGGAGCCGAGGTGGCACAGTGGTTAAAGTGCAGCCACTGCAGGCTACTTCAGCTGACTGCTAGTTCAGCAGTTCAAATCTCACCAGGCTCAAGGTTGACTCAGCCTTCCATCCTTCTGAGGTGGGTAAAATGAGGACCCAGATTGTTGGGGGCAATATGCTGAACTCTGTAAACCGCTTAGAGAGGAATGTAAAGCACTATGAAGCGGTATATAAGTCTAAGTGCTATTGCTATTGCTATTGTTGAGACTCTGGAAAGAGTGCAGAGAAGAGCAACAAAGATGATTAGGGAACTGGAGGTTAAAACATATAAAGAATGGTTGCTGGAACTGGGCATGGCTAGTCTTATGAAAAGAAGGACTAGGGGTGACATGATAGCAGCGTTCCAATATTTGAAGGGCTCCCACAAAGAAGAGGGAGTCAAGCTATTCTCCAAAGCACCTGAAGGCAGGACAAGAAGCAATGGGTGGAAACTAAACAAGGAGAGAAGCAACTTAGAACTAAGGAGAAATTTCCTGACAGTTAGAACAATTAATCAATGGAATAGCTTGCCTCCAGAAATTGTAAATGCTCCAACACTGGAAGTTTTTAAGAAGATGTTGGATAACCATTTGTCTGAAGTGGTGTAGGGTTTCCTGCCTAGGCAGGGGTTTGGACTAGAAGACCTCCAAGGTCCCTTCCAACTCTGTTATTCTGTTAAGACATGCGAAGGTTAGACAGCCATCCATCAGGGCCGCTTTAATTGGGATTCCTCCATAGAGACTCGATGGTTCCTTCCCATTCTCGAACACAGGGATCTCTTGTGAAAGAGATCCCTGAGCTTTCTTCCAAAAGCAGAGAGATCTCCCTGCTCTTCCAAAGCAAATAGTTTGTGAATCACGAAATGAACCTTTGGCCCTGTAGTAAAAGACGCGGAATCTCCTTTGCCGTAGATTATTTTTTGCAAAGCAAACCGAAGCTGCCTTGCAAAACCCGGTAATCCGGGACTAAGGCCGAAGGACGGCTAATTTGATTAAGGTCTCCTGCTGTCATCTGACCCATCAAAGAGAACTTGGCAAGTTCCCACCTGTGTCCTGGGCAGGCAGGTGCTGGGAGATGATCAGTTTATTTAGCTTGGCAAATCCTCCTGAAGCTGCACCCCCATCCCTTAGGTAAAGGTAAAGGTAAAGGTTCTCCTCGCACATATGTGCTAGTTGTTTCCGGTTCTAGGGGCAGTGCTCATCTCCGTTTCTAAGCCGAAGAGCCAGCGCTGTCCGAAGACGTCTCCGTGGTTAGGTGGCCGGCATGACTCAATGCCAAAGGCGCACGGAACGCTGTTACCTTCCCACCAAAGGTGGTCCCTATTTTTCTACTTGCATTTTTTACGTGCTTTCGAACTGCTAGGTTGGCAGAAGCTGGGGCAAGTAACGGGAGCTCACTCCGTTACGCGGCGCTAGGGATTCGAACCGCCGAACTGCCGACCTTTCTGATCGACAAGCTCAGCGTCTTAGCCTCTGAGCCACTGCGTCCCTGTTAACTCATCCCATCCCTTACCTGGTGGAAATGCTTGCTGATGCGGAGGAATAAATGCCAGGGTTACCTGGTTGGTTTGCACCAGAGGCAGCCCTTGCCTGAACAACCGTTTGCTTATCTCGAAATTCAAAGTCACAACAGCACAGAAAAAAGTGACTTGCTGCCACTCCTCTCCCTTGTGACAGTCGCTAAGCGGGTCACTATGTAACCGCGCCTGATTTTACTTCCTTTCTTTTTTTTTTGTGGAAATCGTAAAGCGAACGCCACGGTGTTAAGCAAACTCATTGTTTGCAATGAAAGGATCGCCCCACCCCCGGAAACCAAAAAACGGGCCTTCCAGTCCAACCGGAAGTTGCAAACAGGCAGAAAATGGCCTGTTTGCCAACTTCCGGTTGGATTGGAAGGCCCGTTTTTTTTTGCTCTCCCCAGGCTTCAGAGCCTTTCTAGGAGCTTGGGGAGGGCGAAAACGGCCTTTCCCAGCCCCCCGGAGATCCTCCGGAGGTCAGAAAGGGCCCATTTACTGACTTCCGGTTGGACCGGAAGTCCTGTTTTTTTTTTGCTCTCCCCAGGCTTCAGAGCCTTTCTAGGAGCCTGGGGAGGGCGAAAACAGCCTTCCCCACCACCTGGAGGTCCTCCGGAGGCCAGAAATGGTCCGTTTCCCAACTTGAAAAGAGCCATTTCTGGCCTTTGGAGGGCCTCCCTTGGGGGGGGGGGGCGTTTTCTCCCTCCCCGGGCTCCTAGAAAGACTCTGGAGCCTGGGAGAGAAAAAAACGGGCCTTCCCCACCCCCTCCGGAGGCTGGAAACAGGCTGTTTCCCAACTCCCAGTGGGCCCAGAAAGCCCGAAAATCAGCTGGCGTGCGCCGGACCTGAGTTCGCGTGCCCACCGATATGGCTTCTTGTGGCACGCGTGCTATAGGTTCGCCATCACTGCTCTACATTAATATCAGAAATGTCTTGATCAACAACAGATTTTATTTATTTATTTGTGAGATTTATATACTGCCTCACAGTGCAAGCACTCTCTAAGCGGTTTACACCAGTAAGCAATGTATATTTATATTGCCCCCAACAATCTGGGTCCTCATTTTACCTACCTCGGAAGGATGGAAGGCTGAGTCAACCTTGAGCCCGTGAGATTTGAACCGCTGACCTGCGGATCACAGTCAGGTAAAGTGGCCTGCAGTACCTGCCTCTAACCGCTGCGCCACCTCGGCTCAATGCTTTTCCGCTTCTCTTGATCCTTGGAACATCTGGGTCAGGATGTTTATGGCGATTTTAAATCATCCAGGTCTCCCAGTTGTCCCAAATTTCTGCTTTTCCAAAAGGCAACTGGACTTTTCTTGGGTTAACTGACAGTGCTTCTCAAATAGTGGGGCTGGCCCCCCTGGGGGCGGGCGCAGAGCGATGCCGGGAGGGGGCATGACCCCGGGGAACATGCTTTTTTTTGCCGCAGGGAGTCGGGGGTTTTTGCACCAAACAATAGCACACAGCACAGAGCAGGAGATATGAAGTGCAGATAACAAACCCTTAAGAGACACCATGGGAAAATATTTAACAGGAATGAAAAGAAAGGAGGAGAGAGACGGAGAAAATGAGACAAACGTAAGTCTTCCGAAAGCTAAGACGAGGAAATATGACGAAGCGTATGTAGCGCTTGGCTTCACTGTGACTACGGTGGGAGACGAGGAAAGACCGGTATGTTTACTGTGTCTAAAAATGTTGGCAGCGGACAGAATGAAGCCAAATAAATTAAGGCGTCACTTAAACGCATTACACCCCAATCACGCTGATAAGCCACTTGAGTTTATTCAGCGAAAACGTGCCGAATATTGCAAACAATCGTCCCGGCGGAGAGTTGGGGGCGCGCGAAATGTTTACTTCTTCCTAGGGGGGGCATAACAGAAAATAATTGAGAAACACTGGGTTAACATCAGTTAGAATTGAAAAAGCTTCCTGGATGAGAAACAAAATGTTTTCACAGAAAAAAAAAAAACACAAGAAAGTTCACTTTGTCTTTTGGAGATGTACCTTTGGGACATCTGAGTCAGAATGACATTGGTCCCGGAAAGAGTAACTCCCTTCAAACCCTGGTTTGTTCCTGATCCTGGCTTCAGCTCTGAACTTTAGCATGGTGAATCCTTCTTTCTCGCAGGCCCTGTTGAGTAGGAACGTGGTGGAGTTATTGGTGACCTCGGATAATAAAGATGGCCTGAATGCCGGCACCGTAGAAGGAGGTAAGTTGTGTGATTCTGGAGCAAAGTTGTGACTGAGATTTAAAAAAAACCATGCCACTGTACACCTATCTGCTACAATTTTACAAAAGGACAATGTGGTGTTTTTTTTGTTTAAACGCATGTGAGTAACCAGCAGTGCTGTAAAGTATTTTTATATGCCATAGAAAGCTTTTGAAATCATTCCTCTATTTAAAGCTCAGAGTGTAATGCTGGACTTGTAACCATTCATCTAGCAAACATTCAAAGTTTCAACAGTACTGGAAAAAAAAAGAGACCACCAATTGATTAAAAATATGGTTGATTGCTTAGAATTTAAATAACTTTATTCCCCCCACCTCCCTCATTTTGCTTTGCCGATAAAGCCTTTAATCTTTCTGGTAGTAGTACAGATTTGTGAGGCTAATGAAAAAGAATTTGGATATATATATATATATATATATATATATATATATATATATATATATATATATATATATATATATATATATATATATATATATATATATATATATATATATATATATATATATATATATATATATATATATATATATATATAGCTTAAAATTGTTAGACTTGTCTGCTGCTGGCCATGGCTTCTGACCCCCCCTTTGTTACGTCCAATTTTCCTTACTTTATGCGGCCTGCATGCGAAGGATGAGTGCATAATTTATATGGCCGGCTTCCAGAATGTGTGCGTGCCTGTGTGTGTGTCTGTGCGTCTTTGCCTGCTAATTTATTAAAACTTATTTTCATCCCATTAGTATGCTCCAGGCAAGTCACCCAATCAGATATGCAGAAAGAACTTACACTAAACCTAATCAAAATGATAAGATGAACTTCATGTGATGACAGTTCACAATGCTCTGGTTCAAAATTAAGAGTTTGCCCTTCTCTGCAATTAATCGAGATATGGCCAAACCAGAGTCCAGAATAAATAAATAAATAAATAAATGGGAACTAGGTTTGTCTAATCTGATGAAGAGAAGGACTAGGCATGACTTCACAGACAGATTAACAGAGTTAGAAGGGACCTTGCAGGTCATCTAGTCCAACCCCCCGCCCAAGCAGGAGACCCTACACCATTTTTGACAGATGGCAGTCCAGTCTCTTCTTGAAAGTCTCAAGTGATGAAGCTCCCACAACTTCCAAAGGCAAGCTGTTTCAATGATTGATTGTTCTCACTGTCAGAAAATTTCTCCTTATTTCCAGGTTGAATCTCTCCTTCTTCAGTTTCCATTCATTATTCCTTGTCTGGCCTTCAGGTCCCTTGGAGAATAGCTTGACCCCCTCCTCTCTGTGGCAGCCCCTCAAATATTGGAAGATGCTATCCTGTCTCCCCTGGTCCTTCTCTTCACTAGACTAGCCATGCTCAGTTCCTGCAACCGCTCATCATATGTTTTAGCCTCCAGTCCCCTAATCATCCTGGTTGCTCTCCTTGCACTTTTTCTGGAATCTCGACATCTTTTTTATAGTGTGGTGACCAAAACTGGATGCAGTATTCTAAGTGTGGTCTTATTAAGGCTTTATAGAGTGGTATTAGTACCTCACTTGATTTTGATTGCATCCCTCTGTTAAGGCAACTTAGGATTGCATTGGCTTTTTCGGCTGCCACTGCACACTGTTGGCACTTGATACCTATTTGAGGGCCTGTCAGAGAGCAGAGAGGGTCAACTTAGACTCCAAAGCCCTTGAGGGCAAGACAAGGATGGAGACTTATCAAAGAGAGAGCCAACCTAGAACGATGTGGAGAAACAATTAGCGTGTGGAACGGCTTGCCTACAAAAATTGTAGGTTCTCCACCGCTAGAAGTTTTCAAGAAGAGATTGGGCAGCCATTTGTCCAGAGTGGTATAGAATCTCCTGCTTGAGCCAGGGGTTGGGCTGGAAGATCTCCAAGGTCCCTTCCAACTCTGCCATTCTGTAAACAAACCCTACTTGGGTCTCTTTCCAAAGGCTTAGCTCGAATCATGTCATTTTTTCAAATTATTATTTTGCCCAGTCCTAATGTGGAGATTAAAACCCACATTAAAACCCTTTTGATTTTAATTTTAAACCCAGATTAAAACCCTTTTGAAACCCAAGCCCAGGGGATTGTCCAGTAGGCTGCCCATTTGGACTATCACATCCGGCTTAAATATTTCTCCTCCTTGTAAGTGGCAGCCATTCCCTTCTTTGTCCATGGGGAGTCGCTCTCTCCCTTCTAGTGCTAGGGACAATAGAGGTGGAGGGGGGAGACAGCTTTGAGCCTGGTTGTTCTGTGTTTTTGCACAAATGTGTTGACTGCCTGGGAGCGTTCCCTTGCTCGCTGGCTCCGCTCGCTCGCTCATTCATCCTCTGGCTGGGAGTTGTGTGTCCCGGCAGGCTCGTGCGCCTGGATCCCAGCCGCTGCTTCAGATGTCACAACAATCTGCTCATTAGAGTCAACAAGTCAAGTTAATCAGGAATGCGTAATAACGAAGGCCCTGAGTGATGCCAAGATGACAACCTCGGAAGAGGTGGCTATGGGAATACACAATGTGTGCATTAAAAGGCAGGCTGGAAAAAAGGGGAAGAAAGGAAGTGTTGTCCGCAAAAGAAAATGCCATCCTGGATGGTTTAGGTGCAGTTCTGTCGTTCTCTGTGACTCCATCTCTCTCTCTCTCTCTCTCTCTCTCTCTATCTCTGTGACACTCACTCTCTGTGTCTCTGTCTCTCTGTCTCTCTCTGTCTCTGTCTCTCTCTCTCTCTGTCTCTCTCTCTCTCTCTCTATCTATCTCTGTGACACTCACTCTCTCTGTCTCTGTCTCTCTCTGTCTCTCTCTCTCTCTCTATATATATATATATATATGTGTGTGTGTGTGTGTGTGTGTGTGTGTGTGTGTGACTCTCTGTCTCTCTCTGTCTCTCTGTATCTCTCTCTGTCTCTCTCTGTGATTGTCTCTCTCTCTGTCTCTCTCTAACTCTCTGTATCTCTGTCTGTCTCTCTCTGTCTCTCTCTCTCTGTCTCTCTCTCTCTGTATCTCTGTGACTCTGTCTCTCTGTCTCTCTCTCTGTCTCTGTGTATCTCTGTGACTCTCTGTCTCTGTCTCTCTCTGTCTGTCTCTCTTTCTCTGTCTCTCTTTCTCTGTCTGTCTGTCTTTCTTTCTCTGTCTCTGTCTCTCTGTCTCTCTTTCTCTGTCTCTTTCTCTGTCTCTCTCTGTCTCTCTGTCTCTCTGTCTCTCTCTCTCTCTGTGTGTGTGTGTGTGTGTGTGTGTATGTGTGTGTGTCTCCCTCCCCTCTCTATCTCTGTGACTCTCTTTCTGTGTGTGTGTGTCTCTCTCTCTCTGCCTGTCCAATTAACTGTTGAGATGCAGACCAGTTTTGCACTTTGGATTTTATATCTGTGCTGCATTGGGTCTTTGTTTTGGAAAAAAACTAAGCTGCTAGTCCCTCTGGTCTACTAATGAAACATGATGGTTGTAGCATCCCGGGGTCTTCCCATTTGTGACCTTCCCAGCCAGCTTCTGACCAGCAAAATCAATGGGGGGAAGCCAGATTCGCTTAACAACCTGCGATTCCCTTAACAGCTGGCAGTGATTCAGTAACAGAAAGACAAAGTCGGAAGGGACCTTGTAGGTCAACTAGAGGTAGAGGTCGGCATCGCCCCCTCCGCCGCTGAAAGCCTGAGAGGAGAGAAACAAGTCAACAGATTAACAGAGTTGGAAGGGAGCTTGTAGGTCATCTAGTCCAACTCCCATCCAAGCAGGAGACCCTACACCATTTCTGACAGATGGCAGTCCAGTCTCTTCTTGAAAGCCTCCAGGGATGGTAAATTAATTAACAGATTAACAGAGTTGAAAGGGACCTTGTAGGGTCAACTAGTCCAACCCCTTCCTCAAGCAGGAGAGCCCCGTACCATTTCTGACCAGTCTCTTCTTGAAAGCCTCCAACGATGAAGCACCCACAACCTCCGAAGGCAACTTCCGTTCCATCGGTTGATTGGTCTCGCTGTCAGGAAATTTCTCCTTAATTCCAAGTGGCTTCTCTCCTTGATCAGTTTCCATCCATTGTTCCTTGTCTGGCCTTCAGGTTCTTTGGAAAATAGCTTGACACACACAAACCCTCCTCCTCTCTGGGACAGCCCCTCAAATATTGGAAGACTGCTATCCTGTCACCCCTGGTCCTTCTCTTCTGCTTAAGAGCCACAGCAAAACAAAGTCGTACGATTAACAATTTCCTTACTTAGCCACAGAAATTCTGGTTACGGTCATAAGCTCAAACTTCCCAAGGAGCTGCTGATACAGTTCTACAGAGGAATCATTGAGTCTGTCATCTGCACCTCTGTAACTGTCTGGTTCGGTTCTGCAACCCAACAAGACAGACACAGACTTCAGAGGATAATCAGAACTGCAGAAAAAACAATTACTGCCAACCTGCCTTCCATTGAGGACCTGTATACTGCACGAGTCAAAAAGAGGGCCGTGAAAATATTTACTGACCCCTCGCATCCTGGGCATAAATTGTTTCAACTCCTACCCTCAAAACGACGCTATAGAGCACTGCACATCAAGACAACTAGACACAAGAACAGTTTTTTCCCGAACGCCATCACTCTGCTAAACAAATAATTCCCTCACCACTGTCAAACTATTCACTAAGGCTGCATTACTATTACTATTAGTTTTTCTCATCGTTCCTATCACCCATCTCCTCCCACTTATGACTGTATGACTGTAACTTGTTGCTTGTATCCTTACGATTTATATTCATATTGCTTGTTTTTCCTGATTGCTTACTTGAACCCTATGACAACCATTCTTGACAAATGTATCTTTTCTTTTATGTACACTGAGAGCATATGCACCAAAGACAAATTCCTTGTGTGTCCAATCACACTTGGCCAATAAAGAATTCTATTCTATTCTATTCTATTCTATTCTATTCTATTCTATTCTATTCTATTCTATTCTATTCTATTCTATTCTATTCTATTCTATTCTATTCTATTCTAAGTCAAGGATTCCTTGTGGATCAACTGCTGTTGTGGCCTGGCTGAAATCTTTCCTTGTTATGCCTGTTTTCCCTCTTTCTCAATAGCTTTGGCCACGATCAACTTTCAGAAGATGGAGCCAGGACTCCTGGCCTCCCTCAACCAACTGCAGGTAAGGATGATGCTTCCCCAGATGAGACCTCCGCTTCTAATGCTCTTCTTGATCTGAGAACTAGGAGGGTACTATCTGCAAAAAAAAATGCAGATGTTTCCGATTCCTGGAACTGTTATTTATTTATCATTGCTTTCCAAACGTAAATCCTTCCCCAGTTTCCTTGGGGTTCATTTTCTGCAGCCCAAAACGGTCATTAGAGAGTCATAATTGGTCGCTGTTCAATTGAGCCCCAAAGAATTTATACCCCGACAGAGCTGGCTTTCAGGAAATATATTTACTTGATGTGCTGCAGGAAGATTCTCTTTATCCTTCTTGTCAACAATCAGTAAATAACCCACTGAGAAGCTCATTGATTCCTCGCTTTGTGCAGGATCTGGACGGTGAAGAAGATAACAAAAGCCATTTCCGTTTTCATTGAATCCTCCCCTCGCGTTCTGGGTTCATTTTATTTTTAAAAAGAGGCATTCATTCTCTGATCTTCACCCAGGAGGTCTTTCAAAGTGGCTTATATCTCAGTAACGCTAGATAGTTCTTGGCCTGTAGGCTTGAATTCTAAAAGGTACAGCAGTCAAGGAAAAAGAGACGGGAAAGAAGAGAGAGGGGGAAAAAATAGAAAAATCAAGGATGAGTTAATGTATCACAACAGTATTACAGTCCCGGGGACTGAATTCTAGTCTTGCCTTAGGCATGAAAGCCGGCTGGGTGACTTTGGGCCAATCACCAGGAGATGGTGAGTTCTAGTCCTGCCTTAAGCATTAATGCCAGTTAGGTGACTTTGGGCCAATCACCAGGAGACCGTGAGTTCTAGTCCTGCCTTAAGCATTAATGCCAGTTAGGTGACTTTGGGCCAATCACCAGGAGATGGTGAGTTCTAGTCCTGCCTTGAGCATTAATGCCAGCTAGGTGACTTTGGGCCAATCACCAGGAGACCGTGAGTTCTAGTCCTGCCTTAAGCATTAATGCCAGCTAAGTGACTTTGGGCAAATCACCAGGAGATGATGAGTTCTAGTTCTGTCTTGAGCATTAATGCCAGCTAGGTGACTTTGGGCCAATCACCAGGAGATGGTGAGTTCTAGTCCTGCCTTGAGCATTAATGCCAGCTAGGTGACTTTGGGCCAATCACCAGGAGATTGTGAGTTCTAGTCCTGCCTTGAGCATTAATGCCAGCTAGGTGACTTTGGACCAATCACCAGGAGATGGTGAGTTCTAGTTCTGTCTTAAGCATTAATGCCAGCTAAGTGACTTTGAACCAATCACCAGGAGACCGTGATTTCTAGTTCTGCCTTAGGCATGAAAGCTGGCTGGGTGACTTTGGGCCAATCAACAGGAGACTGTGAGTTCTAGTCTCAAAAATCTCTTGAGTTCAGAGTTAAATGTTGCACATCTTCATCAACTTCAAACGAGGCCATGTTTTCACCTGGTGTGCTTGCCCTTTTCCAGCATGACATGCCGGCGATGGTGATGGAGTACTGGACTGGTTGGTTTGATTGCTGGGGAGGACCTCACAACGTCTTCGATGCTGATGGTAAGTTGTTTGCTGGCGCAGTTCCTTCTCCGCCTGTGTTCCCAACCCCGCCTCCTTTCCTCCAATTGCTCCACAAACAATGGCAGGTCTCCAGATATGGTCTCCTGGCACGGCTTTGTGTTACCAAAGCTCATGTTGACTTTAAACAAGCAGACCTCAACTTACAACCATTCATTTAGCGCCCGTTCTGAGTTGCAATGGCAGTGAAAAAAAAGGGACTCGCACCCGGTCCTCGCGCTTATCTCCGTTGCAGCATTCCCCACAATCAAAATTCGGCCACTTGTCAGCCTGCATGTATTTGCGACAGTTGCAGTATCCCGGGGTCACGTGATTATCAGCCAGCTTTTTTGCAATATCATTGAGCTAATCACCGGAGTGGCCTACAGGTTGGAGCTGTCACCTCACAATCAGGAGGCTGTGAGTTCGATCCTAGGTAGAGGCAGATTTTTCTCTCTCCGGGCACACTGAGAATATATCTGCTGAACATTAATATATGAGGGAATTATACAATTTTCCTCTTTACAACACTTTTTGCGTCGGTAACAGATTTAAATTTTACAGTATTTTCCTCTTTCATTTATCAGTTCTATTATATACATATATTTCACACTTCTATTTTTACAATAGAAGTGTGAAATATATGTATATAATAGAACTGATAAATGAAAGAGGAAAATACTGTAAAATTTAAATCTGTTACCGATGCAAAAAGTGTTGTAAAGAGGAAAATTGTATAATTTTCCATGTTTGTTTTCAATGTTGTTTGTTTTCAATGTAAAAAAGGTCAATAAAAATTATTTTTTAAAAAAGAGAATATATCTGCTGAACAAAACTCCGCATTGATGACAGGAAGGGCATCCGACCAGTAACCACTCAGCTCCATTCAGTTGCCCAGACTCCACCCCGCAAGGGATTATGGGGTGGTTAAAAGAAGATGAGGATGATTGAGCTAATCACCATGGTTGTTAAAAGAATCTGTTAAGCAAATCCATTGTTTGCTATGGGGCCTTTTTGCCCCCCAAAAAAACCCGGAAGTAAGCATCAGGTTTTCAACAAAAGTGTCATAAATCACAGTCATGTGACAGGACACTGAAAATAGCTGTAAATACGGGTTTAAATGTCGAGCACCCAAAATATGGTTACACGACCACAGTTGAAGGACCTGGCCTTCGCAACTTTAGAACTAAATAAATAAATAAATAAACTGGGTCATAAGTATCTTTAGGGGAGCTCATCATAGCTTTGAACAGTTGTTGAGCTGACCGGTCATAAGTCGAGGCCTACTTGCATAAAGTCAAATAGCAGTCCAGGTAGTCCTCAACTTACGACCACAATCGAGCCCCAAATTTATGTTGCTAAGTGAGAAATTCATGAAGTGAGTTTTCGTCCCATTCTACGACTTCTCTCACCAACTTTGCTAAGGGAATCCCTGCAGCCCTTAAATGAGCAACACGGCCGTTAAGTGAATCCGCATCCCCTGTTGACCTTGCTTGTCAGACGGTCGCAAAAGGCGATTCCAGGAAAAAAATCACCACCGTCATAAATGTGAGTTAGTTGCCAAGCGTCTGAATTTTGATCACGTGACTGACCCCGGGGTTGTTGCGACGGTCGTTAAAGTGTGAAAAGCGGTCGTAAGTCCCTTTTTTTTCAATGCCATTGTAACTTCAGAAAGTCACTAAACGGACTGTCGTAAGTCGAGAACTTACCTGCAGTAGCAAGAATAACGCTCCAGTGCCGTGCTACACTAGGAGTTTTTTTCTCTCTCTGCAGAGATGCTGGAAACGGTTGAGGAAGTCCTCCGGGCAGGAGCCTCCATCAATCTGTACATGTTCCACGGAGGGACCAATTTTGGATTCATGAATGGCGCTCTGCATTTTAACGACTACAAGGCAGCCATCACCAGCTACGGTAAGATTCCCTTGGCCGATCGGGCCTGGCTTGCCAAGGATGCTTGGGAGGTCGAGGCAGGAGATTAAAAGCACTCATCGAAACTCCCTGATCAGATCCAAACAGAATTCCTTACAAAACCAGACTTGAGATTTTGGGACTTGAAAATTTAGAACTACGCCGCCTTCGATCTGACCTAAGTGTAGCTCACAAAATTACCTACCACAATGTCCTACCTGTTAACGACTACTTCAGCTTCAACCGCAATAATACACGAGCTCACAATAGATACAAACTTAATGTAAACCACTCCAAACTTGATTGCAAAAAATTCGACTTCAACAACAGAGTTGTTAACGCCTGGAACACTTTACCTGACTCAGTAGTTTCTTCCCCTAACCCAAAAAACTTCAACCTCGGATTATCTACCATCGACCTCACCCCATTCCTAAGAGGTCGGTAAGGGGCGTGCATAAGCGCACAATCGTGCCTACCGTTCCTGTCCTAATGTACCCATATATTCATACCTCTTTTACTCTTATTCATGCTTGTACTATTACATATATATTCAATCATGTTTTACTGTTTACACTTTGCTTATAATCATATTTGCTTGACAAATAAACAAATACAAATTTTTAATCTTTTGCCAGTAAAAGGTGTGTTCCACCCGCACATATTATGGCAAAAGGGGGTTGGGGGATTGTAGAAAGTTAGCACATCCACCCCTCTCCTAGAAAAGGAGTGCTACTCTCTGAGCTTGGCTGTTTTCTTGCAGACGTCTCATTACCAAACTAGGTAACATCATCAGTGCTAGTAATCAGTGCTATCCAAACTTAGTCTGTTGTGAGAAAGTCAACACTGGGATTGTTCCTAACCTGGTTAAGTGCGTTGTGTGAATCCAGTCTCTCTCTCTCTCTCTCTCTCTCTCTCTCTCTCTCTCTCTCTCTCTCTCTCTCTCTCTCTCTCTCTCTCTCTCTCTCTCTCTCTCTCTCTCTCTCTCTCCCTCTCCCTCCCTCTCCCTCCCTCTCCCTCTCCCTGTGTGTGTGTGTGTGAGACATTCCAGGCAGAAGAAGACCCTCATGGCTTCAAAATTTAAGGGACTGGTTTGGACGAAGCTCAGAAGCACTTTTTCATGCGGCTGTTGATAAAAATAGGATCACCAACGTGATCCACAACATCTGATGACGGATATGGCACAACAAGAAGAAGAATGTGTGTGTGTGTGTGTGTGTGTGTGTGTGTGTGTGTGTGTGTGTGTGTGTGAGAGAGAGAGAGAGAGAGAGAGAGAGAGAGAGACATTCTTGTAGTGATTTCCATTACATGCACCTATAAAGTTAGGTAAAGTAGGGTTTTTTTCCTACTTGCTCTACCTTTGTTTTTCCCAGATTATGATGCTGTGCTGACCGAGGCTGGAGATTACACCGCCAAGTACTTCAAACTGCGCAAGCTTTTTTCCAGCATGACAGGTAAATGCACGAAAGAAGGAGGAGTTTCTCTGCCATCTCTGGAGGCTGGTGGGGCCAGAGGAGCCCAGCTTGGAAACTGGCTCACCCCGGTAGGCGTGTGGGACCCCCCCGCCCCCCAGCTGCTTCCGGTGTAGCTTCATTCCGTTGATCGGCCGGGGGCTGCTTTCTGAAGAGTAGGGAGAGGGTGGAAGGGGTGTGGGTGGGAGTTTTGTTATGAGACTGGTGATTTCAAGGCTGTAGGGAAAGGTGAGTCCTTATAACAGAGGTCTTCAAACTTGGTAACTTTAAGACTTGTGGACTTCAAGTCCCAGAATTCTTAAGTCTTAAAGTTGCCAAGTTTGGGGACCTCTGCCTTATAACAATATGGGGGGACTTAAAGCAAATGTGGATTGGAAAGAGGAGAAGGGAAGGACAGAGGGGGAAAGAGGGGGGAGGAAGGAAGGAATAGGGAGGGAGGGAAGGGGGGTGAAAGTGGAAAGGAGGCAAGGGAGGGAAGGAGATGTACTTTTATTTATTTTATTTATTTATTTATTTTTGTCAAGAACATGTTGGTAATATACATAGATATAACATTGTTTATATACATAAGATGGGTACTGATAAGAGGGAACATTAGGACAGGGACAGTAGGCACGCTGGTGCACTTATACACACCCCTTACTGACCTCTGAGGAATTGGGTGAGGACAACAGTGGACAGTCTAAGGGTAAAGTTTTGGGGGTTTGGTGACGAAACCACAGAGTCAGGTAGTGAGTTCCAGGCATTAATCACTCTGTTGCTAAAGTCGCATTTTCTACAGTCAAGTTTGGAGCGGTTCACTTTGAGTTTGTATCTGTTGTGTGCTCGTGTATTGTTGTGGTTGAAGCTGAAGTTGTAGCTGGAAGGACGTTGTAGCAGATAATTTTATGAGCTATGCTTAGGTTGTGCCGAAGGCGACGTAGTTCTAAGCTTTCTAAGCCCAGGATTTCAAGTCTGGTTGCGTAAGGTATTCTGTTGCAAGTAGAGCAGTGGCGGGTTCTTCTTGTAAAGTATCTCTGGACACTTTCTAATGTATTCATGTCCAATATGCGGTGTGGGTTCCAGACAGATGAGCTGTATTCGAGGATTGGTCTGGCGAATGTTTTGTATGCTCTGGTTAGTAGTGTGATATTACCGGAGAAGAAGCTACGTAAGATTCAACCAGGTTCTCTCTCTTCCTTCCCCAAAGAGACTCCTCTCCCTCCGCCTCCGATAATTTCACATAAAGCAGCCTATGGAGCCATCCTGATGCAGCAATATATCTCATTGTGGGAATTGTTGTCTGGAATGGAGGTAAGTCATTCTCCAGGGAGGAATGTGCTCAGACTGGCCAGATGATGGTCCCAAAGGTGTTTTTTCAAGAGGCAACTGGACTTTCTGTTTTTTCTTTGAAGACGTTTCGCTTCTCATCCTAGAAGCTTCTTCAGCTCTGACTGGATGGTGGGGAATGGAAGGATTTATACCCCTTGCAGACAGTTGGTCATTTGCATCCTTTTAGGGAGTCGTTGAGGCCACCTGGAGGTTTGTCTGTGTCCTCAGGGTCACCTGAGTGGTGCAAATGGGTGTGGAACTGTTGAAAGGACTGTGTTGTAGACTGGAGATAGATGATGTCGCATCCCTCCCCCTCTGTTGAGAGAGGGCTGTTCAATTTAGTCATAGATGGCGTCTTTGATAAACCTCCAGGTCGCCTCAATGACTCCCTAAAATGATGCAAATGACCAGCTGTCTGCAAGGAGTGTAAATCCTTCCATTCCCCACCATCCAGTCAGAGCTGAAGAAGCTTCTTGGATGAGAAGCGAAACGTCTTCAAAGAAAAAACCAGAAAGTCCAGTTGCCTCTTGAAAAAAACCTTTGGCACAACCATGACCTGGATGACGGAGAATCTCTGTATTACCCAAACTGGGTAACTTTAGCATTGCTAGAAGGGACTTGTATGTAAATAGAGAGCAAATCTCATTCCCTTCTAGCACTGATGATGTTACCTAGCTTGGGTAATGAAACGCCTACCGGAAAATAACCAAGCTCAAAAAGCACCAAAGACCCTCAAAGCAAACCCTGCCCCTATTTTTCTCTCTCCTTCTTATCACCAAAGTGTTCGCTTATTATGGAGCTGCGTCTGTTTCATGAACCCATTGAGGGTTAAAAAAAAAAGCAACCCACATTATTTCTTAGCAGTCGCAGTTAGGATCCTGTTCTCGTTTCTGGTTTCTGCAGATTATAAAGTCAGAATATCCCATCAACATGGAGAACCTGCCCATAAATAATGGCAACGGACAGGCGTTTGGCTACACCCTCTATGAGACGGTCATCCTTGGCGGAGGGACCCTGTATTCACGTGATTACATCCGGGACCGAGCACAGGTGAGGATGGATGTGCGAGATTACTACCTTCTTCTGGGAGGGAAAAGCTGGCTTGATTTTAATTAACTCTAATACCATTCTATAAAGCCTTAGTAAGACCACACCTAGAGTACTGCATCCAGTTTTGGTCACCACACTATCAAAAAGATGTCGAGATTCCAGAAAAAGTGCAGAAAAGAGGAACCAGGATGATTAGGGGACTAGGGGGTGAAACATGCGAAGAACGGTTGCAGGAACTGGGCATGGCTAGTCTGGCAAAGAGAAGGACCAGGGGTGACATGATAGCAGTCTTCCAATATTTGAGGGGCTGCCACAAAGAGGAGGGGGTAAAGCTATTTTCCAAAGCACCCGAAGGCCAGACAAGGAATAATGGATGCAAACTGAACAAGGAGAGATTCAACCTGGAAATAAGGAGGAATTTCCTGACAGTTACAACAATTAATCAGTGGAACGGCTTGCCTTCAGAAGTTGTGGGTGCTCCAACACTGGGAGTTTTTATGAAGAGATTGGACAACCATTTGTCTGAAATGGTATAAATCTTCCTCTAATCTCCTGACTTTTGTGAAAATTAAAAGATGCCTTGTCTGTGTTGTTGTTTTTTTTCTTCCTTCCCTGCAGGTGTTTATTAATACTCGATACATCGGTCACCTTGATTACAATGTGCAGGAACTGACCATTCCTAACCGGCAGGTGAGCAGTCAGAAAAAGCAGCTGGGATTGCAGATCTTCTTTACGCACCCCTGCTTCCTTTTCTTTCAAAGATTCAGGTACAGGTAGTCCTCGACTTACGACAGTTCATTTAGTGACCGTTCGGAGTTACGATGGCACTGAAAAGAGTGACTTATGACCGTTTTTCACACTTAACGCAGCATTGTCATGTGATTTATATTTAGAATGCTTGACATTCTAAATATAATTCACATGATTCACATTTATGACGATTGCTGTGTTCCGGGGTCCCGTGATCCCCTTCTGCGACCTTCTGACAAGCGCAAGTCCATGGGGGAAGCCAGATTCACTTAACAATGGTCTTCCTAATTTAACAAATCGCAGGGATTCACTTTAACAAAGGTGGCCAGAAAAGTCGTAAAATGGGGCAAGACTCACTTAGCAAAATTTCTCACTTAACAACATAAATTTTGGGCTCAGTTGCGGTCATAAGTCAAGGACTACCCGTATTTCCTTTTCTTATTCCTTGCAGGGATATAGACAGCTGCAAATTTTAGTCGAGAACTCCGGGAGAGTCAACTATGGGCTTAATCTGAACAACCAGAGGAAAGGTAGGTGGCTTTCTTTTCTGTTCCCGTGACTTTAATTGTAATTAAAAGAAAGTTTTGCCTGGATTTTAAAGCTCCCTGCTTTAAAACAACGACATTGAAGTTCTGTATCCAGAAAGATGCCCCAAAGGTGGTTTTTCAAGAGGCAACTGGACTTCCTGGTTTTTCTTTGAAGACATTTCGCTTCTCGTCCAAGAAGCTTCTTCAGCTCTGACTGGATGGTGGGGAATGGAAGGATTTATCCTCCTTGCAGACAGCTGGTCATTTGCAGTCTTTTTAGGGAGTCGTTGAGACCACCTGGAGGTTTATCTGTGTCCTCAGGGTCACCTGAGTGGTGCTCCTGGTTCCTGTAGTCTGCATTTTTTCCTCTGGAAATCCATTCCTACTCCCACACCATTCCAAGGGTGTTCATCCCAAGTTGTATAGCTAAAAGTCTGTAGAGATTCTCCGTCATCCAGGTCATGGTTGTCCCAAAGGTGCTTGCTTCTTCACCAGGCAACTGGACTTTCTGGTTTTTCTTTGAAAATGTTTCGCTTACTTCAGTTCCGACTGGATGGTGGGGAATGGAAGGATTTATACTCCTTGCAGACAGCTTGTCATTTGAATTCTTTTTAGGGAGTCGTTGAGGCCACCTGGAGTTTTGTCTGTGTCCTCAGGGTCACCTGAGTGGTCCAAATGGGTGTGGAGCCTTCTTGGAACTGTTGAAAGGACTGTGTTGTAGACTGGAGATAGGTGATGTAGTATCCCTCCCCTTCTGTTGAGAGAGGGCTGTTCAATTCTGACACAGATGGCCTCTTCGATAAACCTCCAGGTGGCCTCAACGACTCTCTAAAAAGATACAAATGACCAACTCTCTGCAAGAAGTGTAAATCCTTCCATTCTCCATCCAGTCAGAGCTGAAGAAGCTTCTTGGATGAGAAGCGAAACGTCTTCAAAGAAAAAAACAAAGAAAGTCCAGTTGCCTCTTTTTAAAAAAGCACCCTTGGGACAACCATGATCTGGATGACCGAGAATCTCCATAGATAGCCAGAAAGATGCATGAAAACTTCTAGTAGATACCAGAAAAGGTGTTAATAAGGGGGGGAAAAACCAAGCAGGTTACAGAAGAATGGATTTAAAGTTCCAGGAAGGCGGATTCTAGTTGAATGTGATGAACCAAATAATCTAATACAGCTGGTCCTCAACTTACAACAGTTCATTTAGCGACCGTTCAAAGTTACAACCGCCCTGAGAAAAGGGACTTAACGCTCGTTTTTCACACTTAAGAACCGTTGCAGGGTCATTTAATCGAAATTCAGGCTGTTGGCAACTGTCTCGCATTTATGACGGTTGTAGTGTTCCCTGGGATCGTGTGCCTCCCTTTTGCGACCTTTTGCGACAAGCAAAGTCAACGGGGAAGCCCGGTTCACTTAACAACCGCGTTACTGACTTTACAACTGCAGCAATTCACTTTATATCTGTGGGCAAATAAAGTCGTAAAATGGGGCAAAACCCGCTTGACAAATGTCTCGCTTAGCAACATATGTTTTGGTGTCAACTGCGGTCGTTAGTCAAGGATTGCCTGTAATAAGAGCCACTTGGCAGCAGAATCATTTGTCTTGGGGACATCCCACTCACCCCCGCTTCTTGAATCATTGAAACAGACGCTAGGCATCCGTCTGCCAGGAATCCTAAAAATTTGGATTGACTGCAAATGAGCAGGAGAAATCGGACACAGAGGCCCATTCCAATCCCCCCATGGGGACATGCGCATATATGTGCACGAACATGTGCATGTGCGGGCATACACGCAGGCATGCACGGACATGCGTTCATGTGCAGCAGAGACCCGAAGACCGGCAGCGTGGCAAGAGTTAAATCTTTTTCTTTCGTGAGCTTCTGTTTCGTCGTTTTCAGGGAAACAGAAGCTCACGAAAGAAACGCCACGGAGATCTGACCTGGGGCGACGGCACACGTGCCAGCAGAGAGGGCTCTGCGTGCCACCTCAGGCATGCGTGCCATAGGGTTGCCATCACAGATCTAAATCAACCCCATCAACAAATAAAGAAAGGCAAATACCATTACAGCTAAATAGAGCTACCTAGAGCCGAGGTGGGGCAGTGGTTAAAATGCAGCACTGCAGTTCAGCAGTTCAGCTGTTCAAATCTCACCGGCTCAAGGTTGACTCAGCCTCCCATCCTTCCGAGGTCGGTAAAATGAGGACCCAAATTGTGTGCTGTCGCCAGCTGGTCTTCTGGTTTCTGGTGCGAGCATGCACACCGACCAGCTGGTCTTTGAGTTTCCGATGCTCCGGTGTGCGCACGTGTGCATGCATTCCGGTTTGGGCACTCGGTACCAAGAAGGTTCGCCATCACTGGTATAGGGTCTCCTGCTTGAGCAGGGGGTTGGACTAGAAGACCTCCAAGGTCCCTTCCAGCTCTGTTCTAATTCAGAATTGTGTGGACCCCGGTGCCCAACACAGAGGGTGGCGGCAGCAGTGGCTGCCGCTCTTGGCAGCCGGCCAGGCCTCCCCTTTGAAAGGTGATTCATCAGCCTTGTCTCTGCTCCGCTCAGCGTTTGCTCTCCGTTTTCTCTTGCAGGCTTAATTGGCGACATTGTTTTCAACAAAACCTCCTTGAGAAACTTCAAGATTTACAGCTTTGAAATGAAACGCAGCTTCATGGAAAGGTTTGCTCAGTGACTCTCGGCAACAGCAGCCCCTTCCCCACTCCCCTCCGCTGCTTTTGCTACTCCGGTGATTTGTTTCCCTCTTTCCCTTTGTTTACTGGAATTGTGCTTGGCCCCGGTCCAAATCCTAGTTAGCAGCTCCACCTAACAGTGGTCTGGCATCTGGCAAAGAATTGGGCTGGTCGCTCTCAAACCTGCAGAGCCCTGCAGCAGCCCTTCTTAGCAGTCCCCATTTTTCAATATAATTTCCCCGCTTTCATGCCAACTGGCACTGCCAGTACTGATAATGGTTTGATAGATAAAACTAGAATGGTCAGGCTAGAAAACAGGAGATGGTGAGTTCTAGTTCCTCCTCTAGCTGACTCCTTTGAATGAACTAGATGAACTAGATGTTCTAGTTCCTCCTTAGGGTAGGTGACTTTGGATCAGTCACCAGGAGATGGTGAGTTCTAGTTCCTCCTCTAGCTGACTCCTTTGGGTCAGTCACCAGGAGATGGTGAGTTCTAGTTCCTCCTTAGGGTGGGTGACTTTGGGTCAATCACCAGGAGATGGTGAGTTCTAGTTCCTCCTTAGGGTGGGTGACTTTGGGTCAGTCACCAGGAGATGGTGAGTTCTCCTTAGAGTGGGAAATATTTCCCACTTTGAGTTAATTATAAAAAAAAATAAAGGTGGGATATGGATGGATGGAGGAAGGAAGGAAGGAATATTCCACAATTACTCAAGCTTTTGAGATAAACATCAGCACTCTTGTAACTGACCAAGAACAAGCCAAGTGGGCTTAGGCTGTGTCGTGTTTTGAAACTGCTAGCTGGAGAACCACTAAGCTATGTTGTCTTACTATTACTTGAGGGCTCCATGGTGCTCTCTGAGCTTGGTGGTTTTCTTGCAGACATTTCATTACCCAAACTAGGTAACATCATCAGTGCAAGTAAGGAGTGCAAGTTTGTGGAGTAGAGGAGGAGGAGGAAGAGGAGAAGGAAAAAGAGAAGGAGGAGGAGTGCTAGTCAAACTAGGTAATATCAGCGGTGCTAGATTAGCACCGATGATGTTACCTAGTTTGGATAATGAAACATCTGCAAGAAAACCACCAAGCTCAGAGACCACCAGAGACCCCTCAGGTAGACGCAGAGCTACGGATATTCTCCTTTATTGGTTATTGTTGTTTGCTGGTTACAGTACAAGCTGGAGTAATTTTGGCCTTCCTGTTCTGGATTCTGGCCCTTCTAAGAAAGGGCAGGGGGCACTTTGAGGGAGGGAGGCTGGTGGAGGAGGGAAGAGAAAGCACCAATACTACAGTCCTAATAGTCTAGAGCAGGGTACTAGAGTCCTAGTAGTCTAGAGCAGGGGTCTCCAACCTTGGCAACTTTAAGCCTGGCGGACTTCAACTCCCAGAATTCTGGGAGTTGAAGTCCGCCAGGCTTAAAGTTGCCATAGTTGGAGACCCCTGCTCTAGAGTCCTCTGTCTGGATAACAGCAATCACAGAGGTAAGCACTTCAAAGCTGTAATAGCCGGGAGGCACCCTTGAGGCCATCAGTTCCAACTCCTGCCGTCTGCAGAAATCGCAATAAATGCCAGCTTTTGACAAATGGCTCCTCTCTTTTCTCTCCTTCCTCTCACAATATCCCTGCGCAGTTCTGGGGAGGGGGGCGACGATGGTGTTTTAATCTCGTTGCAATCCTCAGGAAGGCAACAGACCAATTTGGCATGCTTTGTTGTCAGTTTCCAAACTGTTGAAATTCGTTGTCAGCAGGGATGACGGTTTGAACACCAATTCACAGATCAGGACAGATGCCAACGAATTTCGCAGAATTGCAAAACACCACAATGGCAAAAGTTAGAAGGAGCCGTGCGGCAATTAAACACAGCCGCCTGCTTTAGCGCAGGGATCCCAAAACGCACCTGCCAGATGGCTGCCTCAACTCACCTTGAAGGTGTCTCTCAAGAGAAGCCCGTTCTTCTCTGCGGGTCACTGGTTTATTTTATTTTATTTTTATTTTTATTTATTTATTTTGTCAAGCATGTATAAGGTAACAGATAATAAGTATAAACATGATTATGAGTACAGGAAATGAATACAAATAAATGGGGGACAGAAGGACAGGGACGGTAGGCACGTTGGTGCGCTTATGCACGCCCCTTACAGACCTCTTAGAAACAGGGAGAGGTCTACTGTAGACAGTCTAAGGTTAAAGTTTTGGGGGTTCGGGGAAGAAACCACAGAGTCAGGTAGTGCATTCCAGGCATTGATCATTCTGTTGCTGAAGTCGTATTTTCTGCAATCGAGTTTGGTGTGGTTTACCTTAAGTTTGTGTCTATTGTGTGCTCGTGTATTGTTGCGGTTGAAGCTGAAGTAGTCATTGACAGGAAGGACATTGTAGCAGATAATTTTATGTACTACGCTTCGGTCAGACCAAAGGCGGCATAGTTCTAAGTTGTCTAAGCCCAAAATTTCAAGCCTGGTGGTGTAAGGTATTCTGTTGCGAGCAGAGGAGTGGCGGACTTCTTCTTCTTTCCTCCTCCTCTTCCTCTCCTTCTTTCTTTTTCTTCTTTCCTCCTCCTCCTCCTTCTCCTCCTCCTCTTCCTTTTCTTTCTCCTTTCTTCTTCTTTCCTCCTCCTCTTCCACTTCCTCTTCCTCTCCTTCTTTCTTTTTCTTCTTTCCTCCTCCTCCTCCTCCTCCTCCTCCTCCTCCTCCTCCTCCTCCTCCTCCTCCTCCTCCTCCTCCTCCTCCTCCTCCTCCTCCTCCTCCTCCTCCTCCTCCTCTCCACAATACCCCCCTCCCCTTCTAGCACTGATGATGTTACCTAGTTTAGGTAATGAAGCATCTGCAAGAAAACCACCAAGCTCAGAGAGCACCAAGCAAGACTGAGCTACATCAAAAGTGATTGGGGATGCTGATGGAGTTTTTCTCCCAGAGGTCCCTTTGAGTAAACAGCCTTTTCCTTCTCCCCTAGTCTGCGAGGAGCAACTCCTTGGAGTGCCATCCCTGACAGTGCGGTGGGCCCCGCCTTCTTCCGAGGAACACTCCAAGTCCAGTATGTGCCCCAGGATACTTTCCTAAAGTTCGAGGTAAGTTGTTGATAGGCTTAGCAGAGCCGTCAGAAGAGATATAGAGGTGTAGGACAAATGTAATAGCAATAGCAATAGCACTTAGACTTATATACCGCTTCATAGTGCTTTACAGCCCTCTCTAAGCGGTTTACAGAGTTCAGCATATTGCCCCCAACAATCTGGGCCCTCATTTTACTCACCTCGGAAGGATGGAAGGCTGAGTCAACCTTGAGCCGGTGAGATTTGAACAGCTGAACTGCTGAACTGCAGTGCTGCACTTTAACCACTGCGCCACCTCGGCTCAAATGTAGATGAGCCCAATTCGGTTTGGATTGATCTGAGCCTGCTTCCTAGATGAAATGGCCTTAATTGTGCCTCGGTTCGTAGTGGCCTGTCGGCATTTTGTGGTGGTAAGGCACTGGAAGGGAAAGGAAACAATTGGACAACCAATTGTATATTTTCATTTAGTATTCTTTCCACGCGGTTGGGATCGACCTGTTATTTTGTTAGCTGCAATGTGTTGGCGATGGTTTAAAAACATGAACTTGGCTCAGAATGCTTAATTTGTAATGATGAATATGCATTTGTCGTCTTCTTTTTTTTTATTCTTAGTTTTTGCAGCAGGAACTAGAAAAAATACGTGTAGCGCTTCTAGCACCACTGCAGTAGTTTCTTCAACGTGGCCTATAAAGCCTTTAAGAGCCACATATTAAGAAATACCTTATTGCGTGTCTGGAAAAAATACCAATGTAAATTAAATGATAAATTACCTTTATGGACAGTACCCAGACACGCGATAGAAAACATAAACTTGGAACAAAAATTAGATAAGATTACATATAAAGAATTTCTTCTAGAAGATGGAACCTCATTTCAATTAAAACCGTTTGAGAAATTAAGAGAAGAAGGAATAATCAGAACATGGTTTCAATATAGACAATTACAGGCTAGATGGAGAGACGATTGTAAAACTGGTATTTTGAAAAATGAGGATAATTTGATTGTACAAATAAAAGATAAGGGCCCAATGCATATAAAAAGACTGTATAACATTTTATTGGAATTAGAATCAGAACTAGTTAAGGATTGTATGATAAAATGGGCTCAAAATATTGGAGAACCTATAATGATGGATACATGGGAGAAGATATGGGTCAGAAATGTTAAATTTACACAGGCTCAAAATTTAAGAGAAAAATTTTATAAAATGTTTTACAGATGGCACTTAGACCCAGAGCATCTCATTATTGAGGTGACGCTTGTCACCTGTAAGGGCACCAGGTCCATCGGAGAATTGCAATATCTCGATCCATTTTATAGTGCGATCCTCTTTTGTGTTTCCAGGGCTGGGAAAAGGGAGTCGTGTTTGTCAATGGGCAAAACCTCGGTCGCTACTGGAAAATTGGTCCTCAGGAAACACTCTACCTCCCGGGAACCTGGCTCCAACAAGGGTACAACGAAGTGAGTTCGCTTGATTTGAATCTTGTTCTCTTTCTTTTCATCTGTCAATAGACTCAGGACCAGTTTGGTCTAGTGGTAAAGGTACCAGGTTAGAATCCAGGAGACTGGGAGTTCTAGTCCTGCCATTAGGCATGAAAGCTGGCTGGATGATTTTCAACTTATCACCAGGAAACTGGGAGTTCTAGTCCTGCCTTAGGCATGAAAGCCGGCTGGGTGACTTTGAGCCGATCACCAGGAGACTGGGAGTTTTAGTCCTGTCTTAGGTATGAAAGCTGGCTGGGTGACTTTGGGCCAATCACTAGGAGACTGGGAGTTCTAGTCCCTCCTTAGGCATGAAAGCCGACTGGGTGAGTTTGAGCCAATCACTAGGAGACTGGGAGTTCTAGTCCTGCCTTAGGCATGAAAGCCAGCTGGGTGACTTCGGGCCAATCACCAGGAGACTGGGAGTTCTAGTCCCACCTTAGGCATGAAAGCCGACTGGGTGACTTTGAGCCGATCACCAGGAGACTGGGAGTTTTAGTCCCGTCTTAGGTATGAAAGCCGGCTGGGTGAGTTTGAGCCAATCACCAGGAGACTGTGAGTTCTAGTCCTGCCTTAGGCATGAAAGCCAACTGGGTGAGTTTGAGCCAATCACCAGGAGACTGTGAGTTCTAGTCCGGCCTTAGGCATGAAAGCCGACTGGGTGAGTTTGAGCCAATCACCAGGAGACTGGGAGTTCTAGTCCGGCCTTAGGGCATGAAAGCCGGCTGGGTGACTTTGGGCCAATCACCAGGAGACTGTGAGTTCTAGTCCTTCCTTAGGCATGAAAACCAGCTGGGTGATTTTGGGCCAGTCCCTCTTCCTCAGCCCAACCCACCTCACAGGGTTGATGTCATGGGGAAAATGGGAAGAAGGAATATGTGCAGAATTGTCCAAAAGAAAAACACTCTCTTATCTCAGCTAGGTTGTCCCCTTCTCTTCTTGTTCCTTCTCCAGATCGTTATATTTGAGGAGCGTCTTGGAGGCCGCATCATCCATTCCACAGATCTGCCTTTCTTGGGAAGGGTTCAGTACGTGACCTGAGCTCTTCCTTGATTGCTCCACCCCCTGCTGGTAGTAATGGTTAAGGTTATGCTTCTTAACTGATTGTGGGAGGTAAGAGAGTCTGCATGCAGACCTCCCTCCCTCCCGTTGTGAAAACCATGCCCCGTATCCTTATATTTTCTAGTTATGGGTGGAGTTTGGCCAAGGAAGGCCCGCCCGGTGAGTTAATTTAGGAGGTTGACTAAGAGTACTTGAAGAAAGAAACATGCCCAGATAGTTAGGAATGTTCTCCTAAAGGAACTCAAACTTTACTACAAGTTCTCGTGTCCTGTAACACTAGATGCTAAGGACCTGACGAAGGGATGAATGTTCGCATGAGAGATCCGATGAATCGAAACAGCCGATCTGCAGTGGTTTGACTTTGATCGACCTTTAGGTTGTGGCTGGAAAAAGGAACATTTTTACATCTCTAATAGTCCACGTTGAGTCTTTTCAGACAATTGAAGCTGCCAGTCTCGGGCACCTGAGTTGGTCCTTAGGCAGGCTGTGTTATGTTTTAACAGCTTTGCATTCGTTCGGTTGTTCCAACCCAGGTCTTAAAGGAAGGAACGCCGCGTTTCGGCATATAAAAGGCCAGCCGTCGATGGGGGCTTCCGTGAAAAGCCAATGGGAATTGCATTTCAGTGACATGTTAATGGGATTTGGGGGTGGGTGGGTTGGAATTGGGCGTCATCCAAGCTACACAGAACGCCTGTCACATCCGAAGCCCCTTGCAACACGCCCCTCGCAACTCTCACAACTCGACCACAGGTTCACCAATCATAAAGGGTGGGTGCTGGGCCAGGGCTGGGTGGGTGGGATCGCTTTGCACCAAGACGTCACACGTGCTCACCCGCTGCTAAACTCTCGGAGCGCCCCCTTGAGCCAGGAGGAAGCTCCAACCTAAGCCCCCACCTGTAGAGAACCCCCCACGCCTCCAAAGACCAGCCCAAAACGGTGCCGTTTCAGAAAACAGAGACGTCCGGCAAAACGGCACACAATGTCTGTCCCCCCGCCCAACTAGGTTGCGATTCTGTGCAGCCCGCTTGGGTCGTTCGCAACAGGTGCCCCTCCCTCAGCAAAATGGGGACTTGCAACTCTCGATATATCCACAGCCGTTTTAGCATTCTAGACCGGATCCCCTAAAGGGGCATCCGAAGTCCCAATTCGAACACAGCTCCGCTTTGGCGATAATCCTCGGATTGTGACGGCTTGCGTCGAGACTCGACACTGTCTCCTGCTTCCGAGGGAGGGTCTGAAGGATTGGAGAGTCAGCCCTGAAAGCATGCTTTGAGGGCATTTCTAAATAATTGGTCAAAGACGGAATTGGATCAGTTTTTTTAAAAAAATTATCTTTTTCGTGCTTTTTTTTTTTTTTTAAAAAGAGAAAAGTCAACATGGCTACATTCCCCTAATATGACGTTCCCCTAATATGACGCCCTCCAGTGCTTTGAGGCACAACCTATGACCCCCAGAAGGCCTGTGGATGATGGATCTTGTATCGCTAACCTTGTGGGAAACACCGGTTGGAAAAAGCCGCTTTAAGCCATAAACGTCCAGTCCTTTATATCCTCCTGTCTCTCCCTCCTTCCATCATTAATCAAGACCTCAGTTTCCCTGTGGGAGCCAAGTGTTGTAATAACCGTGGGCACAATCGGTGTCCAGTGTCGTCCTCTTGCCAGCCTGCCATTGGTTGTGTGTTGCAGGCACCCACTCAGACACACACCCCGCCCCGAATAAATTTGGCACTTGGTTTTCCAGCGATTGTTCAAGTTGATTGTCACGAGGCGGCTGAATTGTGGTCCTGGCCTTCCCCTTTACAGGTTAAGAGGTTGGAGACAGGGGTGCCCAACCTTGGCAACTTCAAGACTCGTGGACTTCAACTCCCAGAATTCCCCAGCCAGCCATGCTGGCTGGCTGGGGAATTCTGGGAGTTGAAGTCCACAAGTCTTAATGTTGCCAAGTTTGGGCACCCTTTCTCTAGCCATTGCAGGCCCAAGTGATGTTGAGGTCTTTTCTGGCTGTTCAAAACCATTTTTTTTCATTCTATTTATGAAATTAACTACAGTCAAATTGAA
Source organism: Diadophis punctatus similis (assembly GCA_023053685.1). Classification (NCBI taxonomy): domain Eukaryota; kingdom Metazoa; phylum Chordata; class Lepidosauria; order Squamata; family Dipsadidae; genus Diadophis; species Diadophis punctatus. The sequence goes on from JALIGW010000105.1 coordinate 393,615, forward strand.
AACATAAGAAAGCTACGGCTGTAAAAACAGAAGACAAAAGGGGGGTGGGGTGGCAAAGCAGCACCTTTCACCTGTTCTGTGCTCTGCAACTCATCCTGATAACAAAGATTTGAACCTTTAGAGGCTTCCGGAGCATATCACCGCCTGCCATCCACCATGTGCTCCTTGGCAAAAAAAAATGGGAGGAAAATTGGGATGAATCATTGCAATTTTCTTTTTGGTCTGCGATTTGCTACAGCTTGGCAGAGTTACAGTCATAAAATGGAGAGAGAGGGAAGGGTGAAGGAAAAACACACACACACACACATACACACCAGTGGAAAGAACGGCAATTGGAAAGATGTGCTTTGCTGAGAAAACCGAATTTCCTTTTTAAAAAGAAAGAAATAAAGAATTGCTTGTTTCCCCTTTTAATCAAAGGTTTGGGCTGGTGTTTTTTTGAAAGCCTGCGGATTGAATTCCGTATTGTTGGATGTGAATTTGACTCAAATGCTGTTTTCCCCACGGACAGTTTCCGAGGTTTCGAATTTTTTTCATAAAGTCGTATTAAGGCCTAGTTGGTTTGTTGGTTCGGATTTTTTTCCCCTCCCTGTGACTGGTTTGCTAGATATTTGTAATAAATGAAGAGGGGAAAAAAAGGAAATTTGTCTTATTATTTATTGGTACCACCGTCGTTTTCTCTATCACGAGAGGGCTGCCATTGGTCCCAAGCACGATTCGAGTCCACGCCACCTTATGCATTTTAGTCACTCAGGTTAAAGGTTAAAAAAATAAGCCTATTTTTTCCTCTCTTTTTTGCTGTACAATTTTACATGACTTTCCTTTCAGCCTGAAGATACAATTGTGCTTTGCATTTTTAAATATATATGTGTGTGTGTGTGTGTGTGTGTGTGTGTGTGTGTGTGTGTGTGTTTAAAGGAAAGCCAACTAACAGCGTGTTGGTGACTGAGGTGGAGACAAAAAAAAAAATCAGAATCCAGTCCTCGATTTACAACAATTCATTTAGTGACCGTTCAAAGTTAACAACGGCATTGAAAAAAGCGACTTGCGACCATTTTTCACACAAACGTTGCAGCATCCCCACAGTCACGTGATCAAAATCCAGACCCTTGGCAACCGACTCACATTTACGACGGTCGCAGTTTCTCAGAGTCGCGTGATTAACTTGTTGCAACCTCCTGACAAGCAAAAGTCAATGGGGGACACCAGATTCACTTAGCAACCGTGCCACTCACTTAACGACTGCAGCGGTTCACTTAGCAACCGTGGCAAGAACGGTCGCAATATATGGGGCAAAACCTCGCTTCGCCAATGTCTCGCTTAGCGACAGAAAGTTTGGACTCTCGGTTGTGGTCATAAGTCGAGGACTGCCTGTATCAAGAGGCCTCTTTTAAGAAGACATCTCGCCATCCAAGATGGTTTTGTATTTGATCTGTCCAGCAAGAGATCAGCCTGAAAGAGGCAGAGCTGTTGACTTTTTTTAAACCTCATGCGTGGCTTTTTAAAACACACACACACACACTGGAGGGCTTAATTTGATTCAATTTTTGTGCTGCTGAAGTTTTGACCACCATTCTGCAGCAGGATAAAATCCAAAGATGGTTACCGCCATTCTTACCAGCAAGCTCACGAATGTCCCTCATTATGCAAACCCCCCTCCTCCCAAATCTTTATATCCACATAATTTCAGCGTGTACCAGGAAATATGAATCTTGTTAATGGCCCAGGGCGTGTAGCAGGGCGTCCTGTTTTGCTATTCCCCCTCTTCTGTATCCTCTTTTCCATGCCTTTGGCTTCGCCTTTCGCTCAGAATAAGCTGGGGGGGGGGCAATTCTCTTAAATTTCAATCCCACTTTTCGAATATAAGCTGATGTAGTTTTAAACACATCTTCCTGGAATGCAGGACATTAAGCACAGAAAGAGGCTCTGGTTGCAGGCTATCTTTACCTGCAGGAGATTGATTGATTGATTGATTGATGATTGATATTTTGTGTGTTTGTGTGTGTGTATTCCTGGTGCAGAGCTGATATGGGAAGAGAGCCTGTGGCCTAGAGGTTAAGCTGCTGCCTTGCAGGCTGCCCAGGTTCATATATATATGAACAATAAAACATCTATCAACAAGAAATAATGAATTTTGACACCTCGTTCAGTCTAGGCATTGTTTCTCAACTTTGGCAATTTTGAGGTGCATGGACGTCAACTCCCAGAATTCCCCAGCCAGCTTCCTGGGGAATTCTGGGAGTTGAAGTCCACATAACTTAAAAGTTGAGAAACATTATGCTAGACACATTTTTTTTAAGAAGATTGAACTTCAATTCCCAGAATTCCCCAACCAGCATGCTTCAGAAAGTTTGCTCTAAGAGTGTTTATAGCCCGTATCAATTTTCCTTCCAATTCTCCTGTTGTAATACCTAGGGCAGATGTTTGAGGAATCTGACTAATCAATAAAACTGACTTGTGCCCTCTTGTTGATTTTTGCATTGCTCACGTTTTACCGATGGCCCTGGGGGAATCCCGCAACTCCATCACTCTGCTTTTTAATCTGTTGTTGTTTCATTTTATTTCATTGGATCGTTTCCAGGAGGTCAGGCATAAGTGAGCTGTTGTAGTTTTTTAAATACTGATTTATTAATTTATTGATCTTTTTTTTCTTTCTTCCTCTGCTCAAGAACCCAAGCTGGTCTCTGGTTTATGGAGCAACTCGACTTAGTGGTTTTCCTCTGGTTGACCAAGGGCCCAGTTGGAGTCTGGAATCAGGATGCTTGGTGTCTGGAGTAGAAACAAAACTGCAAATGGGGGGAAAATGGGCTTTAGTGTCTCACTTTAGCTGCAGTTCAGCAATAGAATGCTTACTTTTTTTCCAAAGCAAACCCCGATTTACATTTAATTTGTTGCCTGCCACAAAGAAGAGGGAGTCGAACTATTCTCCAAAGCACCTGAGAGCAGAACAAGAAGCAATGGGTGGAAACTAATCAAGGAGAGAAGCAACTTAGAACTAAGGAGAAATTGCCTGACAGAACAATTAATCCGTGGAACAGCTTGCCTCCAGAAGTTGTGAATGCTCCAACACTGGAAGTTTTTAAGATGTTGGATAACCATTTGTCTGAAGTGGTGTAGGGTTTCCTGCCTAAGCAGGGGGTTGGACTAGAAGACCTCCAAGGTCCCTTCCAACTCTGTTATTCTGTTACCTTACTATGTCTCCAGCCAGTACTACTTGTTAAACGAAGCACATGGCAGCCTCTGGAAATTGTTCCCACCTGCCTTATTCTCTCCTGTCCTGCTGCTATGTTTAGTACAAGATAGTTTAACGTGACATTAGATTAGATTAGATACGATTAGATGATTAGATTAGATTAGATTAACAGAGTTGGAAGGGACCTTGTAGGTCATCTAGCCCAACCCCTTCACTCAACCAGGAGACCCTACCCCATTTCTGACAGATGGCAGTCCAATCTCTTCTTGAAAGTCTCAAGTGATGAAGCTCCCATAACTTCCAAAGGCAACTTCTGTTCCATCGGTTGATTGTTCTCCCTGTCAGAAAATTCCTCCTTATTTCCAGGTTGAATCTCTCCTTGTTCAGTTTCCATCCATTATTCCTTGTCTGGCCTTCAGGTGCCTTGGAACAGAGCTAAACATGGCATTCCTCTCCCTCCCAATTGGCATCTTTTACATGTTAGCATCATGCTCAATCAAACCTTCAGAAGAAAGAGAGACGGACGATTACTGTTTTGAGCAGCTGCCACAAATTTGGCTCAGATTCACATTCTCCCTCTTCAGTCCCACTTGAAGAGGAACCTCCGTAGTATCAAATGCCAACATGCCAAGCACTGTGATTCACTCATGCACCGGGGCTGCTGTACCTGCTCACATGGCTCCTGGCTTTGCGGCATGATGTCAGATTTCCACATTGGGGTCTGTGAAGCCTTTCTTTCCCTCGTTCACCAGCACGGGTTTCTCGGTCCTTGTGTGCCAGACGAGAATCTGGATCAAAGAAGAAGGATTAAGGTCGTAAGTTTCTCGGTCTTCTTACATGCAACATACGTTATATCAGAGGTCTTCAAACTTGGCAACTTTAAGACTTGTGGACTCCAACTCCCAGAATTCTGGGAGTTAGAAGTCCACAAGTCTTAAAAGTTGCCAAGTTTGAAGACCTCTGCGTTACATTATTAAACTAAGGTCATAGCTAGCTATGTTCTCCAAAGACAGATGGGGTATCTCCAGTTTTTATAACAGAGCGGAGAAGAATAAGATGGGGTTCCACAGACAAAAATGGTGATGGATCTCAAGATGTTCCACAAGCATGCTTTTTCACCCGGCTTCCGTAATTTCAAGCGGTGGCTATGCCGCTGAAGAATTAGAAAAGTGATCAGGGATGTTTAAGATAGGTACAGGTGGTTTAACGCATCTCCCAGGAAAAGCACTTAGCTACCCTTGGTTTTCTTTCAACCTCTCGTCTGAGTTCATGTTTACTAATTGTGACTATGCATTTCTGCAAACATAGGAGAAATTTCCTGACAGTGAGAACAATTAATCCGTGGAACAGCTTGCCTCCAGAAGCTGTGAATGCTCCAACACTGGAAGTTTTAAAGAAGATGTTGGATAACCATTTGTCTGAAGTGGCATAGGGTTCCCTGCCTAAGCAGGGGGTTGGACTAGAAGACCTCCAAGGTCCCTTCCAACTCTATTATTCTATTCTATTCTATTCTATTCTATTCTATTCTATTCTATTCTATTCTATTCTATTCTATTCTATTCATTCCTAATTCTATTCTATTCTATTCTATTCTATTCTACTCTACTCTACTCTACTCTACTCTACTCTATTCTATTCTATTCTATTCTATTCTATTCTATTCTATTCATTTCTAATTCTATTCTATTCTATTCTATTCATTCCTAATTCTATTCTATTCTATTCTATTCTATTCATTCCTAATTCTATTCTATTCTATTCTATTCTATTCTATTCTATTCATTCCTAATTCTATTCTATTCTATTCTATTCATTCCTAATTCTATTCTATTCTATTCTATTCTATTCTATTCTATTCATTCCTAATTCTATTCTATTCTATTCTATTCTATTCTATTCTATTCTATTCTATTCTATTCTATTCTATTCTATTCTATTCATTCCTAATTCTATTCTATTCTATTCTATTCTATTCTATTCTATTCATTCCTAATTCTATTCTATTCTATTCTATTCTATTCTATTCTATTCTATTCTATTCATTCCTAATTCTATTCTATTCTATTCTATTCTATTCTATTCTATTCTATTCTATTCTATTCTATTCTATTCTATTGCAATAGCAATAGCAATAGCAATAGCAATAGCAATAGCAATAGCAATAGCAATAGCAATAGCAATAGCAATAGCAATAGCACTTAGACTTATATACCGCTTCATAGTGCTTTACAGCCCTCTCTAAGCGGTTTACAGAGTTCAGCATATTGCCCCCAACAATCTGGGTCCTCATTTGGTTTGCTTTCATCCTGATAGAAGAGAATATTTGTAGCTCAGAATTGGATAGAAAATGATTTGTAACTTGTGAACCAAGAAAGCCGATGCATCTCCTACGCGTTGTTCTCTCAGATTCCTGGCTGCTTACAAGCTTGGCAACTTTTAAGACTTGCGGAACTTCAACTCCCAGAATGCCCCAGCCGGCCATGCAACCCCAGCTATGAAAAGACCGGGGGGGAAATGGACCACGCCAAGTCGCGCCATCCTCTCTTACACCTGAAGCACTTGCGGTTTGGCAGATCACACCAATCTGATTAATCCCTGCTGCTATTTTAATTACACTCACACCTACGAGACTCCGGCATCGCACGCTGCCTCTCCAATTACGGGAACCGTCAGAACCATTATCTTAGTTATTAAAACAGAAGGAGGATAATTGTCAGCTCTCCAACGGGCTGTCACGTCTATATCTGCTTCGGGCTTCCGAAATCAGGGGGCCCGGCAACCAAAATGATCTCGGTTTTTTTTTTAAAAAAAGGAAGGGGTGAATCAAAATCGCTGGAAGCTTTCAAGAGACTAGACTGCCCTTTGTCAGAAATGGTGTAGAGTAGGGGTGTCAAACACAAGGCCTGCGGGCCGGATCCGGCCCATTGGGTGCTTAGATATGGAAACAGCAAAGGACCAGCCCATGGTGCCTCTGCTAGCGAAAACGGGGCCCGGAGGGCCCTCCCTGGCTCCGTTTTCGCTGGCAGAGGGCTATCAAAACAAGCTAAAAACAAAACAAATGGAGAAATGTTTTCCCCTTTTGCATTTGAGCATGCAAGAAGGGGCAGGAGAGGAGAAAGGGAAAGAGGAAAGACAAAGAAAAAGAAGGGAAGATGGGAAGAGAGCAAGGAAGGAAAAATAAGGAAAGGGGAAGGAAGAAGAAAAGAGGATGAAGAGGGAAGGAAAAAGAAGATGAAGGAAGAAAGGAAGGAAGGAAGGAAGGTTATAAGGAGAGGGAGGGAGGGTCTCACAGAAGTCCTGCCTTAGGACTTGGCCACCACAGATGCCCCCCCCAACATGAGTGACATCGAGCTGGCTACGCCCACCCTGATCCCCTTTTGCGACACTTCCAACAAGCCAAGTCAATAAGGGAAGCCAGATTCGCTTAACAACCGCATTACGAATTTAAGAACTGCAGCGATTCGCTTAACAAAGGTGGCGAGAAAAGTCGTAAAACAGGGCAAAACTATACTTAAGAGCCGCGGTGGCGCAGTGGTTAGAGTGCAGTACTGCAGGCTACTTCTGTTGATCACCGGCTGCCAGCAGTTTGGCAGTTCAAATCTCACCAGGCTCAAGGTTGACTCAGCCTTCCATCCTTCTGAGATCGGTCAAATGAGGACCCAGATTGTTGGGGGCAATAAGCTGACTCTGTAAACTGCTTATAGAGGGCTGTAAAGGACAGTAAAGCGGTATATAAGCCTAAGTGCTATTGTTATCTTCCTTCCTTCCTTCCTTCATAGTTAGAATGCAGTACTGCTGGCGACTTCTGCTGACTGCTGGCTGACTGCAATTTGGCAATTCGAATCTCACCAGGCTCAAGGTTGACTCAGCCTTTCATCCTTCCGAGGTGGGTAAACTGAGGACCCAGATTGTTGGGGGCCAATATGCTGACTCTGTAAACTTCTTAGAGAGGGCTGTTAAAGCACTGTAAAGCGGTATTTACTGGTAAATCTAAGCGCTATTGCTATTAACACATTTCTCACTTAGCAACCTAGATTTTGGGTTCCATTATGGCCGTGAGTTGAGGACTACCTGTACATGCCGGTTGCTAAGCAGCCGAATTTTGAACTTTACGTGACTATGGACGCTGCAACAGTCATAAGTCGTCTTTTTTTCCAGTGCCGCTCTAACTTCGGTCACTAAACAAATGGTTGGTTGTAAATCGAGGACAACTGTATCCCTAGATTAAAGGGCCTTTTCCCAGGGCTCTTGGCCGCTGTAGCTGGGCAGGCGGATGGATGGCGGAGTCCTTCCGCCAAACATCTCCGACACCTTTTTAGTTCTTCCTTGCGAATCCCTTTACCTTGCCATGGGTCTGGTTGCCATAGCTACGAACAGCATGCTATGGAGACCCTGTTTTATGTCGAGAGAGACGGGTTGGAGTTTTTGCCTGGTTGGAAGAAATCCGTTCTGCTTCCGAAGCATGGAAAACAGCGCTGGGCTTCTTCTCATTAGCCTCTCAAGCAGAGTCCCGCTGTTTCTCAATTTTCGGCATTTGAGCTTTGGTTCCTTCCCACCCCATCTCTGGTTCCAAGTGGCAACCCAAGGAGTTAATCTATAAGAGGATTATAGGCGCACAGGCAGCCCTTAGAAGGGCAGGCAGGCGTCCCGCTTTATGGAGAAGCAAGATACCAGCCAGGGAAAATCTTTGGAAGTTTCCCACCCTGTTCACGGAAGCCTAGAGTATCTTTGGGCCCTTGAAAATAAGAATAGCAATAGCAATAACACTTAAACTTATATACCGCTTCACAGTGCTTTAAACCTCTCTAAGCGGTTTACAGAGTCGGCATATTTGCCCCCAACAATCTGGGTCCTCATTTTAGTGACCTCGGAAGGATGGAAGTCTGAATCAACAGTTGGTCAGGATCGAACTTCTGGCTATGGGCAGAGTTAGCCTGTAATACTGCATTCTAACTACTAAGGAAGGGAAGGGAAGGGAAGGGAAGGGAAGGGAGGAAGGAAGGAAGGAAGGAAGGAAGGAAGGAAGGAAGATAACAATAGCACTTATACTTATATACTGCTTCACAGTGCTTTTACAGCCCTCTCTAAGCGGTTTACAGAGTCGGCATATTGCCCCCAACAATCTGGGTCCTCATTTTAGCGACCTCAGAAGGATGGAAGGCTGAGTCAACCTTTAGCTGGTCAGGATCGAACTTCTGGCTGTGGGGACAGTTAGCCTGCAATACTGCATTCTAACTACTGAGGAAGGAAGGGAAGGGAAGGGAAGGGAAGGGAAGGGAAGGGGGGAAGGAAGGAAGGAAGGAAGGAAGGAAGGAAGGAAGGAAGGAAGGAAGGAAGGAAGGAAGGAAGGAAGGAAGGAAGGAAGGAAGGAAAGACGGACGGACGGAAGGGAGGGAGGGAGGAAGGAAGGAAGGAAGGAAGGAAGGAAGGAAGATAACAATAGCCCTTATACTTATATACCACTTCACAGTGCTTTTACAGCCCTCTCTAAGTGGTTTTACAGAGTCAGCACATTGCCCCCAACAATCTGGGTCCTCAGTTTACCCACCTCGGAAGGAGGGAAGGCTGAGTCAACCTTGAGCCTGGTGAGAATCGAACTGCTGAATTGCAGGCAGCCGGCAGTCAGCAGAAGCAGCCTGCAATACTGCATTCTAACCACTGCGCCACCACAACTGAGAGTGAATATTCCTTAAAGCAGTGTTTCTCAACCTCGGCGACTTTAAGACGGGTGGAGTTTTGCTGGAGGGGGAATTCTGGGAGTTGAAGTCCACCCATCTTAAAGTCACCCAGGTTGAGAAACACTGCCTTGGGATCCAAAATGGTATGCTGCGAAGGCTTTGAAAGGTGGAGCCTGATAGTCAGGTCGAAAATGCAGATTGTCCAAGATGATACAGTCAAAAGAACTTTAAAATGTAGTTTCTACCAGCTCTGTTTCCAGAGGTATCTAATTTAGTGTTTAGTGAAATGAGATCAAATAAATCATTGCAAATTGCTCCTGAATAAGAAAGAGCGTTATTTTTAAAATCACAATCAACACACGGACGCAAAATTGGACCCGTGTTGGAAAGGCACTGAGGACGTTTATGCAAAATGAAGCATCTCCACCAATCCCTTTGCCTTCTACCTTGGAGATGCCACACTTCACTTGGGTTGCCCAGGAGGACGTGAACAGGCTGGAGGAGCAACCAAACCAAGGTAGTGTGGCTACTCAGGATCTACTCAGAGCTTCAAAGATGCTCACGAACGAAGGCAAATATGTGTGTCCCAGGATAACGTTGCAGATCCAATCTGAATTAGTAACCTGGAGCAAGGGTTTATTCTTCCAAGCTCTTGGGCTCATGTTGAAGTCCATCAGAGAGCAGTTCTCTGATGATGAGCCTGAAAGCTTAGAAGAATAAACCTTTGGTCCCATTGACGGATCCTACTACAAGGATTGTCTTCAATGGGGGCTCAGAAGCTGCTCTACCCAAAAGGCCTTCAGGTGAAGCTTCTTCAGGCAGGGTCTGGAGGTTCGTGGTCCTCCAGAGGAACCAGCATCTGTATAAGCCAACCCTCTGCTTGGGATGTCCAAGGCAGCCATACCTTAGTGCAATTGGCAGCTTTGGGCTCGAGGTCATTCAAGGTCACCAGCTCCCGGAGCAGGCTGCTCTCCTGATAGCCCCCCTTGACCCCTCGCAGTTTGAAGTAAGCCTGAGGTCGCTGAAGGATTAGCCTGAGGTTGACGGCAAAGCCTGCCATGTCGATCGCAAATGGCCGGTGGGGGTCAAAGACAGTTTTCCATCCATACACCTTCCCAGCGGCGTTGACTTTGGGGGACTCGTACCGCAAGCCTCCCACAAAGGCCACCGGCCAGACGGATACTCTGCGGGTGGTCCGCATCTGGAAAACAAGAGGAGAACCAAACAATGACTGAACATCCCTTGGATCGGCTCGATGGAAGAGGACGCCATTATCTCCGAGACCGTCTGCTACCTCACACGTCCCAGAGACCAGTAAGAATCCCAGAGTCGGGCTTCTCCGGGTCCCGTCAGCTAAATAGTGTCGGCTGGCGGGCCCGCGGGGAAGGGCCTTCTCTGTGGCTGCTCCGGCTCTCTGGAACCAACTACCGTCTGAGGTCTGTACCATCCCCCACCTTGTTGGCCTTCCGAAAAGCCATCAAGACCTGGCTTTTCCGGCAGGCCTGGAACTAATAACCCATAGTGAAGATGCGAGATTGTATGGATTTTATAAGTGTGATATATTTTAACATGTTTTTAGATGTTTTAGATGTTTTTATTTTGATTTTTGTTGGTTTCTGGTTGTGAGCTGCCCAGAGTCCATGTGGAGTTGTGCGGCATGTAAACTAAACCAAATAAATAAGTTATGACCACGGTTGGGCAACCAAGGAACATCTCTATCTCTCCGATCTTTCTGACAGCTGAGCACAAGCTGTTCTCCAAGGGGATTTTTCTCAAGAGGGTTCCAAGTCCCATTATCCCCAGACAACACAATAGTTGGGCTTGCTGGGCACCAGGGTGGGTACACTTAGCTGAAGCCACCTTAGATACTTTCACATGCCTTGGGTAAGAAGAATAGTTACATCCCTTGAGTTTACCATCCCAGAATCTTAGAGTTGGAAGCAATGTTCCCTCTAAGCTGCGCGGCCGCACACGTGAGAAGAAAATGCCGCGCAGCAGTTTCCAACTGCCGCGCGGCGTTTTCTAATGTCGGAGGGAACATTGGTTGGAAGTAGAGTTGTGTAGTGGTTCACAAGGTGTGTCTGAGGATCCCCGAGACTCTCTTGGGGGGGATCTGTGATGTCAAATCTATAGCTTAAAAATTTCTTGGCTTGGACTTCCGGTTTGGAGCGCTTCATCGCAGACGTCCCTCGTTGGACGCCTTTCCGATCTTTGTTAAAAGCCGCCAGAACAGCTGTCTGGCGGCTTTGAAATCTCTTCCCCGGGCAAAGGGGAGAGATGAGAGCCTGACAGGTGGGGTAGAGTCCCCCCAGCGCCCTAGGAGCCATTTGGTAGGGCGCGAAGGGAGAGCTCCCCATGCAGCCTGTCTCCAGCTCCGAAGATCAGGAAACCTCTGCTTTTGCAGAGCTAGATGTCGTGACCAGACATCTGCTGCTTCAAGAATGGGATTTATAATTATATTTAAACTACAGAAGCAGACAGAGAGAAACAGGCGTGAGATGGGCAAGTACTGAAACCTCTTTTTTCCTTTTTTTTTTCAACTCCTGGGCAAGCTTTCACTTCGGCAAGGGAACAAAGGAAACAGAGTAACAATATGGCGATTGAGAAGTGAAAGTGACTTTCGTTTTCCCAGAGGCTTTTTTTTTCCCTCTCTCTCTCTTATGGAAACTTTTAACTTGGAAAAATGGTTTTTTCTCTCTCTGTCTCCTAACTCTGGATTAAAGTTATAATAGAAATATTTCCAATAATAAAAGACTATCTGATTTTTAAACTGGAAAGAACTTTAATCAGGCATCTGGCTTTCTTTCTTTTTTGTACTCTTTTGAAACACCAATGGCTTCAAAGTCTGGAAAGATTGTTTTGACTAAAAGAAATGACTATTCATCTGGATATATTTCTAAAATGCAACTTAACACTGAGCTAACACCTCCACAGCTTTTGACACCTGAAAATTTATTAAATAATTTAAAGATTATGAAACATGAACTTACTTTGGAATTTAACCAGAAAATAAGTGAGATAGACAAAAAAATGCAGGCTGCTTTGAAGAATATGAATCAACAACTAAGATTTGATGTGTTAGAGGTTTGCAAAGGCTTAGCAACAAATATTGAAGTTTTGGCAGAACGTATTGAAACAAATAAACAAGCTTTGGCAACTTCGGTGAATTACATAGATAAAATCCAAAATGACATTGCAAATTTTGAAAAAGAGGTCTTAATGACTCAGTTCAGATCCATGGAAGTTGCTATAAGGATTAGAGGTTTGAAAGAAGGATTATATGAAAATTTAAAAGGCAGGATGGTTGACATATTGGATCAGGTGTCTGGAATTTCTAAAGCGGAATTGGCTACACAAATCGACAAAATATACAGAATCAATTCGTGGTACGCTAAACAAAAGCATTTACCAAGGGATATTGTCATATATTTTACCACAAGAGCTCTACGGAACAGAATTATACAAGCAACGTTTAACAATAATCTTATGGTGAATGGTCAGGAACTAAAGATTTGGAAAGAAATCCCCTCTAAAATGCTTAAAGCCAGAAAAAGCTATACTTTTTTGATTGATGAATTTAAGAGATTAAATTTACAATATAAATGGGAAGCGCCAGTTGGAGTAGCAGTGAAATTTTCTGGAAAAAGATACCGGCTCAACACGATAAAAAAAGCTACTGAATTTTATGTCAATGTTCTAAAGGCTGATATATCCAAGATTCCAGAGGAAGGATGTATGAAAATAAAAGAGGAGGAGGAGGGGAAGCCACCTTTGATGGATCAAAAGGAAATAGATTCAAAAATCCAAAAGGAGTGCCTGAATCAGATAGCTGGGGAAAAGGAGATGGAGGTTTGGGATTAGACGGGAGACGACTCGACAAATTTGAATTTATTGAACTATTAAAAGATGAACTATCAAGATACAAAACGATGTGATGTTGAAATATATTGGACGGATAGAGACTAATATGATTGTATTTTATCTTTTCCCTATCTAATGATTACTTATGCAATATTTAGTTAAGTTTTATATAATTTTGAGGTTATTTTTAATGTTGATAATATTAGATATATATAGTTTGTTGAAGATTTGTTTATTCTTCTTTCATTTTCTTTTTTTTGTTTATTGAAGTTAGTGAATTAATCTAGAATAATATTATCTTATTAATATCATGATGAAATTTAATATTTGATGATCACTTATGTAACATTTAGTTAAGTTTTATCTTAGAGGTTATTTTTAATGTCAATAATATTAGTTTAAGATTTGTGTATTTTATATTTAGTTATTACTTATGTAACATTTACCTTGTATAAGATAGAGGACTGAAGGGAGGAGGTAGGAGGTTTGTTTGTTTGTATTGTTAAAGAGTTTTCTCTTTCTTTCTTTCTTTTTTCTTTTTTTTCTCTTTTTTGTATCTTTACTATTGTATACAAATATATATTAGCAGTGTATAATTTGGAGTTGAAGTTTTTTAAAAATAGTGTTCTTTTTTTCCTTTTTTCTTTCTCTTTTTATTAACAATTTAAATTTATTATTATGCCCTGTATTATCTCTGGGAAGTCCGGGGAGGGGGGGGGAGGTGGGGAGGGAAGGGGGTGGGTTTGAGGGGGGGGGAGAAAAAAACAAAAATGTTTGTACTTTATATTTAATATTTTGCTACTACTTATGTAAGTTTGTACTAATAAAACTTTTTTTGAATAAAAAAAAATTTCTTGGCTTTAATTTTTTAATACAGCAAATACGGTTAATTTTAACTCACATGAACCAAAATCTTCAATCATTTTTAAGAAAAATAAAAGGGTCCCAAGACTATAAAATGTTTGAGAATTGCTGATCTAGTGGCAATCTCTGCCCAAGGCAAGATCTATTCAAGTATCTCTGATGGGTGACCAATCAACCTTTTTGAACACCTCAAGTGGAGGATATTTGTTTAGAGAAAGTCTTTTTTTCTCTTCATTTTTTTTTCTTTTTGCAAGAGAGACTATGCAAAAGTGGCATTTCTGAGTCAGCGTGGGAGAACCCATGTTCTAATAGACCTTCAGCCACAAAATCTTCCTTTTGGCCAATCACTTTCTTGCAGTCCGGCTATCTCACCATATTGTGGTGGTAGTTGGTCAAAAGTTGAAGGACCTGGCACGCTGAAAGCCACTTTCACATGAAGGAAAGACAAGGGTATCAGCCCAAGAAATGCATGAAGAACTCCTTGCTGAAGCATAGTTCCCATGCTGAAACAGGAAGGAAGGAAAGAAGGAAGGAAGGAAGGAAGGAAGGGAGGAAGGAAGGAAGGAAGGAAGGAAAGAAGGAAGGAAGGAAGGAAGGAAGGAAGGAAGGAAGGAAGGAAGGAAGGAAGGAAGGGAAGGCTACATCCTAGAAGAATGAAATATTTTGAGAAATATTTTAAAAAGCCAGAATATTATATTTCCCTAAAGGAGAAACATGTTTAAAGACAGAAAGCAACCCCAAGTCTTTCTTAATAGTCCCAGCAGGACTGGGCCAGCCTATCTACAAGACAAAAGACTGCCAGCTCCAGGGTGATGGGATTAAGACATGACCCTCCAGGACATTATAGGATTATCTAGCAGCAGAGCTCACTGAAATTGCACAATCTCCTAAGGACATTGCATCACCCAGCAAACTTCAACCAAACTTGACTCAGACAAACATGACCCCACATTGCCCCATGGGAGTCTGACAACAGCCAATAGAATACATGTTCTCGCACAGGAACAGGAAGCTCAAGTGCAAAGCCCAAGAGAAGGTATAAATACCCCCCCCACACTCTCAACTCCATGTGGTCAGCTGCACCAGAAATCATGTGGTTCTGCTTCATTAAACCATCTTTCCAATCAGCCTCCATGTTTCCAGTGTCTTCCTCCCGGCTTGGAATGAACCAGATGGATATGGATAGGGGCCTCTGGTTTACAATATTTTAGATTTTAAAATTTATATTTTGTATTTTTAATCTCTTGCATTTTTCTGTGAACGTGCCCTACGATAAATAAATAGTCTTATTTCGAGTCGTTAAACCTGGCCTTGTTTCCTTGCCGATTTCAAACTCTTCTCTTTCTCAGCTCCTTTTTTTTCTCGTTTTCAGACTGCTGTTTTGGGGCAAATCTTTTTGAAAAAAAATAATAATAAAAAAATAAAAAAATAAAAAAAAATAATTTTTTAAAAATAAAAATAAATAAATAAAAATAAAAGGAAAAGATTCAGCCTGGACTCCGCACTTTGACAACAGGCAACATTTCATTTGCCTGCATTTAAATTAATTAACTTTACAGCGTGGTTGAAAATGACTTAATTTATAAAAAAAAAATCCTGAGGGAAAGGAATGCGTCATGCGCTCTGGTCTATAAAAACCGCTGCACGCTGCTGGCAGTGAATCAGAGTTAGTGTTCTTTAATAGCAGTAATATGCAAATAAGCCATTATTGGGAGGGAGGGGGGGTGCCGTTTTATGGGCCTCCCAGAAGACTTACAAAAAAAAAAAGACCAAAGAAGAAACACAAACTCACGTTTAGGCAATTTTTAAGGCCGTACAGTATTTGAATTCTGAGTATCGATAAAAGATTCCTTTATTTCTATTTCCCGTCTCCCCACTTTTATCTCACATCCTTTCCCCAAGAAGCCCTCTTGAAGAAAGCTCATTTCTGCATGCAGCCAGAAAAAAGCTCAATTTCCCCCCCCATACAAAAGTACAACCAAGATGTAGCCCCCACCCCTATGTTTTGTACCAAAGTACAATCTCTCTTACAGTGGTGGGTTTTACTTACCTTTGCTACCGATTCGGGAATGGGAGTGCGCATGCATGACACTTCTGCGCATGCGCAGAACCTTCTGCACATGCTGTTCTGCCCCAGCTAAGAACATAGCATCACACCCAGTTTGTACGAACTTATTTAATCCAATAACCACTACTAATAACTGTCTTAGCAGTGGATATGCACACACCAATCTACAAGCAGTCTTTTCTTGCAAGCAACCAGCTGCTAATTAATCTTCATTAACAGCTGGTATCAGTTCAAAGAGTCTTAAAGCAAAGAAGAGCAATTAGGTCTTGATATCTTACGAAGCTTCAGAGAGTTGGCAAAATGCCTAGAGGTAGTTCTTGATAACCAAATCAAAGCAGAGAAACAAAGCCAAAGTTTTTCAGACACAAAGACACACGATGACCAGACGGATTTCCAAGCGTTGTTTCCTGCAGAGGATTCAGCTGCCTCTGATGTCCTTAAGTAGACTAGGGGAATGGCCAATTAGCCTCAAGTCTTACTCCCGAGGAGACCTCCTCTGGAGTAACCATTCCTGCCTCTTGGCAGCTCTGCGTGCTCGTGCATTAAGAAGAGGAGAAGCCTCTTCTTCCTCATCACTGATGTGAGGTGCTGGAGGTTCCGAAGGCCCTGGGTGAACCTCTGCCTCTGGCACCGAGTCCTCGCCAGCCTCCTCACTGTCCGACTCGGGTGCCAGCTGCACAGGTTGCCGGCGCAACATCAAGTCGGTCTCCTCTCGAACGGGATCTGCTATCAGCTGCATGGGCTGCTGGCGGGCCACAACACATGCGCAGAACATCTGTGATGATGTCTGGATGGATGGGCGGAGCCTCCCGCCACCGCTGCTACCGGTTCACCCGAACCGGGGCGAACCGGTAGAAACCCACCACTGTGCTGTAGGTAGTCCTCGACTTACGATTCCCTTAGAAATCCCATGTGACTACAGGATTCTGCCAATGATCCCTAAATTTGAGCCAGCTGCCAAACACCCAAGATTACACTTTGTGTGTGTATATGTGTATGTGTGTAAGCCGCTGCTAGAACTCCGAAATCAGGTAGTCCTGGTGAGGTCCGTCATAACTAGGAATGTTTGCTAAGCGACTGGTCGTTAAGCGAGGACTACGTATACATCCTAGAAATTCTGCATTAGTAGTAACAGTTGCATTTTTTAAAAAACAGTCTACATCTGGGGAATTCACAATTCAATCCTTTAAATGAAAAAAAGCAGGGTGATTTGCAATTTTTTTTAAAAAAAAATCCGTGGACAATTTATATAGGAACAGTTTGTCAATTAGGAGACGATAATAGGGAAAGCACAATATGTAATGAGGCATTGTAAATATAGACAGTTATGAAATTATTATCTATAGGAAAAAAACACATGTCAAAAATGAATTCCATCCGACTGCTGCAGATAGCGAAATGGAGTTCGGTTTTTTTAGCGCTCGGCACACCCTTAGCAGAGATTGAAACCTGTTAAAAGATTCTTTCAAATGTAGCATGTGGAATACACACCCCTATAAATCATATTTTTTTCTCCTTTGCTGCTTCTGAAGCTTGCACTGTTTTCTCAGTGCCACCTGTGAGTCCTTCCTTAAAAAAATGACTTCCTTCTCTCTTTCATTCCCTATATTATCAACATCTATTTCCAAATCTTCTTGGTTTAAGGGAAGAATAGAATGGGACAGAACAGAACAGAATAGAATATGGAATATAGAATAGAATAGAATAGAATAGATATTGGAATGAAGACTAGACTAGATTAGACTAGACTAGACTAGACTAGACTAGACTAGACTAGACTAGACTAGACTAGACTAGACTAGACTAGACTAGACTAGACTAGACTAGAATAGAATAGAATAGAATAGAATAGAATAGAATAGAATAGAATAGAATAGATATTGGAATGAAGACTAGACTAGACTAGACTAGACTAGACTAGACTAGACTAGACTAGACTAGAATAGAATAGAATAGAATAGAATAGAATAGAATAGAATAGAATAGATATTGGAATGAAGAATAGAATAGAATAGAATAGAATAGAATAGAATAGAATAGAATAGAATAGAATAGAATAGAATAGAATAGAATAGAATAGATATTGGAATGAAGAATAGAATAGAATAGAATAGAATAGAATAGAATAGAATAGAATAGAATAGAATAGAATAGAATAGAATAGAATAGAATAGATATTGGAATGAAGAATAGAATAGAATAGAATAGAATAGAATAGAATAGAATAGAATAGAATAGAATAGAATAGAATAGAATAGAATAGAATAGAATAGAATAGAATAGAATAGATATTGGAATGAAGAATAGAATAGAATAGAATAGAATAGAATAGAATAGAATAGAATAGAATAGAATAGAATAGAATAGAATAGAGAAGGAGGAGGAGGAGGAGGAGGAGGAGGAGGAGAAGAAGAAGAAGAAGAATTAGAATTAATAGAAACAGAAATAGTAGAATAGAAATAGAAATCATAGAAATAGAAATCATAGAAATAGGAATAGAAATCATAGAAATAGAAATCATAGAAATAGGAATACTGTAGGAATAGGAATAGAAATAATAGAAATAGGAATAGGAATAGAATAGACCTTGGTGGTCTTCTAGTCCAGCCCCTTGCTCAAGCAGGAGAACCTATACTATTTCAGATAAGTGACTGTCTAGAGTCTCTTCTTAAAAACCTCCAGTGATGGAGTGCCCACGATTTCTGGAGGCCAACTATTCCACTGGTTATTTGTCCTCACTGTTAGAAAGTTTCTCCTTAATTCCAGGTTGCTTCTCTCTTTGATTAGTTTCCAACCATTGTTTCTTGTCCTGCCTTCTCGTGCTTTGGAGAATAATTTGACCCCCCTCTTCTTTGTGGCAGCCCCTCAAATATTGGAATACTGCTATCATGTCGCCCCTAGTCCTTCTTTTCTTTAGACTAGCCAAACCCAAATCCTGCAGCCGTTCTTCATAAGACGTAAGCTAACGTGCCGATCACATATTTTCTTTGCCCAAAAGGTGGAGGTGCTTGGATTGACAAGATCTATTGAGGAGAAACCAGACATTGCTGGCTGCCACGGTCATTAAGATCGGAGCAGTAATTGGCCTTCATACCTGCTGGACTTCAATTTCCAAAATCCCAAAACACAACTTGACAAGGTACAATGGTATGGCTTGTGAAATAAGACAGCTTCATCCCATCTCATCTCTTCCGTCTTTCTTCCATCCTCCCCCTTTGGTTCGGAAAGAGTAAACAATAATTGTCTCATGGGGAGGGGTCAAAAAGAGAGCGAAACTATCCTTGTCTCAATCCATCCGCAAGGTCCTTAATGCATCTGGCTATGATGGGAAACTGGATTAAATGACCACTGCTCTCACCCACCATAAATGGACTTGAAGAACCTCAGAATTTCAGAAGGGAATAGAAGATGAGGCAATTTCTGTAGATTAATAGCAATAGCAATAGCATTTAGACTTATAGACAGCTTCACAGAGCTTTACAGCCCTCTCTAAGTGGTTCACAGAGTCAGCGTATTGACCCCAACAATATGGGTCCTTATTTTACTGACCCCGGAAGGATAGAAGGCTGAGTCAACCTTGAGCCTGGTGAGATTCGAACTGCCAAATTGCAGGCAGCCGGCAGTCAGCAGAAGTAGCCTGCAGTACTGCATTCTAACCACTGAGCCACCACGACTCTTAAAGTCAAGATTAAAGTCGAGCCTTCATCTGTACAAATAACCTACGTAAAACTAAAGACCCGGAACTGAGTGCGGTGTTTTCACTTACCTTCAACCTCTTCTGCACCATCTCATATTGGTGGAGAAGTTCCACCAAGGTTGCCTAACCGAGGGACATGATCCGTTGCAGGCCAGCATTAGCAACTTAACCTAGCTGGCCGAGTGGCCCATGAGCATCTTACCTCCTCAAAAAGTTCCAGGCTATAGGTGTTATCATCATCCGCAAAATAAACAATCCCTGGTTGGCTGTTGTTTCTATTAAATGTCTCCCTCAGCCACCGTAGGGCCAGGTTCCTTTGCATGGTTCCCCGAGGAATCCGGGGGTCTCGCATGTCCCCTCTCAGCTTGTAGTTGCGTGGGGTCTCCACGTTGAGGTGGGTGTAGTTCAGCCCGGTGTCTCGCAAAAGCCGAGTGACCAGAGCAGTCCGACGTTGAGAGTCTTCCACCAAGATCCAGTGCAAGTTTGGAACATGCAAAAAAGTATTGGACAACCGTGTCAGCTCGGCCTTTTGGACCGGCCGGCTGTAAGTAGGAGTGACCACGTGGATAGTAGGCAAGGCGTCCGACCAAGGAGGTGGGCGGGTGTAGACGTATTCTGTCCTAACCACCTCCACAATGTCACGGTCAGATAAGCAATACTCCTTAGAGTCCGAGCCTTGAGAGAAGTCACGCCGGGTGTCCCCACCATCCTCTGTAGTAGAGAAGGAACAAGAGAAGAAGAGGTGAAGCAACAAACAGATAAACATCTCCTCTTGGCAAGGGTCAGGAAGGAGGAAAAGAAGACAAGCCGAAGAGCAGAAGCCATCTGGCGTACCGGATGGAAAGCAGGCAGATCATAGTTGATTGCACACCGTCTTCTCCTATGTCCTAAGTCACTCTCAATTCTGCATTTGATAATAAGACTCAAAGGCTAGCATCTTTCAATCCTGAAGCTCCTTGGTTCTCCTTGGTTTACTTGTATCAACTATCAGTTCTTTGGGATAAGACAATCTGCCTTCTGACTTTGTGGCAAAAGCTGCAGATGCTGATGCATCTCTAGAAATAATTGTCATCACCATCATCCATAATTTGTATTTGGAGCAACAACAAAAAATGTACGTTGTGGGAGAAAACTATAACAATCAAGTCAACTGGCTGAGGAAGCAATGGTGAAGCTGAATGGAATCAAATGAATCGGGGTGAAAATGGTTACTGCAAGGATGGAAGAACCTTTGGTGCCATTCCAAATGCTTTGAATTTGGAATGGTTGGCCTGGAAAACTGAAGCTGGTGAGAGTTGAAGCTGAAAACATTTGAAGGGCACCAATGTCAGGGTTCCATCTTTGATTGGAGACTTTGGCCTGCCAACCAAATTGAATTATAAAGATACTGGTTGGTTGTTCATGCATAGGGTAACTATCCAGATCTATAAGGTGGTGTTTCTTCCCTAAGAAACATGGTCTTTGGAGATCTCTGGTGTGTGTGTGTGTGTGTGTGTGTGTGTGTGTGTGTGTGTGTGTGTGTGTGTGTGCGTGTGTGCATGTGTGTGTGTGTGTGTGTGATTTTTCCCATTTTATTTTATTTTTTAATAAATAATTCAAGGCAGGGAACATATCTACTACTTTTTCCTCCTCCTATTTTCCTTGCAACAACCACCCTACGAGGTGAGTTGGGCTGAAAGTAAGAGGCTGGACCAAAGTCACCCAGCCAACTTTCATTGCCTTAAGGTGGGGCTAGAATTCTCAATTTCCTGGTGATTGGGTCAAAGTCACCCAGCTTGCTTTCTTACATAAGACAGGAGTAGAACTCACCATCTCCTGGTTTCTAGGCCAGTTAACCACTAGATTATACTGTCTTTCATAGTATTTTAAGAGAGGTGCTTTGGGTCAGTGAAGATAACTGTGAGAGGGATCTTGGAGTCCTAGTGGACAACCATTTAAATATGAGCCAGCAGTGTGCAGCAGCTGCCAAAAAAGCCAACACAGTTCTAGGCTGCATTAACAGAGGGATAGAATCAAGATCACGCGAAGTGTTAATACCACTTTATAATGCCTTGGTAAGGCCACACTTGGAATACTGCATTCAGTTTTGGTCGCCACGATGTAAAAAGGATGTTGAGACTCTAGAAAGAGTGCAGAGAAGAGTAGCAAAGATTATTAGGGGACTGGAGGCTAAAACATATGAAGAACGGTTGCAGGAACTGGGTATGTCTAGTTTGATGAAAAGAAGGACCAGGGGAGACATGATAGCAGTGTTCCAATATCTCAGGGGCTGCCACAAAGAAGAGGGAGTCAAACTATTCTCCAAAGCACCTGAAGGTAGAACAAGAAGCAATGGGTGGAAACTAAACAAGGAGAGAAGTAACTTAGAACTAAGGAGAAATTTCCTGACAGTTAGAACAATTAATCAGTGGAACAACTTGCCTCCAGAAGTTGTGAACACTCCAACACTGGAAGTTTTTAAGAAGATGTTGGATAACCATTTGTCTGAAGTAGTGTAGGGTTTCCTGCCTAGGCAGGGGGTTGGACTAGAAGACCTCCAAGGTCCCTTCCAACTCTGTTGTTATTATTATTATTAAGATAGTTTTGGAAGATCAAAAGGTACTAGAAGTTCCAGCTAGGCACAGCCCAAAATGGGGGGTGCAGCCAGTGTGTGGACTGCCAGTGTGATTAATTCAACCCCAGTTCTGTAAAACTGACAAAGTAATTTCAGGAGAAAGCAGTTTGTGAAATCGCTCTACCCTTATTTTGTTTCATTGATTCGTTTTATTGATTCTCCAGCTTGTTTACTTGAAATCCTGAACGTGACTGGGATTACATCAGATTATATAAGCCTACATTTTATACTTCAACTCTGTGTTCTCCTCCGGCTCACATCTCCCCACCACCACATCCCTGAAAAAATACACCGTAAGTTACCTTTTGAGTCTATTTGAAAATAATCAAGCTTTGGGTGTGCGGGGTGCAAAATATAATGATTTCACCAGATACTTCATCAGATTGGAATGCTGCATTTTGAAAGGAGCGAAACAACTTCACCAAAACAATTCTTTTCAGCTAACACCCCTTTTGTCCTACTTATATTTTTATAAAGAAATAGAAGTAAGCAAGCACTGTTCGTCTTGAATGAAGGGTAGCAAATTGGCAGCAACACCTAGGTGAATGAAGAACAGGGAAAACACAAATGCACCAGAATAGCATTCAATATCTAAAGGGGCTTAATGAACAGTGGCATTAGAGCGACGTGGTGGCCTAGAGGTGAAGACTCTCGCCTCCCACTCGGAAAGTTAATAGTTCAATCCTAGGCAGCGGCAGGTGTTTCTCAATTAGGGTAGGCAAAGAGAAAATATCTGCTGTGAACTCTGTGTAGGTGTCAAGAAGGGCATCCGGCCAGTAAACTCTTAGCTTCATTCAGTCGCTTGACCAGAGTCAAGATCATCAGACCGAATCAAGGGATTACAGGGTCGTAAAAATAAATAAAAACGAACAGTGGCATTACATTTCCCTTGCTTATGATGGTTTGCTAGATGAGAAGTGCAACATTCAAGATTACAAGTGGCCCTGGGAGTTTCTTCCCAAAAGAATTAACAATATTTGATACAGGTGGTCTTCAATTTTCGAACAGTTCATTTAGTGGCCGTTCAAAGCTACCACAGCACTGAAAAAAGTGACACGATCGGTTTTCCCACTTAACAACCGTTGCAGCATCCCCGTCGTCATGTGATCAAAATTCAGATGCTTGGCAACTGACTCATATTTACGACGGTTGCAGGGTCACGTGATCCCCTTTTGCGACCTTCTGACAAGCCAAGTCCCTTAAGAACTATGTGTCTCAACAACTGCAGCCATTCACTTAACAACGGTGGCAAGAAAGGTCGTAAAATGGGGCAAAACTCACTGAACAAGTGTCGTGCTTAGCAACAGAAATTTGAGGCTCAATCATGGTCATAAGTCAAGGACTGTTTGTAAGATGGAATGAGGTTGTGACGGCATCTGTGGGAATTGCATTCACATAGCAAACATCACCCGATTAGATCAAGGTTTAGTGACTTCATTCATCTAATATTACTAAAGCTGATTAGATTTAATTTTTGGGTGGTTCAGCCTATTGTGTATAGAATAGAATTCTTTATTGGCCAAGTGTGATTGGACACACAAGGAATTTGTCTTTGGTGCATATGTATATGTAGTCTGATTAGTTTATGAGTGAGAGTATTGTAGAAAACTTGTTAATTCCATAAGCAAGTCATGCACAGCCAGGAAATAATCATATTAAGTGTATTTTAGCAATCAAACACAATTCTAATTAAAGCTAATGAATTGAATGGAAATCTCACTCTGCTCCTTCTTCTTTGTTGCGGTCTGCTCTTAAAAATTTGCCAACGGGTGGACCAAAATCATATTTTTCTCAAGACAACAAAACTCAAGAAACGGAGTTGTCTTTCCTACCAGGAAGTCTTGGTGACTGCCATTTGACAAGGATCTGATGCAGAGTCAGTTGAAGAGCGCCTCCATTATTATTATTATACTTCTCACAATTCTTCAGGGAGACGAGAATAATCCAGAGCTATCAGAAACACAGCCCAGAGGCACTCGCTAAGTATTATATGGACTCAAAAACATGACCTGTGTCTGCAAAAGGAACGTTGCCTTTTTTTCCTACTGTGATCAAAAGCAAAGCAGTCTCTCCCAGCCAACTGATTTCCCTAATCCTCTAACAAACTGCATAAAAATCTACCGATCCACTGCAACAGGAAACCAACAATTTGCAAACCGGCTGCCTGGTGAAGAATGAAAAATAAAGAAGGCTGGGGAAACGTGTGAGTGGAGAGGTTATCTGCGGGCATTGATAGCCATCTGATATGGATTGGAAAATATTGTGTATATCTAAATAGTATTATTATTGTTATTAGTATTCTGCATAAAGTAAATTGACCCAGGCAATGTACTGTTCATGAATAATAATAATAATAATAATAATAATAATAATAATAATAATAATAATAATAATAATAATAATAATAATAACAACAACAACAACAACAACAACAACAACAACAACAACAACAACAACAACAACAACAACAATGTTGGAAGGGACCTTGGAGGTCTTGTAGCCCAACCCTCTGCTTAGGCAGGAAACCCTACACCATTTCAGACAAATGGTTATCCAACATCTTCTTTAAAACTTCCAGTGTTGGAGCATTCACAACTTCTGGAGGCAAGCTGTTCCACTGATTAATTGTCCTAACTGTCAGGAAATTTCTCCTTAGGTCTAGGTTGCTTCTCTCCTTGTTTAGTTTCCACCCATTGCCTCTTGTTCTACCCTCAGGTGCTTTGGAGAATAGCTTGACTCCCTCTTCTTTGTGGTAGCCCCTGAGATATCGGAATCCTGCTATCATGTCTCCCCTAGTCCTTCTTTTCATTAAACTAGACATACCCAGTTCCTGCAACCATTCTTCATATGTTTTAGCCTCCAGTCCCCTAATCATCTTGGTTGCTCTTCTCTGCACTCTTTCTAGAGTCTCAACATCCTTTTTACATCGTGGCGACCAAAACTGAATGCAGTATTCCAAGTGTGGCCTTACCAAGGCCTTATAAAGTGGTATTAACACTTCAAGTGATCTTGATTCTATCCCTCTGTTAATGCAGCCTAGAACTGTGTTGGCTTTTTTTAGCAACTGCTCATATATATTAAAGAAAAGTACTCATATATGTTAAAGAAAAAAACATAAATAAAACCATTAAAAAGAAAGAAAATAGAATGTGCTTCTCTATATATATAAAAAGATTAAAAAGAGGCAGCTAGTTGAAACAGGCCTAGGAGCAATTAAATAAAAAACGTTCTACTGCCAAGGTTAAAGATTTTGACTTCAGGACCATGGACAGCAATGTTCTACATGTGGAAATTTGCCTTTACCTATTTAATAAATACAGTATTGATATCATCATCATCATCATCTATAATTCTTCAAGGAAGAAATGAAAGATTGATCAAATTGGAACAGCCTTGCGGTTGCAAAGAATTAGCTAACGTGCGACACTCCCCCCCCCCAAATGAAAGGTTGTTGGTAAAAAACCCGTGTAAATAAAATTGTTCATTTTTAAAGGTCAAAAGGAGTTTTAAAAAGCACACACAGACAATCCATTTATTCCTACTCATGTACATAACAGAAATGATGAAATGATTCATGAGGCACTTTTGATGTGAACGTCAGTCAACCTACCAATTTTTGATTCAACATAATCAAGAAAGACCAAGATATGGCTCCTCAGGGTTCCAGGAAAACAATTTTACACTTAAAAATTATTTCTTCCTTGGGGTTTATCGGCCAAGCTTCACCTGCTCTTGTGCAAATTTTTCCATACTGTAAGGAATGGATTTAAAGGGTTTTTTTGGAGGGATAATTGCTATACCTTCTTCATCCCTAGTGTGTTGTTTGGGTAAGATGTTGGCTCAGGAATTGGGAGAACAAAATCAATCCTGTTGTCCTTTATGGAAGATTACTGAATAGGTCCTGAATCTCTAAAACACAGGGCTTAAAGCACCAGAGGAAAGAAGGTATTATTTTTATATTTTGTTGGTCCATATTTATATAGTAGCTGGAAAAAGAACGGTAGGCAAGATGGAACTCTAACCCTGATAACAATAGCAATAGCACTTAGACATATATACCGCTTTATAGTGCTTTACAGCCCTCTCTAAGTGGTTTGCAGAGTCAGCATATTTCCCCCAACAATCTGGGTCCTCATTTTACTGACCTCGGAAGGATGGAAGGCTGGTCAACCTTGAGCCTGGTGAGATTTGACCTGCTAAATTGCAGGCAGCCGGCAGGCAGCAGAAGTAGCCTGCAGTACTGCACTTTAACTACTGCACCACTGAGGCTCATAAGATAGTAGAGGGAATCCAGTAAGGCTGGCAAAAATGTATCCAAATGTATCCGCAAAATGTTGGAAATGCAAACGGGACCTGGGGACATACTACCACATGTGGTGGACGTGCCCAGAGGCAAGGAAATACTGGGAAAAGATCCAGAAATGGGTAAGAGAAATAACAACGCAAATGGTAGAATTGTTCTTATTGGGAATCTCAAAAAAGAAAACAAATAAAAGTAACCAGTACCTTATTCTGCACATAATAACAGCAGCCAGAATTACATACGCTTAGTATTGGAAAACAGAAACGGTCCCTTCAAACTCAGCAATAATTACAAAAATATTGGAATGTGCAGAAATGAATAAGTTAACGATGGAATTACAAAATAAAGAGGAAACAGAATTTTACAAAACATGGGAGAACTGGTATAATTGGTTAGAACGCAAAAAACAAGTAAAATAATAAATAAAAAACATAGAATAGAAGAAAACAAGTAGATATATTTAGATAGATGATTAAGGAAGACGAAAATAATAATAGAACAAAAGTAAGAAATACTTGAAAATAGATAAATGTAGGAATTGATGGTACAATAACATGAAAGATACATTACATAATGCTGCAAAAATATTAATATTAATTGTTTAATATGTGGAGTCTAGTGTATGTTTGATTTGTATATATGTACATACATGTTGTTTTTAAAATTATTCAATAAAAATTATTTTTAAAAAAAGATAGTAGAGGGAAGAGGTTGTGAGGAAGAAAATGTGCATGACCAATGTCATACATGACATTGTAAGCCTGTGCTGTGCTACGGTTGGTTGAATAAGCTACGATTGGCTGTATTCACACATCTCACTAAACAAGCCATATTCTGCTTAGCACAATGTGTAAACCCAGCCTATCCATAGCCTTTAAGCAAGAGGACCATATAGGGATGCAACATAGTAACAGGGGGGGTCAAGGCACGTTTCTTGGGACGAGCCTTAAAGGATGCCAAACTTGACTGCAGCCTGTTTGAAAGCTTGCAAGGTTGGCCATGATAGGAAACAGAATACTGGGTCCCCGTTAAGCTGACTTTGAGAAAATAATAACCTTGGGATCTTTATGGAAAGGGGTGCTGTGTGTTTGAACATGTGTTGGGTGTTGTAAAACAAACAAAGAAATAGGTAGCGTAATAATTTTATGGGTTTTCGTAAGTTAGATAGCTAGCTGGACATTTTAATAAAGTCCTATCACTTCTCCTGGGTAAGAAATCATCTCAGAACTCATGAAGAAAATGTAATAATGATAATGATAATGATAATGATAATGATAATGATAATGATAATTGATAATTGATAATTGATAATTGATAACAACAACAACAACAACAACAACAACAACAACAACAGAGTTGGAAGGGACCTTGGAGGTCTTCTAGTCCAACCCCCTGCTTAGGCAGGAAACCCTACATCACTTCAGACAAATGGTTATCCAATACCTTCTTAAAAACTTCCAGTGTTGGAGCATTCACAACTTCTGGAGGCAAGTTGTTCCACTGATTAATTGTTCTAATTGTCAGGAAATTTCTCCTTAGTTCTAAGTTGCTTCTCTCCTTGTTTAGTTTCCACCCATTGCTTCTTGTTCTACCCTCAGGTGCTTTGGAGAATAGTTTGACTCCCTCTTCTTTGTGGCAGCTCCTAAGATATTGGAACACTGCTATCATGTCTCCCCTGGTCCTTCTCTTCACTAGACTAGCCATGCCCAATTCCTGCAACCGTTCTTCATATGTTTTAGCCTCCAGTCTCCTAATCATCTTTGTTGCTCTTCTCTGCACTCTTTCTAGAGTCTCAATGTCCCTTGAAATATGAATATGAAACCTTCAATATGAAACCTTCCATATTGAAATAGCATATTGAAATATTGTTATCATCATCATCATCATCATCATCATCATCATCATCATCATCATCAAATAAATTTATTTTGAAAGGCCGTTCCAGAAGAGAGAGTCCTCTCTCTGCTGACCTCTGTCCTTCCAGGAGATATGGAATGGGAAGGTGGCCTTCCATTCAGGTTAATTCTTGAAGAACCGTAGCTGAATTCCTACTGAGCTTGTACTGAACTGTCTTCATCAGTTACAGACTGGTGGGCAAGATGGATTTTTGTTCATTGCCAATAAGGGAACTTCTAGTATTCACTGTGGATTTTCCTGTGTGTAAACTAAACAAGAAACAAAGTTCAAGACCTCTAAGATGCTTTGGGTTCAGAATCTTGGAAGGAACCTATGGGAGACTGAGTGGTGAAATGAATACAACAGTGGGAAGGTTGACGATGAGTTGTGGGTGGTAGACGATGGGGCCAGTGATGGTCAGAGCTGGCCTGGGCTTTCTCCTCACCCTTATGCACTGCGAGCAGGGGAGCAATGGCGCTCTGATGCCAGACGGTGATAAGCAGCGTCCAGGGAAGCACAATCAGCACAATCGCCAAGATGTCTCGTCGCTTCGGCATCTCCAAGGCTGATGGGACCCACAGCTCCTCATTACCTGACAGCAGAAACCCCAGAGAGAGAACAGGAGACCACATGGAGATCAAAGCAAGAAGGGATCAGAAGGCAGTTCAAAGGCCGCGAGGCTCACAAGTCTTACCAGCACTCACAACCCACCCATTGCACAAGCAGGTTTGCTGAGGCAGCAGTTGCCACCAAAGACAGACCAGGTTGTCCCCCAGCAGGGAAGATGCTTCTCCTGGTGATGTCACTGGCCAGGACTTCAGGATCCCTTCTGGAAGGATACCTGCAAAGCAAAGCAAAAAAAGGGAGGGTAGACACCAAAGGATGGATGGGTCCAGTGTCCATTCCACATTTGTATCGCAGAGAAGAATAACAGAAGAACAGAGTTGGAAGGGACCCTGGAGGTCTTCTAGTCCAACCCCCTGATCAAGTAGGAGACCTAATATCACCCCAGACAAATGACTGTCCAATCCCTTCCTAAAAAAAAAAACCTCCAGTGATGGAGCACCCATCTGTCCTGTTAGATGGCCACCAGGAGAAATCTTAGATCATCTTCAGATTGTGTGCGATCTGTTTTCCACCTCCTACTGCTTGTCCTGCCAAAAGAAGTTCAAGGCTGGGGAGTATATTAAGCTGACACAAAGGTTTAGCTCGGATTCTAATGGGAACCCAGACAAGATTTAAGCGGGCCATATTTTATCAAGGGGGTTATCTTGGCAAGCGGTATGCATCAGTGGCAATGCCCGGAGTGAATAATTTGCAGATCTGAGTGAGAAGTTGGGTTGGATCACGGGAGACCAAGAAAGAGACATCGACAGGCAATTGACAATGCAGACAACGCTGGGTGGGGGAAGTGTGTGTGTGTGTGTGTGTGTGTGTGTGTGTGTGTGTGTGTGTTCACATGCAAGGGGACAGTGTCACCATACAGAGCCCAGGAAACCACTTCAGGGATGGCTTTGGTTTCCATGAAAAAGATGGCAAGGATGGATGGAAAATTCAAGTCCCGTTTCTGGTTAATTCATGGAGGCATCTGTTAAGATATTCATGAACTGGGAGAGCCATGTTAACAAGGTCAGCCAATGAATAGGTGCAGCAACTAAGTCAGCCAATGGGAGCTAACCACTTCTGACTCTGTGCAGAGAATCGAAACTGGAACTTAAGCTTAGGGCCTGGCATGGTTCAGTCCACTCTGCACTCTCTTGCCCACTCTGTACTGTAACTGCTTGAAGAAGAACTCTGTTAATGGTATTGTAAATTCATCTGTTGTTATGTTTATAAAGAAGTTATTGAATCCAGCTGAATCAGTCACCTGTGTGAGCTTCTGGTTTTGATTTTGCAACAAACTTTAATAGCATCCATGTGGTTTTCCTGACAATAATATCAAAGTAGTTTGCTGTGGTTCTTCCGGGATTCTTCCCCCTCACCCCCCTTTAATCGGTCTTCCAATCTTAATGGGGAAGGCATCAGCCTAGAAACCAGGAGACGGTGAGTTCTAGTCCCACCTTGGGCAGGAAAACCAACTAAGTCAGAGGTCTTCAAACTTGGCAACTTTAAGACTTGTGGACTTCAACTCCCAGAATTCTGCAGCTAGCAGAGCTGGCTGGAGAATTCTGGGAGTTGAAGTCCACAAGTCTTAAAGTTGCCAAGTTTGGGGACCCCTGGACTAAGTTGCTTTGGGCCAGTCACCAGGAAACTGGGGATTCTAGTCCTGTGCCTTAGGCACGAAAGCTGGCTGCATGACGGTGTCAATCACCAGGAGATTGTGAGTTCTAGTCCCATTTAAGGCATGAAAGCTGGCTGAGTGATTTTTGGGGTGAATCGCCAGGAGACTGTGAGTTCTAGTCTCATTTTAGGCATGAAAGTCGGCTGAGTGACTTTGGACCACTCCCTCTCTTCTCTTTCTCTCTCAGCCACCCAGGATGGTTGTTGTGGGGAAAATAGGAGGAGGAAGGAGTAGGGTGTATGTTCGCCGCCTCGAGTTATTTATAAAACTGATCAAAGTGGGATAATCAATCAATGAATCAATCAATCAATCCGGTATTCCTAGGTCTATGCCTGCTTAGCTTCTGAGATCAACCCAGGTGTTGCCCTTTGCTGTGATAAGTGTAAACAATGAAAAAGCATGCACAGTAATCCACAGGGGTCTCCAACCTTGGCAACTTTAAGCCTGGCGGACTTCAACTCCCAGAATTCCCCAGCCAGCAAAGCTGGCTGGGGAATTCTAGGAGTTGAAGTCCTCCAGGCTTAAAGTTGCCAAAGTTGGAGACCCCTGCGTGACTAGGGGGATATGTAAGATCCACATTGTCCACTAGTATCAATTCAAATCATCCTTTTTTAAAATCAACAACAGTCTGAATTTTGAGGGGGTTTTGTTCTTCAGAAGAGTGAGATATTTATTTTAGAGCTGGCCTGAAGGGTGTTGCAAAATTCTGCATTGGACTGGTAAGCCGAGAAATTTTGGCGAATGGTTTCACTAAATTTCTCCAGGAAAAAGAAAGACTTTCTCTAAGCAAGGACAAGATTCTTTTTTTATTGAAGAAGAAGCCCTCAACACATCTTAAAATCGCCAAGGCTCTTTTGAAGCTATCTCACCCCTATCAGGCGCACCAAATTTCGTGGCAGAAAATTTCACATACGGGTTTCGTGCTGTACAAATAAATATTTCCTTGTAGCAGGTTTAAAATCTCCTATGAGCCCATTTCATGGAAGGTGTCCAGTTCTACTATTATCTTTTATCTTATTTACGTATCCATTTTCTACACCGGCCCTCTCCCCTAAGTGATTATGGGAGGGAAATGAAAACCTCTTCCTGTCTATCTTCTCATTAGCTAACATTTGGGAGGGGGCTGTTAGTAAAAGTGGGAAGATTAATATGATAGGAAACGAGCTAAGGATTTTCGGTTAGAGGAAAACTGTTTGGAAAAGGTGTTCGTGTGTGTGAGAGGGGGAGGGAGAGGGAGAGGAGAGAGAGAGAGAGAGAGAGAGAGAGAGAGAGAGAGAGAGAGAGAGGGAGGGAGGGAGAGAAAGAGGGAGAGAGAGAGGGAGAGAGAAAGAGAGAGAAACAAAAAAGGAAAAAGAGGGAGAGAGAAACGGGGGAAAGAAAGAGACAGATAGATAGATGATAGATGATAGATGATAGATGATAGATGATAGATGATAGATGATAGATGTCACTCATGCCCTTGTCACCTCTCGTTTGGACTACTGCAATGCGCTCTACATGGGGCTACCCTTGAAGAGTATCCGGAGACTTCAGCTGGTGCAAAATGCGGCTGCGCGTGCTGTGGTGGGTGTGCCAAGGTACACCCACGTGACATCGATACTCCGCCAGCTGCATTGGTTGCCCATCGGTCTCCGGGTCCAATTCAAGGTGTTGATCACCATCTTTAAAGCCCTTCATGGCTTAGGACCAGGTTATCTACGGGACCGCATTCTGCCTCATACTTCCCTCCGACCGGTTAGGGCCCACAGAGTTGGCCTCCTCCAGGTCCCGTCGGCCAAGCAATGCCGGCTGGCGGGCCCAAGGGGGAGAGCCTTCTCTGTGGCTGGCCCCGCTCTCTGGAACCAACTTCCACCAGAGACCCGAACTATCCCCACTCTGCTGGCCTTCCGAAAAGCCGTTAAGACATGGCTCTTCCTGCAGGCGGGGGGTAGAGCTTAATTCACTCGAGCTCACCCCCCAAGTATGTATGATGTTGAATGGTTGTTGATTTCTTATATTGTGTTTTAATTTTTATATTGTTTTAATTACTATTTTAGATTTTGGTTGTTCTTGTATTTTTCACTGATGTACGCCACCCTGAGTCCTTAGGGAGTTGGGCGGCATATAAGAATTCCAAAATAAATAAATAAATAAATAAATAAATAAATAAATGATAGATAGATAGATAGATAGATAGATAGATAGATAGATAGATAGATAGATAGATAGATAGATAGATAGATAGATAGATGGATGGATGATGCATGGGATAGATAGATGATAGATAGATAGATAGATAGATAGATAGATAGATAGATAGATAGATAGATAGATAGATAGATAGATAGATAGATAGATGATGATAGATGGATGGATGGATGGATGGATGGATGGATGGATGATGCATAGGATAGATAGAAGATAGATAGATAGATGATAGATAGATAGATAGATAGATAGATAGATAGATAGATAGATAGATAGATAGATAGATAGATAGATAGATAGATAGATAATAGATAGATAGATGGATGATGCATGGGATAGATAGATGATAGATAGATAGATAGATGATAGATAGATAGATAGATAGATAGATAGATAGATAGATAGATAGATAGATAGATAGATAGATAGATATAAAGAGAGAAGAATGGGCAAACCCCCACCCAATAAAAGCAGCAATAAAGTTCATCCTCATTAATTACTCTGTAAGCCGTTACTGCCTTTAAAAAAAACCCATAACTTTAATGGAGGCTATTATAAAGTATAGCAGCAAAATTGTGAAACTAATTACTGTGCAGTTATTATAGAGAAGAAAGTGGGGGGAGGGACATCCAATCAACTCTTCTCCTCCCCCCACCCCCAATAATTATTTTTCTGTCTGGCTGAATTCTGCTCTCGCCCAACCGCAGACCCTTCCTTCAGGTCTTCTGGGACTCCTTCCTCGCTGCTGTTCTGTCCAGTGAACGCTCCTCCCTCCTTCCAATTCCAACTTTAGAGGGTATTTTCTCCTCTCCTCTCCCCTCGTTCATAGCACTTGGTCTGCCTTCCACCAAAATCAATTGTTAGAGGACTAAAGTGGTTGAAGATGCTGCAGAACTGTGCTAGTTAGTTAGTTGATTAGTTAGTTAATTAGTTAGTTAGTTTATATCCCACCTTTTTTAAAAAGCAACTCAAGGTGGCAAGCATAGATAATATCCTTTCCTATATTCCCCACAATAACAACAACCCTGTGAGGTAGGTGGGGCTGAGAGAGAAGGACTGGCTCAAAGTCACCCAGCCAGCTTGCATGCCTAAGGTGGGACTAGAACTCACCGTCTCCTGGTGATTGGCCCAAAGCGACCCAATCAGCTTTCATGCCTAAGGTGGGACTAGAACTCACTGTCTCCTGGTGATTGGCCCAAAGTCACCAAGTCATCTTTCATGCCTAAGGTAGAACTAGAACTCACAGTCTCCTGGTGATTGGCCCAAAGCGATCCAATCAGCTTTCATGCCTAAGGTGGAACTAGAACTCATTGTCTCCTGGTGATTGGCCCAAAGCGACCCAATCAGCTTTCATGCCTAAGGTGGAACTAGAACTCATCGTTTCCTGGTGATTGGCCCAAAGTCACCCAGCCAGCTTTCATGCCTAAGGCGGGACCAGAACTCACAGTCTCCTGGTGATTGGTCCACAGTTACCCAACCAACTTTTGTGACTGAGGCAGAATTAGAACTCACAGTCTTGTACACACAATTCCCTGCAAATAGAAAATTAGCAGGACAAGCAAAGAACTAAGCTAGAACATTTTGACCCTGGATTTCTATTTTATCACTTGGCTGGAGCCCCATTCAAAAAGGCCGTTTCCTACCTGCAATCCACCGTCCTCCATTTCGACTTCATTCCGTTCAAAAAGTATGGATTTCCCTCACAGCCTCTGCTAAATGGCTCCCATAAGCATGAGTTATTGAATAAACTATAACCGGCTGGATTCATAAAAATGTGCTAACCGAGAACCATGATTTAAAATGCACGGCGGCTTGCGAAGCCCAAACAAATCACTTAGTGGGTTAGGATGGAGTCTATCCATAGTTTTAGCCTCCAGCTTGCCTATAAATGCTAAGAAGAGCCAAAAGAGCTAGAAATCATGCAGTTCAACTCCAGCCCGCATCATTTCTACTTAATTCAGCATCCGGGGGCTGTCGGAGGTAGGGAGAACATAGCAATAGCACTTAGACTTATATACCGCTTCATAGTGCTTTACAGCCTCTCTAAGCGGTTTACAGAGTTCAGCATATTGCCCCCAACAATCTGGGTCCTCATTTTACCCACCTCGGAAGGATGGAAGGCTGAGTCAACCTTGAGCCGGTGAGATTTGAACAGCTGAACTGCTGAACTAGCAGTAGCCTGCAGTGCTGCATTTAACCACTGCGCCACCTTGGCTTTATAGCTTCAGGAGAGGTAGGGGGAAAAAAGTCAAGTTGGTACCCCAAACCCTCCCCTCTTTTTTTAGGTGTACATTCTGCAAACTGGAACTCACCATCTCTTGGTGATTGGCCCAAAGTCACACATCTGGCTTTCATGCCTAAGGCAGGATTAGAACTCACAGCCCCTGGATTTTTCTCCTGTGGAAAATCCTTCCTACTGCCACCCTTCCGCAGAAGAGGGCTTCTTTGCCTCACCTGAACGCCTTCACATTCCTCTGCACGCAGAGTGCTATTCCTAAAAGTCAAGATTTATTTTTAATTATGGAAACTTCACAAATGCGCTGGGGGCGGGGAGGAGGAACCTGCACAATTTATCTTGGTGTCTTTTAAATGTTTATTAATAACTCCAGGTAATAACAAATGTAAGTTTGCTTAATGCGAAAACAAGGAGCGAGTGTCAAGCGGAGATTGCAATTGCTTGCCTATATTTTGCTACCTATAGCTATACCTTTATCAAGAGCTGAGGTGGCGCAGCAGTTAGAGTGCAGTACTGCAGGCTACTTTAGCTGACTGTGATCTGCAGGTCAGCGGTTCAAATCTCACTGGCTCAGGGTTGACTCAGCCTTCCATCCTTCCGAGGTAGGTAAAATGAGGACCCAGATTGTTGGGGGCAATATAAATATACATTGCTTAATGGTGTAAACCGCTTAGAGAGTGCTCGCACTATGAGGCGGTATATAAGTCTTAATAATAATAATAATAATAATAATAATAATAATAATAATAATAATAATAATAATAATAATAATAATAATAATAATAATAATAACAACAACAACAACAACAACAACAACAACAACAACAACAACAATAATAATAACTCGGAGAAGCACTTAAGAAGGGTTGAAGCAACTATTTGGCTGCCTGAGTCAGTGACTTATTCTGCATGTAACCTTAAATCATGATTAGGCTTAGCTTTATTGAATGAGCTATCATTGGGTGAGTTTGTGCATCACTCTAAGCCAAAATGCCAATCTGAATGTATATCCTGTTTATCTCAATGGGACTGATTCTATCTAGATTGACCCATATTTTATTGATTTTATTTATATTTTGCTCTTTTGAGTGGTGCGGTGGCCTAGAGGGGGAGCTCTCGCCTCACAAGCAGGAGGCTGTGAGTTCGATCCTAGGTAGAGGCAGATATTTCTCTCTCTGGGCACACTGAGAATATATCTGCTGAACAAAACTCCGCATTGGTGACAGGAAGGGCATCCGGCCATTATCAAACACTCTGTAGCTCCATTCAGTTACCCAGACTCCACCCCGCCAGGGATTATGGGGTCATTAAAAGATGATGGTTTATATTTTGCTTTTTTATTTTTATAAATAATTCAAGAAGGCAAGCATACCTAACACTGTTTCCTCCTCCTATTTTTCCCACAACAGCCCTTTGAGTTTGGTTGGGCTGAGAGAGAGTGACTGTCCCAAAGTCACCCAGCTAGCTTCCATGTCTAAGATGGAACTAGAACTCACAGTCTCCCAGCGTTTGGCACAAAGTCATCTAAGTGGCTTTCGTTCCTAAGGTGGGACTAGAACTCATCATCTCTTGGTGATTGGCCCAAAGTCGCCGACCTGGCTTCCACGCCAAAGGTAGGACTAGAATTCACCAGGACTAGAATTCACTCTCCGGCAAATCCACAATGAAGTCCATGGCTATTTGTTGCCATGGTTGGGTCGGCTCTGCCACTGACTGTAAAAGACCAGGAGGTTTCCCCAGCCGAGCTTTCATGGTGCTACACACTGTACAGCTGCGCACATACTCTTCAGTGTCCTTCCTCATGTGTGGCCACCAAAACTGTCTGTTTACCAAATGTAGAGTTTTTAAAAATCCGAAATGACCGGCTGGACGGACGTCATGACACCGCCGTAGTACAGTCAGCCGCACAGTACTGGGTACATACAGCTTGGACCCCTTCCAAGCAAAGCCCTGCCTCTGGGTAAGCCATGTTTGGTTCTCTTGGAACCATGGATCGGTAGCGAGGGCTTCCCATATAGAAAGGGGTATGTCCTCGACACTGCTCGAGGTAGTAGCCGCGGTGGACATGTCTGGGGTCGATTGGATCAACCTTTCCAGGAATCATCGCCTGGACTATTACCTCTCTGCCACTATCATATTGTGGTTTTCGGGACAATGCATCCGCCAAGAAGTTTTTCCCCCCTGGAATGTATTTCAAACGGAAATTAAACCTCTGGAAATACAGTGCCCACCGTACCTGCTTCCTGGTTTCTAATCCAGTGCCTTAAGCACTAGAACAAACTAGCATATTTTGTGCTCAGTCATGGATTGGTTTCAGCCATGATTTGTTGAGCTAATTACAGTGTCCCAATTCATACTTCACGCTAAACCTCAAACCATACTTTATATACTGAAATAATTAGCTTCACACAACAAACTAAGCCAAGAGCAAGCGACTTGCATTTTGGCTTAGGTAAAACTTAGTTTATTACCATATGTTCCTGGTGGTTTTCAGTATATGCTTCTCTCAGGCTGTTTGAGGGGGGCAGGGGGGGAAAAGAGTTGTTGTTTTCTTTTAAGAAAAAACACCGCAGTTGAATATATTCTTAAAAACCCTTCAGCCAATTCCACTAACTGGCAGAACTCCATTCCCTGATAAGTGGCAATCGGCATTTCTAATAGGGTGGTTACTG
Organism: Diadophis punctatus similis; assembly: GCA_023053685.1. Classification (NCBI taxonomy): domain Eukaryota; kingdom Metazoa; phylum Chordata; class Lepidosauria; order Squamata; family Dipsadidae; genus Diadophis; species Diadophis punctatus. The sequence goes on from JALIGW010000105.1 coordinate 431,165, forward strand.
ATTTAATGCATCAGGATTCCTCCAGGCAGACTGGGCGCTGGAGAAATTTGGAAAAGGAGATGGAGTTGCAGGGACTTAAGCCTTAGAAGAGCCCGCAAATTCCAGTTCCGAAATTAAAATAAATAAATAAGTAAATAAAAATAACATAATGTAGGGCGATGTTCCCAGAATACTGCCGAGGGAGCTGACAGCGCGTTGAAAGTCTAAAAAGAGAACTGCCAGGAATAATAACCAGAAGTTCTTTTTAATTCCGTGATTTGACATTTCCTTTAATATCTCAGAGAGGGATGGGGTGGGGGAGGAAAGGCAGGGATATTTTGGACGTGCCTCATTCTGTCCACTCGATGTGCTCATCTGAGACAATGCTTAGAAAGCAAACGGGGCTTGGGATTAACCTTTCTTTAGCCATTAGTCTTCATTTCATACAAAACCAGGGCAGCAACACCCTGAGAGAACTGAAGCTAAATAACATGTAGTTTGGGTTTTGTTCTTGATTTTTTGCTACTGCGCATGCGTGCCCATGAGGCGCGCCCACGTGGCGCGGGAGGAAGCGAACCGGCAGCGAGGTAAGTTAGAAACCAGCCCTGAGTGTAATGATCACTGAATGCCTTCGGCGTCCTTCTAACACGTGTTGGATTGAACTGTTCCCTTGTAAGCATGCGGCCCTTTCAAAGAATTTGAACAAAGGAATCTGTTGGTTTTGTGAAATCAACTAAGCAGATCCAAATTGGTTTATATTATCACTGTAAATGTACATTTCCTCTGTTTAATAAGCTCTCTGCTGGTGTTGAACAACTGGCCTGTAATTGGAATTTTGCAGATTTTACCAAGTAACTTTGGAAACCACCAACATTAATATCGGTTGTCAAGTATTTGAGAACATGGCAGAGTTCTAGTTGTTAATTGTACTCTGACATAATGAACAATGAAGGTAAATTGCTTATTCATAAAGCAAATACTTTCCAACTGGGAACGCTGTGAGCGTGGCACGCTACAGGCAGTAGATATCTTCATTTCTACATTTGATTTGTTAAACGGGAGGAATGTTCAATTTTTTAAAAGAAACCTGGACCAGGTTTCTTTAACAGATTCACAGAGTTGGAAGGGACCTTGTAGGTCATCTAGTCCAACTCCCCCCTCGCCCAAGCAGGAGACCCTACACCATTTCTGACAGAGGGCAGTCCAGTCTCTTCTTGAAAGCTTCCAGGGATGAAACTCCCACAACTTCCGAAGGCAAGCTGTTCCAATAGTTGATTGTTCTCCCTGTCAGAAAATTTCTCCTTATTTCCAGGTTGAATCTCTCCTTGTTCAGTTTCCATCCATTATTCCTTGTCTGCCCTTCGGGTCCTTTGGAAAATAGCCCGACCCCCTCCTCTCTGTGGCAACCCCTTAAATACTGGAAGACTGCTATCATGTCTCCCCTGGTCCTTCTCTTCACTAGACTAGCCATGCCCAGTTCCTGCAACCTTTCATCATATGTTTTAGCCTCCAGACCCCTAATCATCCTGGTTGCTCTCCTCGGCACTCTTTCTAGAGTCTCAACATCTTTTTTATAAATGATCTGCTTTGCATGTGCTGAAGCCATGAGTCACATTCTGTGGCACCCAGAAGCAGTTCAGAATCTGTGTCTGATGGACATCATCGGCAGCTGAAAAGCGAGCCAGCGCCGATGCAGGCAAGATCCTGAAGGGGGCACAGAGCATGCACGAGATGAACCCTTGCAGCGAGCTGCTAGTGACGGTGGAGGAATTGTAGTCGTTGTTTTTGTTGGTATGGGCTGCGGTAAGAATACGGTAATCATGCAGTAATTACAGCGCAGCTCAAATCAACCCGGCAAATTTTATTGCTATTATTACAGCTGTCACTACCGTTCTGGCACCAAAAGAAGATGGGTGATTACATAAGCGTCAAGAGAGACAGTCTGCAGAAGAAGGACTGTCGGTTCGGCATCCACTCCCAATCTGTGGGGCTACATCTTCCATGTTGGATGCATTTATTATCAAGGGGGTGGGTGGGTTCAAAACATTTTAAAGGGCCCCAGGTTTGGAACAGAACAGCCCCCTCCCCAAAGTAAACTTCCCCCAATTTGGTTTGCTTGGATCCATCTCTATTGGAGAGCAACCGTCTCAGTTGAGAGAAGGACTCATGTAGAGTTACTACGTAAACACAGGTTTACTCTCAACTGGGACGGTTGCTCTCCAATAGAGATGAATCCAAGCCAGTGGTGGGTTGCTACCGGTTCGGACCGGTTCGCGCGAGCCGATGACGGAAATTTAGCCCCATTCGCCGAACCGGTAGTGATGGCCGGCCTGCCACATCCCCGAACCGGTTCCCCGGTCGCCGCTGCTTGAAAGTGGCTGGCAATGAACCCCCTGCGCATGCGCAAAGGCTTCTGTGCATGCGCAGAGGGTCAGAACCTAGAGGTAACACGTGGGCACATGAGCATAGCGATGCGACGCACGCATTTCCGAACCGGTAGGGAAGGTAAGAAAAACCCACCCCTGATCCAAGCAAACCAAACTGGGGAAAATTTACTTGGGGGGGGGCTGCTCTGTTCTAAACCTGGTGCCCTTCAAATGTTTTGAACTGTCCCTCCCCCCCGATAATAAATGCATCCAATATGAAAGACGTCAGACTCCTCCTGAATGCCTCTGAGCCTTCTCCAGTGTCTCCCAGTTAAAAGCTGCCAGTCTGGGAAAATTCCTATATTAGACTCCTCTTTAATAATTCACAGATGACAGGTAGTCCTCAAATTACAGACACTTGCTTAGTGACCATTTGAAGTTACAACGGCACTGGAAAAAAGGGACTCAGGATTGTTTTTCACCCTTATAACCGTCGTAGCATCCCCTTGTTCATGGGAGCCAAATCCAAATGCTTGGCAACTGGATGATGACAAGCAAAGTCAACAAGGAACTGTGATACTGGCTTAACAACTGCAGTGATTCACTTAACACTGGCAAGGAAGGTTGTAAATAGCAATAGTACTTAGCCTTATATACCGCTTCACAGTCCTTTACAGCTCTCTCTAAGCGGTTTACAGAGTCAGCCTCTTGCCCCCCAAAATCTGGGTCCTCATTTTACCCACCTCGGAAGGATGGAAGGATGAGTCAAACCTTGAGCCAGTCAGGATCAAACTGCTGGCGGTGGGCAGAATGAGCCTTCAATCTTGCATTCTAACCATTTCACCAATTGGGCAAAATAAAAAATAAAAAGTTGAGGACTACCTGTATATCATAAATGCAGATAGGAGAGCCCTCAGTCTGGCAAGATTTTATCTGTAAGGCTGAAACAATAAAGAACTCAGCTTAGAAGAAGCATCACATTCTTTTGGGTGACAAGCAGGTCCTGCGAACAGTTTCAGAAGTCGTGGTGACACAGTGTTGAGAATACAGTATTGCAGGCTAACTCTGCCCACAGCCAGGAGTTCGATCCTGACCGGCTCAAGGTTGACTCAGCCTTCCATCCTTCCAAGGTCGGTAAAATGAGGACCCAGATTTTTGGGGGGAAATAGGCTGACTCTGTAAACTGCTTAGAGAGGGCTGTAAAGCACTGTGAAGCGGTATATAAGTCTAAGTGCTATTGCTTTTTTCCTTCCTTCCTTCCTTCCTTCCTTCCTTCCTTCCTTCCTTCCTTCCTTCCTTCCTTCCTTCCTTCCTTCCTTCCTTCCTTCCTTCCTTCCCTCCCTCCCTCCCTCCCTCCCTCCCACCCTCCCTCCCTCCCTCTGGTTAGAATGCAGTATTGCAGGCTAATTCTGCAAACTGCCAGGAGATCAATCCTGTCCGGCTCAAGGTTGACTCAACCTTCCATCCTTCCAAAGTCGGTAAAATGAGGACCCAGATTTTTGGGGGCAATAGGCTGACTCTGTAAACTGCTTAGAGAGGGCTGTAAAGCACTGTGAAGCGGTATATAAGTCTAAGTGCTATTGCTACCTTCCTTCCTTCCTTCCTTCCTTCCTTCCTTCCTTCCTTCCTTCCTTCCTTCCTTCCTTCCTTCCTTCCTTCCTTCCTTCCTTCCTTCCTTCCTTCCTTCCTCCCTCTCTCCCTCTCTCTCTCCCTCCCTCCCTTCTTTCCGTCTGTGGTGGCACACTGGTTAGGATGCAGTGTTGCAGGCTAACTCTGCCCACAGCCAGGATCCTGACCAGCTCAAGGTTGACTCAGCCTTCCCTCCTTCCGAGGTGGGTAAAATGAGGACCCAGATTTTGGGGGACAATAGGCTGACTCTGTAAACTGCTTAGAGAGGGCTAGAGAGCACTGTGAAGCGGTGTATAAGTCTTAAGTGCTAGTGCAGTGATGGCGAACCTATGGCACGGGTGCCACAGGTGGCACGCGGAGCCATATCTGCCGGCACGCGAGCCGTTGCCCTAGCTCAGCTCCAGCGCACATGTGCGCCCCAGCCAGCTGATTTTCGGCTTGCACAGAGGCTCTGGGGGGCATTTTAGGCTTCCAGAGGGCTTTTGGGAGGACAAGGGAGGGCGTTTTTGCTCTCCCCAGGCTCCAGGGAAGCCTCTGGAGCCTGGGGAGGGTGAAAAACGGGCCTACCAGGCCCACCAGAAGTTGGGAAACAGGCCATTTTTGCCCACCCCAGGCATTGAATTATGGGTGTGGGCACTCGCGCATGCGTGATAGCATGTGCGCACACGTTTTTGGCACCCGAGGAAAAAAAGGTTCGCCATCACTGTGCTAGTGCTTCACATTGGAACCAATGACCCAGAGCGATGGTGAGCAACTTTTCCTTCAAAGTTTTCCAACCCAGGCAGGGGAGCCTTCTGTCACAGATGTCTGTGTTAGGATTCCTGCACTGGGAAGCTATTCGGGTTCCTTGACCTTCAGCAGCCCTGCCCAACCCTCATTCCATTATCTCATTCTCTGGAGAGAAAAATGAAATATTGTTTTCTGCTTGGTAAAGGCACTTAACCAACTCTTTGAAGGAAGAGCAAGTCATCATTATTTCAGACAGGTACATAAACACCATTCTTGCCACCCCCTTCATCTTTCCAGTAATTGCACAGCGAGCAATAAGTGCTTTAATTTTTTTTTTCAAAAGTGGCGTGCCTCCGAAACATCGCATATCCCCGAAGGTATTTATTCTTAGTTGCAAATGCGCCCATTTTACTGCTGTGAAATGAAAATCAGAAATCTTTTCTGGGTTCTTCCTCCCCTCCTGGGGTCTCCTGATCCTTATGGGTGGGTTTGTGGAAATACGAACAATGTCATAACATCTTCGTTTAATGACCCCATAATCCCTTGGGGGTGGAGTCTGGGCAACTGAATGGAGCTAGCAGAGTGTTTACTGGCCGGATGCCCTTCTTGTTGCCAGTGCGGAGTTTTGTTCAGCAGATGTAGTCTCATTGTGCCCAGAGAGAGAAAAAATATCTGCCTCTACCAAGGATCGAACTCACAGCCTCCTGATTGTGAGGCGAGAATGATGTCATAACCCCAAAGATTAATTCTAGAAACATGCTTTTGAGGAAACAGACTGTGGTTTTCTATTAGGGTCGAAGGAAGTTTTCAGCTAGCTCAGGGGTGGCCAAACTATGGTTCTTTGAGGACCTGTGGACTTCAACTCCCAGAATTCCTGAGCTAGCCATGCATACATGGCTGGCTCAGGAATTCTGGGAGTTGAAGTCCACAGGTCCTCAAAGAACCATAGTTTGGCCACCCCTGAGCTAGATCCACCATCAGGGCATTTTTGCCAAGGGCAGAATTTTGAATCAAGAACAGAAGTGTAGTATGAACATCTGGAGGATTTCAGTGGACAATGACTTCCAATCTATGCAAAATGAGAGGGCAGTTGTGGGCATCCCAACCACGTAGCCATTGAAAACACACTAGAGATTTATAAGTCAAGCTGTGTCTAAGGATGTTGAGACTCTAGAAAGAGTGCAGAGAAGAGCAACAAAGATGATTAGGGGACTGGAGGCTAAAACATATGAAGAACAGTTGCAGGAACTGGGTATGTCTAGTTTAATGAAAAGAAGGACCAGGGAAGACATGATAATGGTGTTCCAATATCTCAGGGGTTGCCACAAAGAAGAGGGAGTCAAGCTATTCTCCAAAGCACTTGAGGGCAGGACAAGAAGCAATGGGTGGAAACTAATCAAGGAGAGAACCAACCTAGAACTAAGGAGAAATTTCCTGACAGTGGGAACAATTAATCTGTGGAACAGCTTGCCTCCAGAAGTTGTGAATGCTCCAACACTGGAAGTTTTTAAGAAGATGTTGGATAACCATTTGTCTGAAGTGGTGTAGGGTTTTCTGCCTAAGCAGGGGGTTGGACTAGAAGACCTCCAAGGTCTTGCTATTACAATCGTTTCTTCTAAGCTCACCTCCCAGCGACGCTTTGCATTTTGCCGATGCTGATATTGGGAGAGGTGGATATTGATTTTCATCTGTGTGCAAGTGTGTACGCCCACTCATCCATTCCTATACATATTAGGTAGCCAGTTAATGAATAGGGTCTCCTGCTTGGGCAGGGGGTTGGACTAGATGACCTGCAAGGTCCCTTCCAACTCTGTCATTCTATTCTATTCTATTCTATTCTATTCTATTCTATTCTATTCTATTCTATTCTATTCTATTCTATTCTATTCTATTCTATTCTATTCTATTTTATAGCTATCCTCAGCGATCCTCGTCTCACAGGCCTGGTTTTAGGATGTTGAGCAAAGTCCTGATGTGCTTTTCCAAAGATTAGATCCTGTGTTTCTTATTGTCCCACCAGTGTTCCAGATCTTCAATTACCCAGCCACACGTTATCTTTAAACTGTAGTACTATCCTAACAATTGTCAACTGAGTCCATCAGCCGAAGAAAGTTAACTAATTTCACAGTCCAATGAACACGTATCGGGTCTTATAAAGCCAGGCATGCCAAATGCTTTAAGTGGAAATGCAATCTTTCTTCCGTCCCTCCCTATCTGCTCCTCAGCCTACTGGAGATGTCTTGCCCGTGTCTCCAGCCCGTTCATCATCTCAACTGAGTGGTGAAATCCAATTTTTTTTACTACCGGTTCTGTGGCCGTGGCGTGGCGGCGTGGCAGGGGAAGGATACTGCAAAATGGACAGGTACAGTATAGGTGGGACCTTGCTCAATAGTAGTAACTGTGAGAGGGATCTTGGAGTCCTAGTGGACAATCACTTCAATATGAGATGGTAGTGGGCTGCAGCTGCCAAAAAAAAAGCCAACACAGTTCTAGGCTGCATAAACAGAGGGATTAGAATCAAGATCACGTGAAGTGTTAATACCACTTTATAATGCCTTGGTAAGGCCACACTTGGAATACTGCACCCAGTTTTGGTCGCCACAATGTAAAAAGGATGTTGAGTGACGGATAGGAAATTATTCCTATCAAAGAGGTGATATAGGATCTTGCTTCTTTGAAGTCATTCGTACTTAGAAAATAAAACCGAGATTCAATTCTAATTAACAAAATATTTATTTCAGTACAAAAGTAACAAAAGAATATAAACCTTAAATAAGCTACATTTTCTCAGCTAAGAATTCACGTCTGCCTCGGACGAGGCTCCAGAAGAAGGTATGGGAGACAAACTCCTGGAATGCACACATGCGCAATAAAACATATCACATGTCTGCTTGATTAGAAAATACAGTAAACCTAGAAATAGTAGAGATGCACAACTGGCAATATCCACATCGTGACATTGAGACTCTAGAATGAGTGCAGAGAAGAGCAACAAAGATGATTAGGGGACTGGAGGCTAAAACATATAAAGAACGGTTGCTGGAATTCGGTATGTCTAGTTTAATGAAAAGAAGGACTAGGGGAGACATGATAGCAGTGTTCCGATATCTCGGGGGTTGCCACAAAGAAGAGGGAATCAAGCTATTCTCCAAAGCACCTGAGTGTAGAACAAGAAGCAATGGGTGGAAACTGATCAAGAAGAGAAGCAACTAAGAACTAAGGAGAAATTTCCTGACAATTAGAACAATTAATCAGTGGAACAGCTTGCTTCCAGAAGTTGTAAATGCTCCAACACTGGAAGTTTTTAAGAAGAGATTGGATAACCATTTGTCTGTAATGTATAGAGTTTCTTGCCTAAGCAGGGGGTTGGACTAGAAGACCTCCAAGGTCCCTTCCAACTCTGTTATTCTATTCTATTCTATTCTATTCTATTCTATTCTATTCTATTCTATTCTATTCTATTCTATTCTATTCTATTCTATTCTATTCTATTCTATTCTATTCCACCTTTTAGGGTTTAGTGGGGAAACCAAGTACCTCCTTAATTCAGGCGCTTGGGACGGAGCTGAGTTTGCCTACATGTTTTGTACATTTGCATGAATCAAGGATCCTTCCATCCTCCACCATCAGTTAAATAATTGCCACATAGGGTGTCTCCTTCTATTATGGTGTTGTCATGAGAATAAGGTGGTGAGACAAGAAAGGGATTGATGAGCGAAGTGTGAGCTGAGAACACTGCGGGAAGCAGAGATGAGAAATAATGTTGGCAGGGTTATTAAAAGATAAATTGTTGAGGTTAAATGGGTTGAAGGCTTGGGAATGTTGTAACAAATCCAGGCTCAGCCAAGGCTCTGTGGTTGGCAGCTCAAGCCAGAGGAAGGATGTAACAACAGGGCAAGAACAGAAACCTATGACTTTGGTGAGAAATCAAAGACCTTTCCATCACTGATGAATAATATAATAATAATAAGAGCCGAGGTGGCGCAGCGGTTAGAGAGCAGTACTGCAGGCTACTGATCATTTGAGTTCAGCTGTTCAAAATCTCACCGGCTCAGGGTTGACTCAGCCTTCCATCCTTCCGAGGTAGGTAAAATGAGGACCCAGATTGTTGGGGGCAATGTAAATATATACATTGCTTAATGGTGTAAACCGCTTAGAGAGTGCTTGCACTGTGAGGCGGCATATAAATATCACTAATAAATAAATAAATAAATAAATATCCAGATCTTCCTTAAGCTACTATATGTTGGCTGAGTTTATAAGCACACTAAAATTTGGTTACCGAATTGATCCACGTCCTGAATTTGCAAAGTACATTGCATCAGAAACTAACAAGTTGGCTTTATACACACAGAGACACACAATTAAACAAGCTTGACGATGGCCAAGCATGTCGAGTGAATGAAGCTTCCAGTTTTGCAACTGACCTAGTTAACCATGTTTGTTTGAATTCAGATTTTGAAGGAAAAGTACTGCAGTGACAGAACCTGGAGGTGGGGTTAAAAGAGGGAATAGCCTAGAATCCCTACGTAGCCACAAGCAAACTAAGTCCAACCTCCTTTGAATTGTCCTTTGAATTCTGTTTACTTGTCTCTAACTCCAGGCAAACTCTAACCGTTAGTTGAGTAGATTCTCCAAAGCACCTGAGGGCAGGACAAGAAGCAATGGGTGGAAACTAATCAAGGAGAGAAGCAACTTAGAACTAAGGAGACATTTCCTGACAGTGAGAACAATTAATCAGTGGAACGAGTTGCCTCCAGAAGTTGTGAATGCTCCAACACTGGAAGTTTTAAAGAAGAGATTGGATAACCATTTGTCTGAAGTGGTGTAGGGTTTCCTGCCTATGCAGGGGGTTGGACTAGACGACCTCCAATGTCGCTTCCAACTCTGCTATTCTATTCTATTCTATTCTATTCTATTCTATTCTATTCTATTCTATTCTATTCTATTCTATTCTATTCTATTCTATTCTATTCTATTCTATTCCATTCATAAATCTTTAGCAATAAAACAGTTTAATTGGACCTTCACATGTGAACCTGATATTCCATGCCTGACAGATTTGTTTGCTTTGGCTGAAAATGGTTTTCCAGGACCTCCATTACAGATTTTTCTCAGCTTCACTCCCAGAATGTAAGAATCACAAAAGACTAGACTTGAGGGATTTTGAGGCAAGTTTGAATAAAAGATTATCATTAGTCCCCCGAAAGGGGTAGGTTTATCAGATGCTTAGTTCAAGCCATCGTGAATGCCCAAATGTTTTGAAATTTCAAGACAAAGCAAGCACTTCCTGAATTAAAATGGATCCATTTTGCATTTTAATGAATGCTAATCTATTTTGCAATCCCCAAGTTCAAAGTTTAAAAAAAAAAGGATAATACGATTTACAAATAAACTAAACATTCTGAGGTTCACAGTTCTCCCAATTTTGCAGTGCAGTTCTTCCATTAAATTGGGCATAGAAAAATATATCCATTAGGGAAATGTTACATTAAAAAAAACATAACTCATGGAAAATTGCATTAAAAAGGGCTTTGTGTTGTAAAAACCTGCTTGTAAAAAATGTGTAAACGCCTGTGAGTCTGCATTTGGATTTTCAAAAGGAACTTTTGCCACAGATGCAGAAATGGAAAGACATAAAGCTATAATAGAAACAACTGAAGGAACTGAAAAAAATATGGATTTATCCATCTCTATGATAGAGAGGCACATGAAATTGATTCTGGTACTGGGAAGTGAGAAGGGTTTCCAAATAACTTTTGGTGCTGCATGAGTAGAGTAGAGTAGAGTAGGGTAGGGTAGGGTAGGGTAGGGTAGGGTAGGGTAGAGTAGAGTAGAGTAGAGTAGAGTAGAGTAGAGTAGAGTAGAATAGAATAGAATAGAATAGAATAGAATAGAATAGAATAGAATAGAATAGAATAGAATAGAATAGAATAGAATATGGAAGGGACCTTGGAGGTCTTATAGTCCAACCCCCTGCTCAAATAGAAGAACCTATACATTCTAAACAAATGGCTGGTCTTTAAAACTTCCAGTGATTTTCCACCCACAACTTCTGAAGACAAGCCGTTCCACTGGTTAATTGTTCTAACTCGGGAAATTTCTCCTTAGTTCCAGGTTGCTTCTCTCCTTGATTAGTTTCCGTCCATTGTTTCTTGTCCTGCCTTCAGGCGCTTTGAAGAATAGCTTGACCCCCTCTTCTTTGTGGCAGCCCCTCAAATATGGGAATACTGCTATTTAACAGATTTAACAGAGTTGGAAGGGACCTTGCAGGTCATCTAGTCCAACCCCCTGCCCAAGCAGGAGACCCTACATCTGCCTCTACCTAGGATCGAACTCACAACCTGCTGATTGTGAGGCAAGAGCTCCACCTCTAGGCCACCGCTATCATGTCCCCTCTGGTCCTTCTTTTCTCTAGACTTGCCAAACCCAACTCCTGCAGCCCTTCTTCATATATTATGGCTGTCTTCCCACAATTTATTTGATGGATCATTGATTCGTCTGTTTTCAGAGTTTGCATAATGCACTGAAGCACAGATAGCTTGGATCAAGCTATTCTTAGCCAGGTTTAGCACGTAGTATCTCTACAGTAAATCTTTAACTTGGCAAAAGGTGTTATTGTTAAAAAAAAACCCACCAAAACCCTCAGTTGCTGTTTTCCTTTGGGTAGATCCCAAAATCCTGCTATCCTTTTTGCTGATCACTTGGTGGCATTCCCTTTACTGAGGTTCCGATATTAATGGCTCATTTTACAGCTCCGTTATGATGATGGATGTGAATTAATAACCCCTGCAAATCTCAACCTTATCATCTAGTTAATGTGCCTGAATAATAGTAACTGGTTACTCACAAGCCCCCCCTCCCCCCAAGCCCAAATCCTGCACTAAGTTTGGTTTGGTTTGGCTTAGCTGCAGCTCTTCACATTCTCTTACTTTGGGAAATGAAGACGCAAGATGAGAGGCCACAAAAGAACAACAGCTCATACAGCTGTGAATAGGCACTGCAGGGAAGCTGGGCAGCCGTTGGTCGGAAAAGGCCAGGCATACAGATTAACATAGAGATTAAGAGTTGGAAGGGACCTTGTAGGTCATCTAGTCCAACCCCCCGCCCAAGCAGGAGACCCTACACCATTTCTGACAAATGGCAGTCCAGTCTCTTCTTGAAAGCCTCCAGTGATGAAGCTCCCACAACTTCTGAAGGCAACTTCTGTTCCATTAGTTGATTATTCTCACTGTCAGAAAATTTCTCCTTACTTGTAGGTTGAATCTTTCCTTGTTCAGTTTCCATCCATTATTCCTTGTCTGGCTGTCAGGTGCTTTGGAAAATAGCTGGACCCCCTCCTCTCTGTGGTGGCTACTCAAATATTGGAGAACTGCTATCATGTCTCCCCTGGTCCTTCTCTTCACTAGACTAGCCATGCCCAGTTCCTGCAACCATTCATCCTATGTTTTAGCCTCCAGTCCCTTAATCATCTTGGTTGCTCTTCTCTGCACTCTTTCTAGAGTCTTCAACATCTTTTTTTTATAGTGTGGTGACCAAAACTGGCATGCTGATGTTTAATGTGCAGTCATGTGAGGATCTCTATGGAGCTGGGACAGTTACTCAAGAAAAACTCTCCCGAGTGCAAATCCTGTTGGGTTCAGAATTGGAATTTGTCTGGATCTGTCCTTGTGCCCTAGCCAAATTTGACTGCAGTGACAAAAATGTGCCTACCTCTATTCCATACAAAATGGAAAGGAAGCAGGAAGATTAGCCAGGATTCCCCATTGTGCTGAAGAGAAAAAACGCTGGTGAATTTCATCCCAGGTTTCTCTCCCTCCCTCCCTCCCTCCCTCCCTCCCTCCCTCTCTCTGTCTCTCTGTCTCTCTCTGTCTCTCTGTCTCTCTGTCTGTCTCTCTCTCTCTCTCTCTCTCTCTCTCTCTCTCTCTCTCTCTCTCTCTCTCCTCTCTCTCTCTCTCTCTCTCTCTCTCTCTCTCTCTCTCTCACACACACACACACACACACACACACACACACACACACACACACACACACACAGGTTACTGAGGAGGAGCTACAAGGCTGTGAAACTAGCATTCCCCTTCTAGGATCTCTGTCTCAGAATCTGGCATTTAGGATGTGACAAGGACTTCCCTGGAGCTAGGAGTGAAAAAAGGAGACAAGAGGCACCAAAGGGAGGAGGAAAGAAGGAAGGGGGAAGGAAGAGGAAGGGGGAAGGGGGAAGAAGAAGAGGAGGAGGAGGAGGAAGAAGAAGAAGAAGAGGAGGAGGAGGAGGAGGAAGAGGAAGAAGAAGAGGAAGAGGGAGGAGAGGAAGAGGGAGAGGCAGAGGAAGGAGGAGGAGGAGGAGGAGGAGGAGGAGGAGGAGAAGAAGAAGAAGAAGAAGAAGAAGAAGAAGAAGAAGAAGAAGAAGAAGAAGAAGAAGAAGAAGAAGAAGAAGAAGAAGAAGAAGAAGAAGAAGGGCAGCAAAGACGTGCTTATCAGGAAACTAGCATATTGCTATTTCTTAGCCCCTTTGGAAAATGACAGTAAGGAAAAATTCAACTCCGCATACTCGAAATGCATATTGTGTGTTTCTTCTACTCGCCTCTGTAAGCCATAATTTTAGCTTTCATGGATTGTTCTTTTTTTTTTATCAAAACAGAGGAAAATGGTCCTCTTCTTCATTGTATAAAGATTGCTGGTTTGAGCCAAAGATGGTACAAAAATCACAGACGCTCCTAAAACCCCATTTCCCCCCCCCCAAGAGCAAAATCCTTCTTCCATAAAATGAAGGAGACTCAGCTGCCAGCTTTACTTTCTCTCCTGGTGTCACTTACACAGTTTCTGTGGACTTTTCTCCTCCTTCAGGGTTTGCTGGAGAAAAGCTTGTGCCGGAAAGAGAAAGCACCGAGGAAATCATCAAGAATTTCAGCTCTAGTGCCCGAGCATCAGCCGGATATTTTTAGCCCAGCCCTGGGTGAAACCACCTGAGGGGCCTGAGCAGCTACCACATCCGGTTTCCCAGAGAGAAGCGTGTGGAACGTGTCTATTTTAACAGAGAGCTTAGCCTTTGCAAATCCACCTCTCTCTGCAAAAATGCTTGACCTATAATGGAGAAAGTTCCCCAATTAAAAAAAAAAATCTGAAGCTGTGAATTCTATTTTAACACTGCCAGAGGCCAAGACTATTAAACATTTATGGAGACCATCCGTTACAAACGAGGCTTAACATCCTGCTTCGGCCTGGCACAATTTGGTAGCGGGGGAAGATGAAGAAAATCCCTAAACTGGTCCTGTTAAAGATGAAATTAAAATGGTCTGAGTCTGATCCCCAAGTCGGAGGATATGATTCTGACCAGCCTCATGTCCATCTATTACAGGGGTCGGCAACCTTAAACACCCAGAGAGCCAGTTGGACCAGTTTCCCATAGAAAAGAAAACACCGGGAGCCACAAAACTCTTCCAGCGCCTGACTATTTCCTGAGCAGCCACAAAACTAGCATATATAGTTGAATTAAAGATTCTGTTTTCTTCTGAAACTTTTCTTTTCTTGGATTTATCCATGGTTGGCCCACTGTGGGTCGAAAAGCTTAATAAATTGCACGTCGGTGGGTGTTGCACATTGGCAGTTGTGACGCATATTTTGAGCGACGGAGCCGCAGCAGAGGGATGAAAGAGCCACATGCGGCTCCAGAGCCGCGGGTTGCTGACCCCTGATCTATAACAATGTTTCTCAACCATGTCAACTTTAAGCTGTATGGACTTCAACTCCCAGAATTCCACATGCTGGCTGGGTAATTCTGGGAGTTGAAGTCCATACAGCTTAAAGTTGACATGGTTGGGAGACACTGATCTATACCGTGAGTCAGACTGTTTCCAAACATGAAAAATCATTCCCTTCTTCACCTCTTAGCCCTGCAAGGTACTCCAGATAGGAGGTTCAACAGGAATACTAACTGTATTTGTATTATAAGGTTACATTAACAGAATCCTGCAAGTATTCCTCCATTCAACTCCTACCCTCAAAACAATGCTATAGAGCATTGCACACCAAGACAACTAGACACAAGAACATTTTTCCCGAACGCCATCACTCTGCTAAACAAATAATTCCCTCAACACTGTCAAACTATTCACTAAGGCTGCATTACTATTACTATTAGTCTTCTCATCGCTCCTATCACCCATCTCCTCCCACTTATGACTGTATGACTGTAACTTGTTGCTTATATCCTTATAATTTATATTAATATGGATTGTTTCCTGATTGCTTATTTGTACCCTGTGACAATTATGAAGTGTTGTACCTTATGATTCTTGACAAATGTGTCTTTTCTTTTATGTACACTGAGAGCATATGCACCAAAGACAAATTCCTTGTGTGTCCAATCACACTTGGCCAATAAAGAATTCTATTCTATTCTATTCTATTCTATTCTATTCTATTCTATTCTATTCTATTCTATTCTATTCTATTCTATTCTATTCTATTCTATTCTATTTTATCCTATCCTATCCTATCCTATCCTATCCTATCCTATCCTATCCTATCCTATCCTATCCTATCCTATCCTATCCTATCCTATCCTATTCCTTCTCTGGGTTGAGATATATTTACACATTGGTTATCCAGGCAGTAGCTCTGCCTCTGGTCTCCCAAGATCTTTCCCAGAACCCATGACATTACACCACGACATAAGATACACACAGAACCTTTAAGCACCTTAAAGGTGTGGCAAAGCTTGAATTGGGTTGTGTCAGGAGCAGAAAACCATGGCAGATGGCAGTTGAGTGATGCGGTGGCCTAGAGGTGGAGCTCTCGCCTCACAATCAGGAGGCTGTGAGTTCGATCCTAGGTAGACGCAGATATTTCTCTCTCTGAGCACACTGAAAATATATCTGCTGAAACAATCTCCGCATTGGCGACAGGAAGGGCATCCGGCCAGTAAACACTCAGCTCCATTCAGTTGCCCATTCATAATCCGCAAGGGATTATGGGGTCTTTAAAAGATTATGATGATGATGATGATGATGATGATGATGATGATGATGATGATGATGATGATGATGATGGAGATGGCAGTTAAGAAGACTAACTGCTGAAGCCTATACACAAGAATCTAGCCAAATAAAGTTCAGTACTAAATTGGTGCCAGAATTCAAGAGAGATTTAGGTCTTAGATCGTTTGTGGGAACATAACAATTCTAGGCTGATGAGTCACTTAACTCTGCCTGCTCTTCTCCTGCAGTGTACTCTATTACCCTTTCAGTCTTTCTCCAAATAAGAAACAATTCATGTCCATCGGGAGGAGAAAAAGAAAATCTTGGAATTAATATTGTGTTTGGGTACATTTTATTGCTTTGGTAGGAGAAGCAATATTTGAACTTTCCAGCTCAGATCTGTCACCTT
>JALIGW010000105.1:457255-472255 GCA_023053685.1 Diadophis punctatus similis
ATTAAATCAGAACTTAGGTTCTGTAACTCAAGATGGTCTTCTCTACTTGAGTTTCAATCAATTTTCTTTTCTTTTTTTAAGGGCTCCCTCTGAAAATGCCGAAGATTGAACTAGCATCCTTTGCCATGAACAGCACCCAAACATGCGCTAAAATTAATAATCTTACCAAATTCCATTACAGCCCAGATGTCCACGTATAATTTCGCTGCGTTTTCCCTGACCAGATTATCCAAATGATATGGAAGTTCTCCCAAAAGCACAGTTAGTGCCTTGGATTTAGCTGGTTTGATATCTTCCCATGATTGACAGCTTAGGAAAGTGCAAGTAAATAGGATCCAGAGGCAAAGACCTCTCTGTTCATTACCAGGGTGGATTCTGGTCACTTGGGGATTTGTCCCCCCTAAGGTGATAGTTGCAATTGTTGCTTCTCTTGGACTGAGAAATTAAACCTTTTATTCTTCCAAAAAGTCAAGGGGTTGAGTTCCCCAGCCCAACACATGAACACACACAGGGTAACTTGGCTGTTCCACTGATTTGAGAGACCTCAGACACATTGGCTGACTACAGGACCTGGATGGTCAAAGCTTCGTGAATAAATGAGATGTGATTCATTCATTCCTCCAAATTTGGCTCAGGATCAAATGCTCCCCATTAATTCTATCCTGGTCAAGTTATCCATTCTTTCTGAGACCCAGATTCCAGGAGAAAACCAATCCCTAACAGAGATCCAACCACAAAAGCATGATTTGCAGCATGAGACAGACTCTTTCCATACCTCCCCACCCCTCTAAAATAAGACTTTCTGCCTCCCATTCTCCCCTTTCCAAAGAGATTAGCTTCCCCCCCCCCTTTCAATTGGTCCAGGAGTTGGGTGAGACACCAGGAAGGAAGGTGGCAAGACCAAGAAGAAATGGAAGAAGGAAACCTCCCTTCACCCACCCACCCCAAGGAACAAACCAAATGGGTGGGAGGCAACCCCTCTCTTCCTTTCTCCCTTACAACCGAGAATGCCATGCCTCTATTGACCTGTGTGTTGTGTGTACCGGGAGGGTGCTTGGCAGGGTGGGGTGGGGTGTCGGAAGGCTGCAGTGCTTTGTCCACGGCACGTCTGTAACGGTTGTCCAGCACGAGACCATTTGGGGTGGACAAGGGTGGGTGAGTGGGGAGAGAAGGAAGACTAGCAACGTGGTATGGTCAAAGGGAAAGAATACCTAAGTCTAAGGCAGGCAGAAAGGATGGAGAAGGGGAATGAATATTCGGTCTGCTTCCAAGGAGGGGGGCACAGAATAGAATAGAATAGAATAGAATAGAATAGAATAGAATAGAATAGAATAGAATAGAATAGAATAGAATAGAATAGAATAGAATTCTTTATTGGCCAAGTGTGATTGGACACACAAGGAATTTGTCTTTGGTGCATATGCTCTGAGCAAGGGAAAGGGGGTCTTAACTCAACAATGGGGATACCATTGGCTTCATCCCCGCCTTCCCTAGCAACTCCTCAATAGCTCTGAGAGCTCAACAGCAGCGCCCTCAAACCTCCTGCCCCCTTCCCCAAAACCTGGGTCACTGGGTACCCATTGCATCTTTGAAATCTAAGACCAGCCTATTCTCTGCTCCTGCCTCTCTTCGCCCCCCTCCCCCAGAGACAGATTCCCGGAGCATAAAGGATCTGTGTCTAGTTCTGCAAAAGAAATAGGGGGTGGGGGGGTGGGGAAAGGTTGGGGGAGGAGAGGAGGGAAAGAGAGAGAGAGGTACCTTATTCGGGGAGCCTGAATCGCCTTCTCTCTTCATCGCAGCCGTGCCTATTCATCCTTTAATCCTTGAAAACAGAGGCACAATTCAAAACATCGCCTCGCACGAGGTTCTCCCAAACAGCTCCTTCCCATTGCTTGCTTGCTTTCCTTTTGGGGGGTTGGTTGAGGTTGGGTTTTTTTTGTTTTTTTCCGGGAGTGGAAAAAAAATTCCCAAGCAATCTGCCCTCCGTTTCCCTTCCCACCTCCGAGGAATAATGAGGAGGATTAAAATAATATATAGAAAGATAGATAGATATCACAGCAGAACAGTTCCTTTCCTCTGCATGGTTGGCTGTCTTCTTGTAAAGACCCCTGGCTTGGCGCCGGCTTGCCTCGGAAGGGAGGGAGGGAGGGAAAAATTAAATAAATAATAAGAGCGGCTTCCAAGAGAAAGGAAAGAAGGAAGGAAGGAGGAAGAGAGCCTTGTGGAGGAGAGGAAGAGAGAGTGAACGAGGAAGGGGAGGGAAAGGGCAGTGGGAGGGGAAAAAAGAGGCAGAGTCTGGCTTCACATTTGTGTCTGATGGGCTTTGCTCTCCTTAAGCCCTGGCCCCCACCCCCTTGGGAGAATAAGAGGGCTCCTGATGCTGATAATGGCCTGTACCAATTTATTGCACTTCAGTAGGGGGGGCATTTCTCCTAGGGAAGGGAAGGCAAGCCACGCCAGCCTCCCCGAGGTCCCCTCGCCAAATTGGTTTCTCCAGGCCAATTTGTCATAGCATCTCCCGCTGACCTTAATTGCCGCTGGAGTCGGTAGGAAATGCTTAACACCAAAATCCCTAGGAACAAGGACAGCAGTGGCAACTAGGAGCAAAAGAGAGGAAGGGGTAGGGGGAACCCCTGGGCTCGGGAGCAGGGGGGGGAAGCATGAGGTCGGAGGCCAGCTGGCAAACTCCCCTGTGGCTAGCGAAGTTCAGGGCTGGCAAATGGGCTAGGCTAGGCTGGCATCGACTTTTTAGAAGCTCCGAAGCGTTTTAATGCTTCATTTTTTTTTCATTTTTGGCAAGAAGTCATCGTTCTCCTGGTATAAATCCTGCCTCCTGTTTGTTCTTGTTCTTCTTGTGCCTGGTCACTCCATTGACATAGCAAGGATGGGTTAGTAGTTAGCACAATATGAAGGGCTAAGGCTGCCATGTCTGGGCTGTAAAGATCCAGGTGACCTCTAGATGGCAGCAAAGAGAGGGGGAAACCCAACCTCCTTCTTCCACTTAATCAGGATTGAATAACGATTGTTGGAGTTCATAGATAATACCTCTCTTAGGATTTTTTTTTCAAACTTCCAACTCCGCTTTTCAAGTGAAAGGGTGGTCTTTTTTTTCTTAACGCAGATCTCCGAGGTCAACGGTGAGATTGACAGCTCTTCCAGCATGATTTCTTCCTCTTTATTTATTTGTTTATTTATTTTGTGAGATTTATATACCGCCTCACAGTGCAAGCACTCTCTAAGCGGTTTACACCAGTAAGCAATGTATATTTATATTGCCCCCAACAATCTGCGACCTCATTTTACCCACCTCGGAAGGATGGAAGGCTGAGTCAACCTTGAGCTGGTGAGATTTGAACCGCTGACCTGCGGATCACAGTCAGCTAAAGTGGCCTGCAGAACTGCCTCTAACCGCTGCCCCACCTCGGCTCTTTGTGGTGGATAAGACGATAATCGGTTGGGTTCTGAATCCACCTATTTTGCCTTCCATACTTGGAATCTGGGAACCAGAAGATGGAGCTGAAGAGTAGATTTCTAAGTGGTGAGACTGGATCACAAGTTAGGGAAGAAGTTTATGGAGATTCTTCAAGTTGTAGGACCATGGAAAGAAGAGAGTCCACAAAAGTGTCCAAGCAGCGGAGGGTTTTAAGAGCAGATGGTTGGCTTGTTACTACTACTGCTGCGGCCATGAGCTTTAGGTTTGAGCCTTGACTCTAACATGCAGACACATCTACAATATTTCTGTGTTTTCCATCTACGGGAATAGCTGGTCATAGAACATGGCCTTCTTACAAAATGGGGTGCAGTTTTTTCAGTGGTGTGTGGATGTCATGCAAGATTCTCTCCAAAATTAAGTCTGGGTCAACCTGAGGAAATTCCAGTGAGAAAATGGAATCAAGATAGAAATGTTCTAGACTATAGAATATTTATAGTATAGAACCCCACAAAGAATCTATAGGGAGGTGAAACCAGGGCTTTAGGTAGCTTCTTGACTTCAGAAATGTCCCAGAATGAAGAGCCGAGGTGGCGCAGCGGTTAGAGTGCAGTACTGCAGGCCACTTTAGCTGACTATGATCCGCAGGTCAGCGGTTCAAATCTCACCGGCTCAAGGTTGACTCAGCCTTCCATCCTTCCGAGGTGGGTAAAATGAGGACCCAGATTGTTGGGGGCAATATAAATATACATTGCTTACTGGTGTAAACCGCTCAGAGAGTGCTTGCACTGTGAGGCGGTATATAAATCTCACTAATAAATAAATAAATAAATAAATAGAATGTCTTCTGCTCTAAAAAGTGAAAATAGGCATCCACAACATCTCTTTTCTCTCTCTCTCTCTCACACACCCCCCTTTATCACTCCATCACCATTAGTCCCTTTGCCCAGAAAGCACAACCTCTAAGATTAAAATATGTGGGTTTTTTTTTCTTTATCAACACCTGTTGACTTCATCTGGCCCACAGAGGGATGGAGAAGATGTGATGTGATTGGGACTATCCCACAAATGCATCTCTCCGTACATGACAAACGGAGCCATCAGAAAGATAGCAAGTGGTTTTTAAAGCTTTTGGACCATTTAGTCTAGCACAGTGATGGCGAACCTTTTTGGCACCGAGTGCCAAAAAGGTCACGCGGAAACATTGTGCAAAAATGTCGCGTGGAAATGTCGCGTGTGTGTGTGTGCACACTCCTCTGGGCTGCGCTCAGGAAAAGCCAAACTTCCGGGTTCTAGTGCGCATGCGCGCCCGACGATCAGCTGGCCAGCGCGCATGCACAGGCTGGTTTTTGGCACTGCCCCACGCACGAAGGGATCACGCTCTGGAAAAGCCGGACTTCCAAGTTCTGGCGCGCATGCACACCCGACAATCAGCTGGCCGGCGTGCATGCGCCCACCGGTTTTAGGCACTGCCGCACGCATGAAGGGCAGCTGATCATCGCACATGCTTGCGTGCAGGGGCGGATTCCTAATTTTTTAACTACCACTCTGTGGGTGTGGCTTATTTTGTGGGTGTGGCTTGTCAGCCATGTGACCGGGTGGGCGTGGCTTGCCAGTCATACATTAGTTATTTCAGAGAGATGTTACTACTATTTTTGCTATTTTATATCTTACATGAAAAGCTTTGCATACAAAATGCGTGTTACACCATGGCAACACAGCAACCTTTATATGCAGAAAATGCTATAGTTAAAAGACAAGCAAGTCTCATACAGCATTTTTGGTTTCAGTCATGGATTCCTTAGACGAAAATATTGAGGACTGTTAAAAGATACTGTTCTTTTTCAATGTGTTTCTCAATGTTTTTGTCTAAAGAATAACGGTATAAAACTGTATAAAACAGTATAAGAGGTTAAGCTTTCAGAAAACGGCCACTTTGGGAGGCTTTAGGCAAAAGCGAAGGAAAAGTGTCAAATGTGAGCTTCTTATTATTTTCAAGCGAAGGGACAGGGAAAGACTTAATTGTCGGTTTCTGGGCATGCACAGAAGAAAATTTTTTTAAAAAGAGTTTTTTTAAATGGCGACGCCCAGGCACAGGCAACCGACCGCACCGGTACTGTGATGTCACCAGCGGGCCGCTACCGGTGCTATAGAGTGGACCGCACTGGTAGGAACCCACCACTGCTTGCGTGCCAGAAACCCGGAAGACAAACAGGCAAGGGCACGCGTGCCGGGCGACATGGCTTCGTGTGCCCCTTTGGGCACGCGTGCCATAGGTTCGCCATCACGGATCTAGAATAACCAACCCCTTGCTGGAGGTCCTGGGAATAGCTCCGTGGAAGGCACTTCTCTGCGCAAAACAGGTGTTGTAGTTTGAGAGGAAGCTAGTTTTGTTTTGTTTTGTTTTTTCCTTCTGACATTCCAATTATCGGCGTGAACAGCCTCGTTATTCTCTCTCTCTGCTTGACACTTAGTATAACATGCCTGAAGCCCTCCAGTCCAGGAAATGACATACCCGTAGGTTACACATTTTTTTTTTTTATTTTTTGCTAGAGCACACCACAGAATAAGATAGAGTATTGTTTTCTTTTTCTTTTCTTTTTTTGCTTGTGGGTTTATTTGGGGAGCCTGGCTTGGCACTGAATTAAAATCCTACTGAGGACACTTTATAAAGGCGTGTGATTTACTGCTCACCAGGAGACATTAGTCCCCAAACAATCTCCATTCTGGCCTTTAGCCAAGGTAGTGATTGGAGAGAAGCGATGGCGGTGGATGACGCGTCCGGCGGTTACTGAATCACTCCTGCTGGCTTTCCGTGACTTAGTAAACTCCTTGTTTGCAGACGTTTGCCAGAATTGGCTCAGGTAGCCATAGATCATGAGCCCCCAATGGATAAAGGTAGCTCTGAGCCGATATCCTTCCATGCATAATAAATGCATTAAGTAGTTTAGCCCGAATCGATGTTTTTCCTGAGGCCACGTTCAAAGATTTTTGAGCCACAATCTTGTTGATGGACCAAGGCAACCAATCTTATTTTAGAAAGAAAGAAAGAAAAGGAGAAGAAGATGGATTATCCAGGTTGTAATGGATAGATAGCAAGGCTGAGTTCAAATTTGCGATGGGGTTTCTCCGGAGTTTTCTTCTTCTGCGAAACAAGACTGTGGATCTTGGCAGAGAGACATAATAGTTTGCCTAGATTGGTTGATCCTTTGACCTAACTCAGCTGGATTCCTCTTACAGGCTTACGGGATGTGGGTTTTTTTTCCTGCGCAGATCTCCACCTGTGATGTGATCACAGCATGTATAAAAACTAACGGGAAATCAGGACGGGCGGTGAGGAAAAGTAATGGGCTTGATTTGCAAAAGGAGGACATCCTGCGGAAGGTCTCCCACCTATCAGCAGGTATCACAAGAGGCGAACCAAAAGTAGAAACAGCCCAACCCTCAAAGCAAGAACAACAATAATCATAATGTTATCTGCACACTGGGTGCCATACCCCCCCCAAAAAAGTTCTCTTCGATGGCACTTAGAAAATCTGTGCATTGACAACATTTCCAGCTGTCCATGAAAAAAGGTGCCACGTGGCTTGGATCCATGCATATACTTACAGTGATACATTACGACATCCTAGGTCCTTGGGAAGGACTTGATGGGAATGAAGGCCAACACCTGCTAAAGACTCGGCAGCTGGGATATCACATTGCTGTGTGGATAATAATAATAATAATAATAATAATAATAATAATAATAATAATAATAATAATAATAATAATAATAATAATAATAATAATAATAATAATAATAATAATAATAATAATAATAATAATAATAATAATAAAAGAATAATCTTGTATCTGGCTATTCCAGGTGGAATGGTCCCTCAGATGACTTGGCTCTATGTCATGCCATGCTGTTACAACCATTGGAGCTGGAAGCACATGGGTAACCAATGCTGCTCACAAAGCATAGGTGTTACTTGTAGCCTCTTAGGGGCACCCATGACTTCCATGCCACCTTTTGCACCAGTTGCAGCTTCTGGATACTCTTCAAGGGCAGCCCCGTGTAGAGCACATTAGGATAGCCCATGCAAGAGGTGTTAAGGGCATGGATAATTGCGAGCAGAGCTCTCCCATTGATTGTAAAAATGATTGATTGTCGCATCGATTGTAGCTATGGCTTTTGAACACTGCTTTAAGTGGCCTTGAGTAGAGCAGTTCAACAATGCCTAAATATATATATCTTTGTAACAAGATTCGATGAAGAACTACAGAGGATTAAATAGAACAACTCACCAAAGCTCTTCATTTTTTTTTGCCAGTTCCACATTGGACTATTTGTTTACTGTTGCTTCCCATCACAGACGAAATCCTTAGAACGTGCTGACATTCCTTGACATTCAGAAGCCCAGGAAGAGTCAATTAGCTGCAGAGAGTAGACTATGGTTTAATGTTAGGGAGGGTTGGAGAGTTGGAATAGGAGCAGAACCATTCAAATGCTGATCTCTAGCCCTCCCCTCCCAAATAGAAAGTTGTTGTTGTTGTTGTTGTTGTTGTTGTTATTATTATTATTATTATTATTATTATTATTATTATTATTATTATTATTATTATTATTATTATTATTATTATTATTATTATTATTTCACAAAAAATGTAATACACAGCAAACGAGATTTATATGCTGGATTTCGTATCACTATATCACAAGTCGAACACTTCCCAAGAGTCTAGGACTGTGTGATGTATTTTCGTATGATGCGCGCAGATCCAAGTATGGTGGCCTTTTGCAACTGACAGCTCATGATTTTGTCAATGTTTATTGTTTTCAAATGCCGGTTAAGGTCTTTTGGCACAGCACCCAGTGTGCCGATTACCACTGGGACCACCTGTACTGGTTTATGCCAGAGTCGTTGTAATTCGATTTTAAGGTCCTGATATCGGTTAAGTTTTTCTTGTTGTTTTTCATTATTATTATTATTATTATTATTATTATTATTATTATTATTATTATTATTATTATTATTATTATTATTATTATTATTATTATTATTATTATTATTATTATTATTATTATTATTATTATTATTATTATTATTACTATTATTATTATTATTATTGGCCGCCCAACTCCCGTAGGACTCAGGGCGGCGTACAGTTAGAGTACGGCGCAGCAGTTAGAGTGCAGTACTGCAGGCTACTTTAGTTGACTGTGATCAGCAGTTCAGCTGTTCAAATCTCACCGGCTCAAGGTTGACTCAGCCTTCCATCCTTCCGAGATAGGTAAAATGAGGACCCAATTGTTGGGGGCAATATAAATATACATTGCTTAATGGTGTAGACCGCTTAGAGCAGGGGTGGCCAAACTATGGTTCTTTGAGGACCTGTGGACTTCAACTCCCAGAATTCCTGAGCCAGCCATGCATGCATGGCTAGCTCAGGAATTCTGGGAGTTGAAGTCCACAGGTCCTCAAAGAACCATAGTTTGGCCACCCCTGGCTTAGAGAGTGCGCTTATGAAGCGGTATATAAGTCTCACTAATAAATAAATAAAATAAATAAACTCCAACCACTCCCTGTAGTTAATAATCAGACAACTTATATGTAATAATGAGAGATTAAATCCTCTTACATTTACTTTACGATTTTTTTTAACACCATTATTCAAGGAAAAAGGTGTCTTCCCATAGGTGCCCAGTTTTATAATCTGAATTCTGGAACAGTCTTGGAGAGCTGTAATCTGCCGTGGAGGAAAAAAAACAAGATAAAAATTAAACAAAGCAAAGCAAAAACAAAACAAAAACCACCCAACATATGGGAGGGTCTATAGATTTTTCCAAATCACCTGTGCTCTAATTTAATATGAATAACAATTAGTTTACTCTTATCAGCTAATTGTGCCCCATGTGGATTCAGCAGCTCAGCAGTTCCTTAGCAAACACCTTTGTTCAGTCTTTAATTACGCCAAGCTCTCTATTTTTGTTTTAACAACAAAGTTGCCATGAAAACAAGCCAATTCTTTTTCGCTTCTCCAGGTGGAAGGGTGGCAGAATTTGGCTGATATTGGGTGATGCTGGGCCTGTTACACCAGGAGTGGTCAACCTGTAGCCCCTTATGCAACCCCCACACCTCATCAAATAAGAGCACTTTGATTATCTGTGTGTGTTTGTGGTGGAAGGACGGAAGGAAGGAAGGAAGGAAGGAAACGAAGGAGGGAGGGAAGTGAGAAAGAGAAAAGGAAGGGAAGGAAGGAAGGAATCAAGATGAGAAAGAGGAAGGAAGGAAGGAAGGAAAATGAGAAAGAATGGAAGGGAAGGAATGAAAGAAGGAAAAAAGGTAGAAAGATGAGAAAGAGGAGGGAAAGAAGGAAGGAAGGAAGATGAGAAAGAGGAGGGAAACAAGAAAGGAAGATGACAAAGAGGAGAGAAAGGAAGGAAGGAAGATGAGAAAAAAAAGGGAAGGGAAAGGAAGGAGGGAGGAAAGAAAGAAGGAAAGAAGGAAGGAAGGAAAATGAGAAGGGATGGAAGGGAAGGAAGGGAAGAAGGAAAGAAGGAAGAAAGAGGAGAAAGAGGAGGGAAAGAAAGGAAGATGACAAAGAGGAGAGAAAGGAAGGAAGGAAGATGAGAAAGAAAACGGGAAGGGAAGGGAGGGAGGGAGGAAAGAAATAAAGAAAGAATGAAGGAAGGAAAATGAGAAAGGATGGAAGGGAAGGAAGGGAAGAAGGAAGAAAGAGGAGAAAGAGGAGGGAAAGAAAGGAAGATGAGAAAGAGGAGGGAAAAGAAGGGAAGGGAAGTGGGGAGGGAGGGAGGTATTTTGGGAGAGCTGCCCTTTATTTGATATCACACACCAGAACCATACTTTTTATGACCTTCAGATGTTAAAAAAATAGAAATAAGATGCAGTACCCAGTAATAAAATCTCGTCCTCGCCCTACTCCCTTAATCCGTTCACAGTTGTTGATATCTTCTTAGTTCCATGCTTTGCATTTTCTCTGGGGGGGGGGGGGAAACCCTGCTATAACGATATAATGCAAATCCTAGATTGAGTCCAGATCTGACTTTTAGCCATCAAAGGGAGCTCCTGTGAGACTGAAACCTAAAACCAGGATAGGAAACCTCGGGACCCTCCAGATGTGTTTCTGTCATCCTTCCTTCTGGCTTTGCTTCCTAGGGATGCTAAAAATGCCACGGCCTGCATTTGTTGATTATGAACTTTTATCTCCGAGAAAGTGGCTGGTGAGCTTTATCCGCGCATTTATTTTTTTTTCCTGAAATGCCAAATAATCTTAGCAATCATCCATGTTATCTTAATATGCAGGCTGCATCATCGGCTCGGCCATTCTGCTGCTATTTTTATGAGCATCTTCCAAACTCTCCTCTCTCCCCGGTTGTGGACTGGGCAGACAAGCACATCTCTCATAATTTGGACCTCCCTGAGCTAGAAATATTTCCACGCCAGGTTTCGGCCCGGGTGGCAAGACACGGCGCCAACGTGAGAAGTAAAGAAGAAAGCCGAAGAGCCCTCACTTCCCTCTGTTTCAATAAGATTGCAAAGCCTTGGCAAGATGGAGTCCCCCGGCTACGTGCTGGGTTTCTAAAGCTAACTCAAAGAAGAGTCTGCAAAGCAACAGATAAAAGCGTTTGGTGTTAGAAAAGTTTCAGACTCAGATTCAGATTAACAGAGTTGGAAGGGACCTTGCAGGTCATCTAGTCCAACCCCCTGCCCAAGCAGGAGACCCTTACATCTGCCTCTACCTAGGATCGAACTCACAACCTCCTGAAGCAGGAGCGTTACAGAAGTAGGATCGGAAGCAGGTTTTCTCAGGCTGGGGTGCCCTGAAATCTAGAAGAAGGGATTGTGTAATAGCAAAAGGGCTCCAGATATGGTCCAATATTGGCAATTCACCTGTCTGCAAATCTACACATTCCTATCCATGGGGTTCTTGGTGCGCTCCGAGTTGGTTGTTTTCTTGCAGATGTTTCTTTACCCAATGCATCTATCCTAGCACTGATGGTGTTACCTAGTTGGGTAATGAAATGTCTGCAAGTCAACAGCCAAGATCAGAGAGCACCAAGGACCCCACAGTCCTCCTCCTTTTATTTTGGGCTGTTCTTACATCATCCAGATGCTTGATATTAGAAGTGAGGAGGTAAGATATTTTGGCGCAGAGGTTGCATCTGTGCTTGGAATGGTAACTCTGGGACTTATTTTTCCCCGAGGTGACAAAACGTGAAGAAAAATAAAATGGGTAGAACCAGGACAAAAAAAAATGATAATCACTGCACCTTGCTGCAGAATTAAAATTACGATTCAGGGGCAATTTTGGGAGAAGTTGTGAGATTGCAGCAGATTACGGATTTCTGCATTTGCTTCAAGTTGTCAGTAACAGGATGGGTCCCTTGTCATTAGCTTTGTTTTTCTACCATGCAAATGTCCCATTTAGGTTGCTCTTCATTCTTATTTTTATTTTTTGCTTCCAGGTTTCTGCTACCAATTGTTTATTCTCCTAACAACTATGTAAATCTGCAGCTGCTTTTGTGCACACTTTCTATGCATTTATTCCCCAATTTACATACTTTTCTTTACAATTTATGTGACAGTCCCAATACAGCACATATTTTGGCTCAGCAGCTACCTTCAATATAGGCTTTTCTCTAATGGCTTTCTTAATTCTTGCTGTGTTTAAACACAATTCCGACTTAATATGCTTTTCTTCTCTTTTTTTTTCTTCTCTTTTTTCTTTTCTTTTTAAAAGCAGCTTTCCAAAATATATGTTGAATTTTACATAACCTTCCTAAAGGCATGCTGGCTTTTTTTATGAATGCTTTCCAGTGGAAGACAAAAGACTGCAGCAAATTTATCCGTGACTTATTGGAACCCATTTTGAGGAAAGCATACACATTTTGATATAAAATAAATCGGTAGCAAGCTTCTTACCGCCATTTCTAAAGTCAATCCCTTGATTGTAATAATCAGTCTTTAAAAACAACAACAAAAACCTGAAGAATATATGGAAAGAAAACTTTGTCCCCACAATTTAGACTATCTGCATTCTCGTGAAAACAGTAGCGTTCCAATATCTCAGGGGTTGCCACAAAGAAGAGGGAGTCAACCTATTCTCCAAAGCACCTGAAGGCAGGACAAGAAGCAATGGATGGAAATGAATAAAGGAATACAGCTCACCTGTCTGGAACCCGCACTGCATATCGGACATTAATACAATTGAGAATGTCCAGAGATATTTCACGAGAAGAGTCCTCCACTCCTCTGTTCGCAACAGAATACCTTATGCCACCAGGCTTGAAATTTTGGGCTTGGAAAACCTAGAACTACGCCGCCTTCGGTCTGACCTAAATGTAGTACACAAAATTATCTGCTACAATGTCCTACCTGTCAATGACTACTTCAGCTTCAACTGCAACGATACACGAGCACACAATAGATTCAAACTCAAGGTAAACCGCTCCAAACTCGACTGCAGAAAATACGGCTTCAGCAACAGAGTGGTCAATGCCTGGACTGCACTACCTGACTCTGTGGTTTCTTCCCCAAACCCCCAAAACTTTAACCGTAGACTGTCTACTGTTGATCTCACCCCATTCCTAAGAGGTCTGTAAGGGGCGTGCATAAGCGCACCAATGTGCCTACCGTCCCTGTCCTAATGTTCCCCTTTATTTGTAACCATCTCATGTATTCACAATCATGTTTATAATTTTATTTGTATATATGCTTGACAAACTAAACTAAATAAAATAAAATAAAAACTTTTTTTTAAAAAAAGGAGAGAAGCAACCTAGAACTAAGGAGGAATTTCCTGACAGTGAGAACAATTAATCAGTGGAACGGCTGGCCACCAGAAGTTGTGGGTGCTCCATCACTGGAGGGTTTTAAGAAGAGACTGGACAACCATTTGTCTGAAATATTATAGGGTTTCCTGCTTTTAGCAGGGGTTGGACTAGAAGACCTCCAAGGTCCCTTCCAACTCCATTATTCTGTTATTCTATTATTCATTACAGGGGTTCAGTATTCATCCCCTTTGCCATTGCATTTTTTCCCCTCTGTAACTCTCTCCTCTCAATGCAGAATTTCTACATTATTGATTGGATTCGTATCCTGCCTTTATTACATTATACGTAATTCAAGGCAGCAAATGTGCATAGTATTTCATCTTCCCCCTATTTTCCCCATGAGGACAACCCTGAGCATTGGGGTGAGAGGGAGAGGCAGAGATACACACATACACACACACACACACACACACACACAGAGAGAGAGAGAGAGAGAGAGAGAGAGAGAGAGAGAGAGAGAGAGAGAGAGAGAGAGAGAGAGAGAGAGAGAGAGAGAGAGATGGCTAATGCAGAACTAGAACTTCCCATCTCCTGGGGATTGGCTCCAAGTCATCCAGCCACCTTTCATGCCTAAGGTGGGACTGGAACTCCCCTAGTGATTGGCCCAAAGTCACCCACCTGGCTGGTTTCAAGGCCAGCACCTTAACCAACACTGCTTTTGTCCCTTAGACCCTTCCAGACTCAATAGCCTTTGCTAATCGCTTTTCCATCTTGTTTTGTAGTTATTGCATTATTTGTGCATTATTTTGGAAACAGAGGCATCAGAAAGTATCAATGCAATATTTCATAAATGCTCTTAGCACTTCTCCATTCTTCTGAAGGTAGCAGGGGAGTGTCCAACGTGCTGACCAGAACACAAGCCTGCATGCTGAGGTGGTGGTGATAGTGACATAAGGGAATCCCCATTGCTTTTGTGTTAGGCTCATGTTCCTTCTGCTTCTCTTGGTGGGTATGTGCTTTGGAGTGAAGCCTATAACAGTCCAATAAAGAAACAGGATAAATCTCTCTCTCTCCCTCTCCCTCTCCCTCTCCCTCCCTCCCTCTCTCTCTCCCTCTCCCTCTCCCTCCCTCTCCCTCTCTCCCTTTCTCTTTCTCTCCCTCCCTCCCTCTCTCCCTCCCTCTTTCACACACATATGCAAAGTTTTGAAAAAGAAGCAAAATATTGAGTGATGAATTCAAGCAGCAGTCGATAAAGAACTTCCCAGAAGAAAATATCAGTTATTAACTACAGGAGAAAATTAGATTTTCTGAGTATGAACACATCGGGGGATAAAAGCCAACTCCTTAAAACCCTTCCAATAGATTTGTATATCAGAGGCTATCCTTGTGTCTGTGTGTGTAACTGACTATCATCAATAACAAGTCAATGAATGAATTTTGTCATGAAAACATAGGGATTTGTAGTCTTTTGATGTTCTTCACCAGGTTTGTTTGCAGAGAAACTGGATGGATGAGTGTTCCGTATTTCTTCAGAAGGAGGATAAAATCTCCATTAGTTGTTCAACTACGCAGTGGTGGCTTTCAAATGATTCCTTTAGGTTTGAATCTAGTTCTATCTAACCTATCTAATCTATCTATATCTTCTACCATTTCAATATATATATATACACCGTATTTTTTGGAGTATAAGACACACCGGAGTATAAGACTCACATTAGTTTTGGGGGAGGAAAATAGGGTGGAAAAATCTACCTACCAAGTATTCATCTGGCTAGCGTCCTTAGTC
>JALIGW010000105.1:477255-647255 GCA_023053685.1 Diadophis punctatus similis
AAGGTTGACTCAGCCTTCCATCCTTCCGAGGTAGGTAAAATGAGGACCCAGATTGTTGGGGGCAATATAAATATACATTGCTTACTGGTGTAAACTGCTTAGAGAGTGCTTGCACTGTGAGGCGGTATATAAATGTCACTAAATAAAGAAATAAATATTTCTCAGGTTGGAATGTGAAAACTATCATAGGCCATTGAAAAATGGCAATATTCTAAATGTAGGCTGTTTAATATGTTTAAATCAAATGCATAGTTAAATGATGAATGAATGAATGAAAGAAAATGCCATTGTCTTTGTACATCTTGCCAGAATCCTGGTAGTTAGTTTTTTTGTTTTAAGATGAAGAAGTCCCTGCAGATTTTACTTGGCTAGTCGTTGCCGACTATAAGGGTGTGTCTCATCACTGTTTCAAGACCATTGAGCCAGCACTGTCCGAAGACATTTCCATGGTCATGTGGCCAGCATGACATCATGGAGCACCAAAATGGTACCTATTTGTCTACTCGCATATGCATGCTTATGAATTGCTAGGTTTGCAGTGTTCTGACCTAGGCTTCACAAAATCACGAAACAGACTCCTTGTCCCTTTTTATTTGGCTAATGTGAATTCTTAGCATTCACATCCAGCAAAGTCCCGGCAAACAGTCTTTCAAGGGTGAATTGCAACCACAGACCTTATCAGTCCTTGGAGAGTTGCCAAGCCGATAGCTTCCAGGCGCAACGCTGAACATGGAAATACTTGGCAAGGAGTCTCTGTGAGGCACAACTCAGATAAGCAAATCTTCACACTAATAAACAAACTGTCTCCTGCAAACACCACTTCCCTTTTGCTCCTATTTATTCCCTATGGGAGTGGCCATTCAGCATCTCCTTGTGCCTTTACTCCCGAGTTGACCTCTGTTCCTTAATTGTTCCCTTCTACTGACAGCTCTGCGCATGCACACATCGGGAACAGGCTCCAGCTGTTCTTCTGCAACACTTATCTCTGACTCCAAAGGTAGCTGATGTCAGACGGCCCTGGCCCCATCTCTGCCTTTGATGCAGAGCACTCATCAGAGTCTTCCCCAGACTCCAGGACTGGCCCATGTTCCTCCCCAACCTCCTCACTGTCCGAGTCTGCCACTAGCTCCGCTGGCCGCTGGTGGGCCACAACACGCAGGAATTGGGGCAAGGACAGGAGCTCACCCCATTGTATGGCGCTTGGGTCTCGAACCTGGGCTTTCCAGCCGACAAGCCCAGTGTCTTAACCACTGAGCCACTACGCTGCCCTTCTGGTAGTTATGAGCTAATTTTTTTTAAAAAAAAATGACAAAAATGAACAGGTTGCATTTAGAGATGGGTGTGATTCAGTTTACATTTTAATGAAAGTGTGCTTACTTTTGCACTTTGGAACCAATGCACAAACATGACACATTTGTCCTTTGAAAACGTGCCTGTTTTTGAATTTAGCAAACAAGGAATGTGCATCTTAATGGCCACGTTGGGGAAAGGAACAAAAAATATTGTAATGCTGAAAACAAAATGTCAACTCTATTATGTAGGATGAATTCTGCGCCAAATGCATACGTTAGAGAAGCTGTTACGCAAAAATGAGAAGGGTGGGACGAAGGCGCGTGAAGAGAACACACACATTTTCCATGGGGAAATTTTTAGGAATTGCGCTGAACGAAACGTGGAAAGGAGATCAACCCAACTGAAGAGCCGGGAAAGGAGAATCGAAGGAAAATCAGAGTTGACGTATTAGTTTATCTCTACTTTGCAAACTGACAGTCTGACTCTTTACCTCCGTTCAAGTCGGTTGATGTATTTCATGCCTTGATCTGTTTTAGCAGATTGCATCACGTCGCTACCATGGAAATCTACAGCACATTGCATTTAGAGCCCTGTTATCTATGAAAACTCACACCATCAGAAATTCCTGAGAGACTGTGGGCACAACTGTGATAGGAATTCGCAGCTCTGGCTGTCTGTTTTAAATGGGCCCTCAAGACTTCGATTTACCAACCAGCTTTTAATTGAAGCAGTTAGATGAGCCTTGCAAGTTGGTTGCAGGATGCCTATATTTTCACTTCTGATGGTTTAAAAGAGGGGTACGCAGCTTGAGCCCCGAAATCCTTGGGCAACTCTACCCAAACCTTGTCACATTCTAAAACAAAACTATTACTTAAGGCAGGGGTGAAATCCAGCAGGTTCTGACAGGTTCTGACGAACTGGTAGCGGAAATTTTGAGTCGTTCGGAGAACCGGCAAATACCACCTCTGGTTGGCCTCAGAGTGGGGTGGGAATGGAGATTTTGCAATATCCTTCCCCCAAAAGTGGAGAGGGAATGGGGATTTGCAGTATCCTTCCCCTGGTAGTGGGGTGGGAATGGAGATTTTGCAGTATCCTTCCCCCAGAAGTGGGGAGGGAATGGGGATTTTGAAATATCCTTCCCCTGGAGTTGGGTGGGAATAGAGATTTTGCAGTATCCTTCCCCTGCCACACCCACCAAGCCACGCCCACCAAGCCACACCATGCCCACCAAGCCACGCCCACAGAACCGGTAGTTTAAAAAAATTGGATTTCACCATTGACTTAAGGGGACAGGATTACGAAACCCTTAGGGATCTATCCTATCCATTGCCTTGAAGAGAATAAGATTTAATTAAGTTTACCTGGGCATTAAACTTAGAACAAATTTAGCTTTATCTTCACCCTGTTACAGCAGAGTTCCCAAGATGACAGTCCAACACCAGAACAATCTGTAATTTTCTTACTTTAAGCTGCTCCTTTAGGCTTGCAAACTAGGAGGAACTGTGGAAACCCTCAACAGTTGAAGTCAACGAAAACCTGTCTTGGGGAAGAGGTAATGCATGTGAGTGAGTGAGAAACGTGTCAGCGACCTATGGCTTTGGTTTTTAGAGGTTTGTTTATAAAAAGCAATGGGGCTTTTTATAATCCCGTAGCCCTGAACACCTCTGAGCTTCAGTCGCGGAAGCCAAAGAAAGTTGGAATTATTTTTTTAAAAAAAAAATTAAACATAAGCGAGCACTTTTATAGTCACCTCCTTGTTCGTCAGCTCAAATTATTTAATGAGGAGCAGTTAGCACCTCAAAGACTAGGAAAGAAAGCTCACAATTAACCAGACAGGGAAATTATTTCATGAAATATGCATACGGTTTTTCACCTGTAAAGCATTTCACTCCACATTCCCCCCTCTTTAAAAAACCCAACTGTTAAAAAGAGCAAGAGGACTTAGGTATTAATCATTCATTTCTCCCCACCCCTAAACCAATATTTGGGAAGCATTCCACAAGGAGGAATGAAATAGGACAGGATCGCGGAGGGACGCTGGCTTGTAAATTTACGTTTTGTATGTGACTTTTTCCTCTGGGATAAATTATATTTTCTTTGGTCAGGAAGGAGCTGAGTAATCGACTCAAGGATAGCATTCTGGGTTTGGCTTGGAACTTGGTGCCCTGAAAACCTCAATTGCTTTTGTCCTCAATTTGGAGGACGAAGAAAGCTTAGGGGAAATATCTGATGGGAACATGATGCAATTTTAAAAATCAAAGGGGCCAGTAATCATTTCTGGTAGGGTTGCTAATGTTTGAACTAGCTCTTGCAGCCGTGCCTTGGCGACCCAAGAAATGTTCACACAGTGACCTTGTCTAGTTTTCAGATTCTGAAAAAGAAAAAGAAAGTAGCAGTTTTTCCTTTCAAATGAAGCAGGAGTTTGTTTGTAGGCTCAAAGGATTAAAAATGTATTTCTTTTGTCATGCGGAAATATTTGTAGCTTTCAAAGGCCGCTGGACAATTCTCCTTCTTAATTAAACACTTTAAAGAAAGATGTATAAGAAGGGGAGAAAAAAGATACATGAAACGAATAAAAGAGCGGGACAGAGATAGCAGAATGCAGATAAGCGAACGGAAGATCTGATTTGTCAATATTACAATTTTTCAATGAGCCTTCGTTCCGAAGTCGCAAAATAAATCCTATCACTTTTTGAAGACATTGAGAATCCCTGCTCACCCAAGAGACGTCACTAAGTAGGACTATAAGCTTCAATAAATTAGGTCAGTGCTAGAAATCTAATTTTCCATAAAATTGAGTTAAAGAATCTAAATGTAGAAATACCAAGTTTTGAGTCTGGAACAAATTTGTGTATTAAATTATAGTCCAGAAATGATTTCCAATTAGAATGGAGTTCTGCAATAGATTTACTTTTAGATATGAAGTTGTTCTGAACAATAAAGCAAACACCTACAAATAGGTTAGCCATTCTATCTATCTATCTATCTATCTATCTATCTATCTATCTATCTATCTATCTATCTATCTATCTATCTATCTATCTATCTATCTATCTATCTATCTATCTATCATTTATCTATCTATCTACATACCTACCTACCTTCTATCTATCTGTCTGTCTGTCTGTCTGTCTGTCTGTCTGTCTGTCTGTCTGTCTGTCTGTCTATCTATCTATCTATCTATCTATCTATCTATCTATCTATCTATCTATCTATCTATCTATCTACATACCTACCTTCTATCTATCTATCTATCTATCTATCTATCTATCTATCTATCTATCTATCTATCTATCTATCTATCTATCTATCTATCATCTATCTATCTATCTATCTATCTATCTATCTATCTATCTATCTATCTATCTATCTATCTATATACCTACCTTCTATCTATCTATCTATCTATCTATCTATCTATCTATCTATCTATCTATCTATCTATCTATCATCTACTGTATATCTATCTATATCTATCTATCATCTATCTATCTATCTATCTATCTATCTATCTATCTATCTATCTATCTATCTATCTATCTATCTATCTATCTATCTATCTATCTATTATCTATCTATCTATCTATCTATCTATTATCTATCTATCTATCTATCTATCTATCTATCTATTATCTATCTATCTATCTATCTATCTATCTATCTATCTATCTATCTATCTATCTATCTATCTATCTATCTATCTATCTATCTATCTATCTATCTATTGCTGCCCAACCCAGCATAGATTCTGGGTGGCATAAAATTAAAACTATGTTTATCATTTTTATATCTTTGTTGTTTGCCACCCAGAGTAACTTTTTGTGAGATGGGCAGCTACATAAATTACCTAAAAATCAAACAAGGCAACATGAAATAGAGCCAAACATCAGGAAGAACCACTTAACAAGGTAGACTATACATCAAATGGGTGCAGCACTGATTTATCTCAGGGCTTGAGGGGAAAATCCAAGTTTTTAAAGATGATCTAAAGATTTGCAAGGTCTGGGTAGTCAGAACCTCGAGGGGGGATGTAATTCCAGAGAGAAGGTGCCATGTTAGAGATTTATAATCCTGTTTGGAAAGAATATCACAGAAACAAACCAACTGTATCTTGCTGTATTCCAGGAAAGGTCACCCACCAGTTGCTCACAAAAAAACATGGATGTCCTTTGAGCAGCTGCTGCTGTGTGTAGGTTAGGAGAGTTCCTTCCTTTTTCACACTATATGTGTAATTAATTTGGTGCTTGCTGGGTGTGTGTGTGAATGTTAGTGTCGTAGTTTTATTGCCTATTAAGAGTTTGGCTTCCTCTCAGTTCTGCCTTCTTGGGATTGTGAGGCTTTAATCTATCAGCTTGTTCCAGAAAGTTGTTAAAACCAGGTGGAGGGAGGCATGCCGACAGCCTCAGAGGCACACATCAATGGTTCTTCTTATGAGGAACCAAAATTGGCCCTTACAGAGCCTGTGCAGACATGGTTTTTTCAGTTTGGAGGAGAAAAAAGGAAGGAAGGAAGGAAGGAAGGAAGGAAGGAAGGAAGGAAGGAAGGAAGGAAGGAAGGAAATGAGAAAGAGGAAGGCAGGGAAGGAAGGAGGTGAGGGAGGGAGGGAGGGAGGGAGGGAGGGAGGGAGGGAGGGAGGGAGGAAGGAAGGAATAAAGGAAGGGAATGAGAAAGAGGAAGGAAGGGAAGGAAGGAGGGGAGGAAGGAAGGAAGGAAGAAAGAAAGGAAGGAAATGAGAAAGAGGAAGGCAGGGAAGGAAGGAGGGGAGGGAGGGAGGGAGGAAGGAAGGAAGGAAGGAAGGAATAAAGGAAGGGAATGAGAAAGAGGAAGGCAGGGAAGGGAGGAGGAGAGGGAGGGAGGAAGGAAGGAAGGAAGGAAGGAATAAAGGAAGGGAGTGAGAAAGAAGAAGGCAGGGAAGGGAGGGAGGGAGGGAGGGAGGAAGGAAGGGAGGAAGGGAGGGAGGGAGGGAGGCTCTGCTAAATG
The DNA here is from genome assembly GCA_023053685.1 of Diadophis punctatus similis. NCBI lineage: Eukaryota > Metazoa > Chordata > Lepidosauria > Squamata > Dipsadidae > Diadophis > Diadophis punctatus. Next base: position 483,529 of record JALIGW010000105.1, read on the forward strand.
ATGGTTAGTTTTCCTCTTCTCTCCCTTTAACTGAGTTCCATAAACTCTAAGAAAATCATGGTGGGGCCCATCTTTGGTATGCTTAAACAATAATGCATCTCCCCCCCCCAAATGCAGTTGGTCCTGTTCCAATCTCAGCAAGCAGTTTAGGAAGGGAAGATTAGTAGACTACCCCATCCCCACTGATACGTTTCTGCTTGCAAACAACATACCCACGGAATGTTCCTTGCAGAGGAGTCTAGAAATTAGATGGAACTTGCACTGGGCATAGTTGGAACTGATAGCAACCTTTGTGTCTTCTGTTTTTTTTCTGAAAACCTCGCATGATTCGGTCTCATAACTGCTGTATTCCGATATATAGGAAGATGTGGGAGCTAGAGGCTGGTTGGGAAGAAGCTCTTGTAACTGACAGGTGGCACTTTTCACGCAGGGATGCTGTGCTTCCCAGAAGCGCTGTTTACACGATCTGGTTAAGGATTTCAAGGGCGAGAGAGAAAACAGTGATTATAAGCCACGGGCATTCTCTTCATAAAAAGTCCAGCTCCTCTCTCTGTAAATCGGACGGCTTCTTGCATTAGGATAACCTTATGATTACCTAGCAGGATTATTGCCTAGTATGAGTGCATACATACACGCTTCACTTCTATGATTTCAGCTTTTAAGAGTATGTAACAAGAGTATATAACAGGGTTACAAGGATTATCATTTTTCTCCGACAACAATTGCAGAGAGAACTGGTCAGAGGGGAGAACCAGAGGATTAAAAGCTTCCATGCAGTGTCTCTAGAAAAGAAAACAGAAGCCAAGACAGAATACCTTCAGACAGAATTATCTCCGCCAAGGAGTTCATTAATTGCCATATGTTCTAATCCACTCCTGGCATCTCCTGAAGCAATAGATGTTCTCAAAATTAGAATGAGAAGCATGAGTCGCCAAACCCACTAATATTCAGACTAGCCCTGGATTTATTAAAGGCTCCTTGTTGTTGTTGTTTTTGAAAGCAGTAACATGGATAAAACATAGCCACTAATAAACCAGAATGGGCAAGTGATAAAAATGTTCTCCAGGACCTGAAAAAAAAACACCAGAGATTCCAGTGGACATTGAATTGATCCTGCAAAAGGTTGTAGGGTTCAGAGTTTCAGCATCCCCAATTTTGCTGAAATCTAAGCATTTCAATCTTCTGCAAATAGGGAGCACTTGCTACATAAAAGAGGACATGTTGACATGGAGGGAAAACATACACTTCTCCTATCAGTCATCATCCGTGGGAACATCATGACTTCCAAATCTGTTTTTGTGAACTTGCTTATGATTTAACTACACTGTTTGGAGCCATCTTTTTCTTTGGTTCCTAAAGATTAGAGACTAAAACATATGAAGAGCGGTTGCAGGAACTGAGCATGGACAGTCCAGCGAAGAGAAGGACCAGGGGAGACCTGATAGCAGTATTCCAATATTTGAGAGGCTGCCACAAAGAGGAGGGGGTCAAGCTATTCCCCAAAGCACCTGAAGGACAGACAAGGAATAATGGATAGAAACTGAACAAGGAGAGATTCAACCTAGAAACAAGGAGGAACTTGTTCTGACAGAGAGAACAATCAACCAATGGAACAGCTTGCCCTCGGAAGTTGTGGGAACTTCATCACTTGAGACTTTCAAGAAGAGATTGGACTGCCATTTGTCAGAAATGGTGTAGGGTCTCCCGCTTGAGCAGGGGTTTGGACTAGATGACCTACACGGCCCCTTCCAACTCTGTTAATCTGTAATCTGTAAGATCAGCTTTGGTTTTCTCCTAAACACTACAGAGAATTAAAGAAATCAAGAAAGGGGCTACAACTTGTACTGATAAGAAGAGAATATTTGTAGCTCAGGGTTGGACAGTGGAGCCTTGGTGGTCTGTGAGCTTGGTTGTTTTCTTGCAAGTGTTTTACTACCCAACTAGATAACATCATCAGCACTAGAAGAGTGTGGGGTCTTCTCTCTGTATATATACAAAGGTGCTGTTACCTAGTTGGATAAGGAAACGTCTCCAGAGGCAACTGGATTGTCTTGGGTTTGTTTTTTCTTTGAAGATGTTTCGCTTCTCATCCAAGAAGCTTCTTCAGCTCTGTTTCAAGAGGCAACTGGACTTTTTTTCTTTCTTTGAAGACGTTTTGCTTCTCATCCAAGAAGCTTCTTCAGCAGAGCTTCAGCAGAGCTGAAGAAGCTTCTTGGATGAGAAGCAAAATGTCTTCAAAGAAAAACAAACAAACAAGAAAGTTCAGTTTCCTCTTGGAAAAAGAAAAAGCACTTTTGGGACAGCCATGATTTGGTTGACTGAGAAACTCCACAGGCAAAGACTCCATAAGTTATAACTTGTAATTTGAAGGCACATGCCTACCAAATGAATGTTAAAAGCTGGGATTTTTTTTAAAAAAATGGGGAGATCTATTCCAGGGTCTGAAAAACTGGCATTCAACAAAAGCCTGTGCAAATTGTATGTTTGTGTTGTCTGTCTTTGGAAGGCTGGTGGCAAAGCAGATTGAAAAAAAAAATAGCTTTCCCGTGGGGTGGTAAAGGCTGCCACACTCGGAAATCCCCTTCAGGGTTAGCCTTTTGGACAGATAGGTCTCAGTTTAGGAGCGGCACAAGATGACCCCGATCTGAATTGTTGACTTTGGTTCTAGCATCTTCTCCCAGCCGCTCCCCTCCCGCCTCTATTAAAATGGTGACACCAAGGCAGAAAGACAAGGATGGGAAGGTGCCAACTGAACTGGACGAGATAATAAGCAATTAGTCGGCTGAAGAAGGTTAATAACTGTAATCTTGTAAAAACTCCTCTGGGGTTCTACTACTATTTATGGAGTGACTAATATGGATCCCTTTCTTAAATTAGTTTGCACACTAATAATTTAGGCATTTCTCTAGCCTTCCTCCCCTCCTTCTCAATCCATCCAAATTTATTTCCTACAAATGAGAGCCTACATAGCGTCTTGGGCAATAGGCCATCTGCCTGTTCGTTAATATTTGAATAAAAGCGACCGTTCTTTCCACCTGTTATGCTGGTAGCATTACAACTTTGAAAACTCTCTGGGAATGCGTGTGTCAGGATTCACATCACAGCCAGGAATGAATTATGTAGAAATGCTCACAAGATATCCAAGGACTTCAGATAAATATTTATCGAAGAAAAATAGAAGCTATAAACAAAGCATTCCAGCAACGGCTATGTATCTGTCAGGCCCAAAGAACCAAAAAAAGACACGTAGAATTACTTCTGAGCAGTTTCCTTTATTCTTCCTCACCTGCAGACAGAAATCTTGCCAAACTAAAGCAACTATTTTCATCGCTAAAGATATACAATAAGAATTGCTAGGGAAGAGCGTTCTTAACTCTTTTTCTCCCATTCCACCACATCATCAAAATAATAAGACTAACAGAGTTGGAAGGGACCTTGGAGATCTACTAGTCCAACCCCCTGCTCAGGCAGGAAACCCTATACCATTTCAGACAAATGGTTGTCCAATCTCTTCTTAAAAACCTCCAGTTTTGGAGCACCCACAACTTCTGGAGGCAACTTGTTCCACTGATTAATTGTTCTCTGTCAGGAAGTTTCTCCTTAGTTCTAGGTTGGTTGGTAATGTTTTCTTGCATTTTGTTCCCTTCCTTCCTTGGTCCCCCTTTTTGAGTGTGCTAAATTGTTTCGTTCTTGCAACAGTCTGGCATGCCATCATACAAGTGGCCCTTCACTTACAACCATAATTGAGCCCAAAATTTATGTTGCTAAGTGAGACATTTGTTGTGAGTTTTGCCCTGTTTTACGAGTTCTCTTGCCACAGTCGTTAAGTGAATCATTGCAGTTGTTAATAACCTGGTTGTTAAGTGAATCTGGCTTCCTACATTGACTTTGCCTGTCCAGGTGGGTCGCAAAAGGTGATCACATGACCCTGGGGAACACTGCGACCGTCATAAATATGAACTAGTTGCCAAGCATCCAAATCTTGGTCACATGACCATGAGGATGCTACAGTGGTCATAAGTGTGAAAACTGGTCCTCAGTCCCTTTTTTCCCAGTGATGTCGTAACTTCGAACAGTCACTAAGTGAACTGCTGTAAGTTGAGGACTACCTGTATTGTTTTTCACGGATTGTATGAATTTCTCTTTTTGTGGAAGTGGAGGCCTTACTCATCACCACCATGCTGGCTGGGGAATTGTGGGAGTTGACGTCCACCCGTTGTCGAGCCGATGCAGCAGTTTGGGCTCGCCACACATATTATGAGAAGGTGTTGGCGGAGAAATAAATCCTCCGGAGGTCGATGGATCATTGCTCCTTTGAAAACATTGTTACTTACTTAGAAAATAAAACCCGAGATTCAAATCTAATTAACAAAATATTTATTTCAGTAGAAAAGTAATAAAAAGAATTCTTAGTAAACTACATCTTGATCGGCTAAGGAAATAAATCACTTCTACCTTCGGTAGAAAATGGCGATGAGAAAGGAAGGAGTTGACCTCAGGAATGCAGACATGCGTAATAGAGTATATCATACGTCTGCTTGACCATAAATACAAGAAACAGAAAAACATAGAGATGCACAACTGGCAATATTCACATCGTGACATGCTGACTATGGGAACTTGGGAGGGGGGATTGCATGAGGGAGTAGACGTCGTCAAAACACATTCTTGCTAGATCCTCAAGGTCATCCTTTGTCCAACACCTGTCCAGAAGCTGGGAGGAGGAACGGCCATGCTGGCAGAAGATTAGTAGGCAACGTGACCGGTTTGGGGGTGTGGAACAAGGGGGTGAACTTGCAACTGGATGGGAAACTGGGAGCGTCAGATTCGGGTTTCCCTTGGACGTGCCAACATGGCTTCATTAATAAATTGGAACTTTGAGGAATACTTTGCTTTGGACTCTGATTTAGGTTTGAATGCTATTTGGAACCCCGACACTAACCCGTCTTCAAGTTATCAAGGTTGAGAAAGACCGGAGACGATTTTCTCTCCTTCCATCGGCTGATCGAAATTCCTCGTCTGGCTTATCAGCTTGAGAGATGCAAGTCAGGTTTCCTTGAAAGACTTCTGGTTGAGCATAACCATAGCATGTCATCCATTACGCATGTATTTTGCTGGGGCTGACTGAAAGTGACATTTATGGCTCTATCATGAGAATGGATTTTGCTGCCCATTAAAATGATCTACAGGTAAACGCTCCATTCATTTTTAATCCCCAGCACTTTTGGCTCTGGAAGATGCTCCTATCAATAGCTTGCCTTATTAGTGGGAACTTCTCCAACGGGAAGTCTGAGCTGATGAATAATATGGAGAAGCAGCAATTAAAGAGATTGCAGTACAAATAAAAGAATTGAACTCAACCGCTTGCTGACCCTGGGTCAACTGCAAAGAGTAGCCATTTTTGAGAGGGTCATCCCTGGCCTTTCAAGATGTATTTCTTCCTAGATAATTATTGAAAAGAAAATCATAGGCAGACGCTAGTTTGATGAATTATGAATCACTGCTTCAGAGGTTTGTAAGAACTGCTCGTTCCCTCTTGCTCAGTCTATTGGGCTATCAAAGCCATTATGTTTTGTCAGTGTATTTCATGACGACTTTGTCTATGGCAGTGATGGCGAACCTATGGCACACGTGCCACAGGTGGCACGCGGAGCCATATCTGGCGGCACGCGAACCGTTGCCCTAGCTCAGCTCCAGCGTGCATGTGCACTCCGGCCATCTAATTTTCGGCTCGCACAGAGACTCTGGGAGGGTGTTTTCGGCTTCCGGAGGGCCTCCGGCGGGCAGTGGAAGGCGTTTTCACCCTCCCCAAGCTCCAGGGAAGCCTCTGGAGTCTGGGGAGGATGAAAAACGGGCCTACTAGGCCTACCAGAACTTGGGAAACAGGCCATTTCTGGCCTCCAGAGGGCCTCCAGGGTGGTGGGGGAGGCCATTTTCGCCCTCCCCAGGGATTGAATTATGGGTGTGGGCACTCGCGCATGTGCGATAGCGTGCGAGCATGCTCTTTCGGCACCCGAGGAAAAAAAGGTTTGCCATCACTGGTCTATGGTGTTCTGAAAAACACTGCAACATAAGACGACAAGGAAAGCCGTTTTGACTCATTTAGTGTTGCAGTTCAATAAAGTACAAAATAGAGAACCAATCTCCAAACCTTGAAACAATTAATGAAGAAAAGAAGGTATCATTTGGTTTCTGCAAGACACAGGTATTGCTAGGAAGGTGGTGGTGTTTATAAAGGTTGTCCATGTTAGGGCTACAATCAAAATCAAGTGAGGTACTAATACCACTCTATAAAGCCTTAGTAAGACCACACCTAGAATACTGCATCCAGTTTTGGTCACTACACTATAAAAAAAGATGTTGAGACTCTAGAAAAAGTGCAGAGAAGAGCAACCAAGATGATGTGGGGACTGGAGGCTAAAACATACGATGAACGGTTGCAGGAACTGGGCATGGCTAGTCTAGTGAAGAGAAGGACCAAGGGAGATATGATATAGCAGTGTTCCAATATCGGTACTTGAGGGGCTGCCACAGAAAGGAGGGGTTCAACCTGTTTTCCAAAGCACCCAAAGGCCAGACAAGGAATAATGGATGGAAACTGATCAAGGAGAGATTCAACCTGGAAATAAGGAGGAATTTTCTGACAGTGAGAACAATCAACCAATGCAACAGAAGTTGCCTTCGGAAGTTGTGGGAGCTTCATCACCTGAGGCTTTCAAGAAGAGACTGGACTGCCATTTGTCAGAATGATGGCACGCGGAGCCATATCTGCCAGCACGCGAGCCGTTGCCCTAGCTCAGCTCCAGCGCGCATGTGTGTGCCCACGAGCTGATTTTTGACTCGCGTGGAGGCTCTGGGAGGGTGATTTTGGCCTCCGGAGGGCCTCCGGGGTGGTGAGGGGGAGTGTTTTCGCCCTCTCCAAGCTCCAAGAAAGCCTCTAAAGCCTGGGGAGGGCAAAAAACGGGCTACCGGCCCACTGGAAATCAGGAAATGGGGGAGTGGGGGGGGGTCATGCATGCATGCGCAGGGGGGTGGGGCGAGTGGGGGGCTTTAAATTATGGGTGTGGGCACGCACGTGCGATAGCACGCACGCACACGATTTCGGCACCCGAGGGAAAAAAGGTTCGCCATCACTGGTGTAGGGTCTCCTGCTTGGGCAAGGGGGGGGGTTGGACTAGATGACCTACACGGTCCCTTCCAACTCTGTGAATCTGTTAAAGGCCTTGCTGTAATAAGTAACAGAGATGACCTTGATGGAGATAATGTGAGCTCGGTTACCTATAATCGTAATAATAATGCAGTACCTGGAGATAAAAGAATAGAAGAGAAAGAACTGGAGAAGATAACAAAATACAAAGACCTGCAAATAGAAGTAGAATGACTGTGGCAAAAGAAAGCAAAGCTAGTACCAATAATGATAGGCACCTTGGGTGCAATTCTAAAACATCTGGAGCACCACTTGAATACCATCAGCATTTGCATCAGTCAATTGCAAATGGCAGCTTTATTCAGAACAGCTTACATCCTGCGACAATACCTTTAACAACATCAAACAACATGGGAAGGACTCTATAGGTGGATAACAATGCCAAATGCAGTCTAAACATCTGGCTGACCATATGACCAACCATAATAGTTTATTACATTTACAAGCTGGCCATGTCCCAATGACTCTAAGTGATTTAACAAATTGTTAAAAACATTTAAAAGTAACAATAGAAAAACACAAAAACAACACAAAAGAAATTTAGGAGAAATTATGTCTCACATCTTTGTGGCCGGTCTGCTCTAGAATTTAAATCCTTTAGCCGATGGTGGTTGTCATGACATCAGAGCATTCTGTCCAATCATGGCTAAGCAGATTTATTTTGTTATAGGTAACAGAGTATCTCGTTTTTCCTTTCTACATTTGTGATTGCGCTCAATTCAGAAAAAGGAAAAAAAAATCCCTCAAATAAATAACACAGCAAAGCTAAATGACGCCATAAATGAGTAAATAAATGATTGTGCATTCATAAATCTCTCTCTCTCTCTCTCCTTTCTCTCTGAATGTGTGTGTGAATAGGCTAATTTTATTAGCTGAATCTTTTAACAAAATAGGAGATGATGTTTTGAAGATGTTCATAAACGGGAAAGGTTTCTTTGTCTACAATCATTGCCTGCGTAATGAATGCTGATGAGAAACTTGAGAGAAGCTAAATTGAATCCTTACTTAAGAAATTTTGTTTTGCAAATATGTGATTGAAATTTATCTGCACAGGGAGAAAATTATGAGTTTTCTTATGCTAGGTTTTCTTTTCTTTTAACAGAGTGTCAACATATTGTTTGGTTCTCAAGCTGAGGCTCCTTAAGAGCAGGGTTCGGTGAAGATTGAAGTAAGGCTAAGAAGATTGAAGTCTGGGCTTCATTTTTCCAAAGCAGCCCAGTTCCATCCTGCCTCCCATTCCATTCTAGGAGATGAATTGAGAGTGGGCATTTCTGGATCATTAATTGCAAATGGCAGCACTTATGTAGCACAGAAACGACTTTGCCAATCTATTTTAATTAGGGGAAGATGTTGGGTCCTGATCTCTATGGGGATTGCTGTGCATGACTTGGGAGAGCTTCAATCTGTCCCTTGGCAGCTTTGTTCCTGAATGTTCCTCACTGCAAGACAACAACAACAACAACAACAACAACAACAACAACATCTTGGCATCATTCTCATCGGTTTAAAGAAAGTAACCAAAGGGGCTCCAAACGCAGCTCATTAAAGACAGAATATGTACGTTGGGTTCATGAGCCGATTGGGAGGAAAATAGCCCACCAGTTTAAGGATGTTTAGCAAAAGTGAGTTTAAGGGGTTTAGGGCAATTCATCATGGCCAGAAAATCTGGCTAGTTTTTATTTTATTTTATTTTATTATTATTTTATTTTATTTTATTATTTTATTTTATTATTTTATTTTATTTTATTTTATTTTATTTTATTTTATTTTATTTTATTTTATTATTATTATTTTATTTTATTTTATTTTATTTTATTATTATTTTATTATTTTATTATTTTATTATTTTATTATTTTATTTTATTTTATTTTATTTTATTTTATTTTATTTTATTTTATTTTATTTTATTATTTTATTATTTTATTTTATTTTATTTTATTTTTATTTTATTTTATATTTTATTTATTTTATTATTTTATTTTATTTTATTATTTTATTTTATTTTATTTTATTATTTTATTTTATTTTATTATTTTATTTTATTATTTTATTTTATTATTTTATTATTTTATTATATTTTATTTATTTTATTTTTATATTTTTATATTTTATTATATTTTATTTTTTTATTTTTTATTTTATTTTATTTTTTTATTTTTTTATTTTTTTATTTTTTTATTTTTTATTTTTTTATTTTTTATTTTTTTATTTTTTATTTTATTATTTATTTATTTATTTATTATTTATTATTTATTTATTATTTATTTATTTATTTATTATTTATTTATTTGGTTTAGTTTATATGCCGCCCAACTCCACATGGACTCTGGGCGGCTCACAACCAGAAACCAACAAAAATCAAAATAAAAACATCTAAAACATCTAAAAACACGTTAAAATATATCATACTTATAAAATCCTTACAATCTCGCATCTTCTCTATGGGTTATTAGTTCCAGGCTAATAGTTCCAGGCTAAAAGTTCCATAAACCACAATTAAACCATGAATAAAAGAACACAACCAGGATAGCCATTTATTATTTTGCACTTTTGGACAAGCACCTCCTTTGAAAACATTTAACTGGGATGAAATGGAGAGAAGAGTTCCTGTAATAGAGAAAGAAGAAAACAATTTCAAATTTGGGTCTATTGTTTTTTCCACTTTCAGTGGGTTAAGACATCATGTATCAAAAACACCTCCATTTGTAACATTTAAGCACAATTCTTAGAAAGCAAAGCAAAGCAGTCCTGGAATTTATTTATTTATTCTTAAAAAGAAACTTGAAACAATAACAAATTCAAAGTTTGCACAAGAAAATAAAACCAAGGGCTGCTTGGCAAGATTGTAACATGTTGGGGAAGATGCAAGCAAAACTCAAAATTACAGAAAAAAGGGGCTTGAATTTTAGGCGGGGAGGACCCAACAACTAGAGGGGCACTCCCCATCAGCCCCCACCCTGCAAAGCTGACTAATGGGACTTGTAGTCCAAAGCATCTCCTATACTGTATGTATGTGTATGTACATAGATATACATGTATACGTGTGTGTATATGTATGTATATATGTATACGTGTGTTTGTGTATTCATAACTATTTTTTATTAAATTTTCAGATTTTCTTTAAACTATGAGTATTTTAAGTGGGGGGCAACCTGTTCAATCGATTGCTTTCTGTTGCTAGAAGGGACGGTCCCTATCAATATCCCCACCCCGGACGTGGCTGATGGGACTTGTTATCCAAAGCACCCCCCAGCATAAACCCAAGTCTCTCTCTGATCTCTCAGTCGTCAACTCAACTCTGCAAAGATAATAAGAGATAATTTAAAAATTGGACTTTTTGGAAGGCGGGGCGGGGGGGGGGAAATAAAACTACCCCGGCCTCTCATGCAAAAGGGCCGATCGCTGGCTGGCGGATGGGATTTGTAGTCCAATGGGTCCCCAGGTGTGGTGAAGCCTGGAGGAGAAGGCGTTACACACTCACTCACACACGCGCTGGCACAGACTGCCTCCAAATTGCCCTCACCTGTGCGGCCGCGGCACACCTGGCCACGGTGAGCCGCCTCACGCGCGGCTTCCCGCCGTCTCCATGGCAACTTGGGCGAGGCTGAGGTGGAACACCTGCCACCTTTCCCGCCCAGCGCTTTTAGGACCGCCCCCCGGTTCTCCTCCACACCCACCTCGGCTGTGATTGGCTGCTGCGGAAAACCCATCCCCTCGGATTGGCTGAGCGACCTTTCTCTCTCTCTCCCCCCTCCCCCCTCCAAAGGCGGGGACAGTTTAAAAAGTCGGCGGGCTCCTCAGGCTGAGGTAAAAGAGTGAGTAGACGCTGCCGAAGCAGCGGATGCCGCCTCAAGCGTCTCTCGTTCCTCGAAAGAGACGCTGCTGCGGGGCTCGGGAGAGCAAAAAAACCCCTCTCCCAATTGCGCCTCCGCAGCCGAAGACTTCGTGCCTTACACCGATACGTGGCCTCTTGCGTTCTGAGGTAATTCTAGCCGAGATTTTTAGAGGTTGCGAGTTAGGAAGGGGAGAGAATCAATAGCCTCGGGGCGCAAGGATAGCACCTGTGGTAGTTTATATTCTTAGGAGTAAAACGGCTGAGGTAAATGTCTCAACGCCGTCTTATTTTAAAAAGACTTTCAAAGGGAGATTGGACTTGCCACCTGTCTGAAATGGTGTAGGGACTCCTTGAGAGGGGTGGGGGGTTGGACTAGATGACCTACAAGGTCCCTTCCAACTCTAACAATCTAATCTAAATGACCCCAATGCCACAATTCACCTGTGGTGAATTACCTCAGTCCCACGAAGTGGTTTCTCTCAGGGAATAAAAGCAAATTTCTGGGTCCTGGATCGTTTTAGCCAAGACTCGAATTTTGGGAAATAAAAATTGGTTGGAATCTGAGGTAATCTCAGCCATGTCCTGTTTAAAAAAAAGGGGGGGGGGACCAAACCATCACAGGTGAGAGGAGTAAGTTAAAATTAGCTGAGGAGAAATAAAGCTGAGGCAATTTTAGCCGTGTGCAGTGAAAAGGGCTAAACGACCACAGGTGAATAAGCTTTAAAATTAGCTTAAAGTCAAAAGTGCTTCAGGCCCTGCAGCTGACCTTCCTTTCTTGAATAAAGTGAATTGTTGGAACCTGAGGAAATGTTAGCCAAGGTTCGAGTGTTTAAAAAATAAAATACTGTATGTCGACGACTAGCTACTTTAGCTAAGGCAAAAATTTAACTCAAATTATTTCAAATCCAGAAGCTGACCTTGCTCTTAGGAATAAAGTCAATTCTTGGAACCTGAGATAATTCCAGCCAAGGCTCAAGTCCTTAAAAGAAGCAAAACGTGTAGAGGACTAGCTACTTCAGGGAACTAAAGGCAAAAAAATTAACTAAAATTGCTTCAGGTCCAGGAGCTGACCTTGACTTTATTGCAGGAAGGTAAACTCTCAGGGCCTGAGGCAATTTTAGGGATGCCTTCCTGTTCCTGGAGAATAAGAAAACTCCTGGGGTTGGAATTCATATCTTTGGGAACAGTAAAAAGCTGTGGTTTGAGATATTCTCAAGGGCACAGCATTCCAATTCATTGTCTCTTGCTTCTTTTTCTTGAGGGTAAAACACACAAAAGCCCCTTTGTAAAATTGCTGAATTGGTTTTCTAGTCTCCAAACATCAGGTGGACATTTGGTGATGTTCTGTGTTTTTTTTTCCAAAGGCACTCACTATACAAAATGAGTCAAAACTGAAGACATCAAAGGTAAGTCAGTTTCATTAACTATTCAGTGCTGCATTTAACCAAGAAGCCTGACAGGTACTGTTGGCAACATGTGGTTTATTACTGCAAAAATCTTTGTGCCTTGCTAAAGCTTACTCTAAGGTATGCCTTAGCAAAGTTTTGTAAAACAAAAACAAAAACAGTAGGCATAAATGTGACAAATGTATCTAAAATGTATAAAGAATTTCTGATGTGAGATAATTTTAGCCATTGGCTGTGGTAGAACCAGAGAGGGCCCCACAAGCATTCCCCATATCAACACAGTGTGGAGTTGGGAGTGATGCCCCTACTTGTGGAGGTTGTTCAGTCCCTGAGCTTCCAATCTCTGACACTCAGACTGAATGAGCCTGGAAGTTGGCCGCTCCTGTCTCATTCAATCCCTGAGCATACACTCTGGGAGACTCACACTGGATGGCCTCTCTGGGGTTCCATTGGGTGACCCTTTCAGGGCGAATCAACCTGGAGGAGTCAACAGTGCTCAGCTGCAAGCCTCCTCCAGTGCCTGAGGACCCCACTGGAAGGGAATCCTTTTGGATCACCTCCCTCCCACCTTTACTCTCTTAGAAAGAATGCCAGTACCAGTCAGACTTCTTAGAATTGAAAGTAAAACTTGTGATGCACTTTAATATGATGCTGTATACAAATGATTTGCGCCTCATGGTTGAAATGAAGGATCGTTGGTGCTTTTAGAGATTGGTGGTTTCCTTGCAGATGTTTCATTAACAAACTAGGGAATATCAGTGCTAGGAGAGAGTTTGCTCTCAACTTATGTTCTAATGGCTTGTCATTTCAGTGTTGGTAGAACTAGTCTTTGGAGGTTCTTCGGTTGAGCTATTTATTGTTAACTTATTTGGCATTTCCTTGATTCGGGTATTGTTCACTCCTTGACTTATTAGTATGATGTTAATCTTGAAGATAATCAATCTTCATATAGCTAATGATTGAAGGAGAGGAGATGTTTTGGTTCTTTTGCTTCATTTTGAGCTTGTTGATTGTATCGTCTGCACAGATGTAGACATTGTTTATGCCTATGTATCTATTGATGGCTAATTTGTCAGCCCAAAATTTTGAAATCTGCTAGCATTTTTTGACGTGGATTGGTGTACAATGGTCACGGTTTCCCATTTGAAACGAGAAAATAGACTTTATTGTGTATTCTGATTGCTTGTAGGTGCAATGATGGATAATAGTTTTTTTTACTTTGCTTACCAGTTTAATTGTAGAAATTACAATGGTTCTTAGAACCAGAAAGAAGAGATCAACGGCCCTTTTTAATACTAGGTGTGGCTGTTGAGGGAGAAGAGATTGTATAGATTACTTGCCTGGCGTAATTTTGGCCATGGCGATGGTTCTTAGAACCAGAAAGAATTTCTCAATGGCCCTTTTAATTCTAGGTGTGGCTGTTGAGGGAGAAGAGATTGTATAGTTTACTTGCCTGGCATAATTTTGGCTATGGCGATGGTTCTTAGAACCAGAAAGAATTCCTCAATGGCCCTTTTTAATTCTAGGTGTGGCTGTTGAGGGAGAAGAGATTGTATAGTTTACTTGCCTGGCGTAATTTTGGCCATGGTTCTTAGAACCAGAAAGAATTTCTCAATGGCCCTTTTTAATGCTAGGTGTGGCTGTTGAGGGAGAAGACATTGTTTAGATTACTTGCCTGGCATAATTTTGGCCATGGCTATGGTTCTTAGAACCAGAAAGAAGAGGTCAACGGCCCTTTTTAATTCTAGGTGTGGCTGTTGAGGGAGAAGAGATTGTATAGTTTACTTGCCTGGTGTAATTTTGGCCATGGCGATGGTTCTTAGAACCAGAAAGAAGAGGTCAACGGCGCCTTTTAATGCTAGGTGTGGCTGTTGAGGGAGAAGAGATTGTATAGATTACTTGCCTGGCGTAATTTTGGCCATGGCGATGGTTCTTAGAACCAGAAAGAATTTCTCAATGGCCCTTTTTAATTCTAGGTGTGGCTGTTGAGGGAGAAGAGATTGTATAGATTACTTGCCTGGCATAATTTTGGCCATGGCGATGGTTCTTAGAACCAGAAAGAAGAGATCAACGGCCCCTTTTAATGCCAGGTGTGGCTGTTGGGAGAGAAGAGATTGTATAGATTACTTGCCAGCCGTAATTTTGGCCATGGCGATGGTTCTTAGAACCAGAAAGAAGAGATCAACGGCCGTTTTTAATACTAGGTGTGGCTGTTGAGGGAGAAGAGATTGTATAGATTTCTTGCCTGGCATAATTTTGGCCATGGTGATGGTTCTTAGAACCAGAAAGAATTTCTCAATGGCCCTTTTTAATTCTAGGTGTGGCTGTTGAGGGAGAAGAGATTGTATAGATTACTTGCCTGGCATAATTTTGGCCATGGCGATGGTTCTTAGAACCAGAAAGAAGAGATCAACGGCCCCTTTTTAATTCTAGGTGTGGCTGTTGAGGGAGAAGAGATTGTGTAGTTTACTTGCCTGGCATAATTTTGGCTATGGCGATGGTTCTTAGAACCAGAAAGAATTTCTCAATGGCCCTTTTTAATTCTAGGTGTGGCTGTTGAGGGAGAAGAGATTGTATAGATTACTTGCCTGGCATAATTTTGGCCATGGCGATGGTTCTTAGAACCAGAAAGAAGAGATCAACGGCCCCTTTTTAATTCTAGGTGTGGCTGTTGAGGGAGAAGAGATTGTATAGATTACTTGCCTGGCATAATTTTGGCCATGGCGATGGTTCTTAGAACCAGAAAGAAGATGTCAACGGCCCCTTTTAATGCTAGGTGTAGCTGTTGAGGGAGAAGAGATTGTATAGATTACTTGCCTGGCATAATTTTGGCTATGGCGATGGTTCTTAGAACCAGAAAGAAGATGTCAACGGCCCCTTTTAATGCTAGGTGTAGCTGTTGAGGGAGAAGAGATTGTATAGATTACTTGCCTGGCGTAATTTTGGCTATGGCGATGGTTCTTAGAACCAGAAAGAATTTCTCAATGGCCCTTTTTAATTCTAGGTGTGGCTGTTGAGGGAGAAGAGATTGTATAGATTACTTGCCTGGCATAATTTTGGCCATGGCGATGGTTCTTAGAACCAGAAAGAAGAGGTCAACGGCCCTTTTTAATTCTAGGTGTGGCTGTTGAGGGAGAAGAGATTGTATAGTTTACTTGCCTGGCGTAATTTTGGCCATGGCGATGGTTCTTAGAACCAGAAAGAAGAGGTCAACGGCCCTTTTTAATTCTAGGTGTGGCTGTTGAGGGAGAAGAGATTGTATAGATTACTTGCCTGGCGTAATTTTGGCCATGGCGATGGTTCTTAGAACCAGAAAGAATTTCTCAATGGCCCTTTTTAATTCTAGGTGTGGCTGTTGAGGGAGAAGAGATTGTATAGATTACTTGCCTGGCATAATTTTGGCCATGGCGATGGTTCTTAGAACCAGAAAGAAGATGTCAACGGCCCCTTTTAATGCTAGGTGTAGCTGTTGAGGGAGAAGAGATTGTATAGATTACTTGCCTGGCGTAATTTTGGCTATGGCGATGGTTCTTAGAACCAGAAAGAATTTCTCAATGGCCCTTCTTAATGCTAGGTGTGGCTGTTGAGGGAGAAGAGATTGTATAGCTTACTTGCCTGGCCTAATTTTGGCTATGGCGATGGTTCTTAGAACCAGAAACAATTTCTCAATGGCCCTTTTTAATGCTAGGTGTGGCTGTTGAGGGAGAAGAGATTGTATAGATTACTTGCCTGGCGTAATTTTGGCTATGGCGATGGTTCTTAGAACCAGAAAGAATTTCTCAATGGCCCCTTTTAATGCTAGGTGTAGCTGTTGAGGGAGAAGAGATTGTATAGATTACTTGCCTGGCATAATTTTGGCCATGGCAATGGTTCTTAGAACCAGAAAGAATTTCTCAATGGCCCTTCTTAATGCTAGGTGTGGCTGTTGAGGGAGAAGAGATTGTATAGCTTACTTGCCTGGCGTAATTTTGGCTATGGCAATGGTTCTTAGAACCAGAAAGAATTTCTCAATGGCCCTTTTTAATGCTAGGTGTGGTTGTTGAGGGAGAAGAGATTGTATAGCTTACTTGCCTGGCGTAATTTTGGCCATGGCGATGGTTCTTAGAACCAGAAAGAATTTCTCAATGGCCCTTTTTAATTCTAGGTGTGGCTGTTGAGGGAGAAGAGATTGTATAGATTACTTGCCTGGCGTAATTTTGGCTATGGCGATGGTTCTTAGAACCAGAAAGAAGATGTCAACGGCCCCTTTTAATGCTAGGTGTAGCTGTTGAGGGAGAAGAGATTGTATAGATTACTTGCCTGGCGTAATTTTGGCTATGGCGATGGTTCTTAGAACCAGAAAGAATTTCTCAATGGCCCTTCTTAATGCTAGGTGTGGCTGTTGAGGGAGAAGAGATTGTATAGCTTACTTGCCTGGCGTAATTTTGGCTATGGCGATGGTTCTTAGAACCAGAAAGAATTTCTCAATGGCCCTTTTTAATGCTAGGTGTGGCTGTTGAGGGAGAAGAGATTGTATAGCTTACTTGCCTGGCGTAATTTTGGCCATGGCGATGGTTCTTAGAACCAGAAAGAATTTCTCAATGGCCCTTTTTAATTCTAGGTGTGGCTGTTGAGGGAGAAGAGATTGTATAGATTACTTGCCTGGCGTAATTTTGGCTATGGCGATGGTTCTTAGAACCAGAATGAAGATGTCAACGGCCCCTTTTAATGCTAGGTGTAGCTGTTGAGGGAGAAGAGATTGTATAGATTACTTGCCTGGCGTAATTTTGGCTATGGCGATGGTTCTTAGAACCAGAAAGAATTTCTCAATGGCCCTTCTTAATGCTAGGTGTGGCTGTTGAGGGAGAAGAGATTGTATAGCTTACTTGCCTGGCCTAATTTTGGCTATGGCGATGGTTCTTAGAACCAGAAAGAATTTCTCAATGGCCCTTTTTAATGCTAGGTGTGGCTGTTGAGGGAGAAGAGATTGTATAGATTACTTGCCTGGCGTAATTTTGGCTATGGCGATGGTTCTTAGAACCAGAAAGAAGAGGTCAACGGCCCCTTTTAATGCTAGGTGTAGCTGTTGAGGGAGAAGAGATTGTATAGATTACTTGCCTGGCATAATTTTGGCCATGGCAATGGTTCTTAGAACCAGAAAGAATTTCTCAATGGCCCTTCTTAATGCTAGGTGTGGCTGTTGAGGGAGAAGAGATTGTATAGCTTACTTGCCTGGCGTAATTTTGGCTATGGCGATGGTTCTTAGAACCAGAAAGAATTTCTCAATGGCCCTTTTTAATGCTAGGTGTGGCTGTTGAGGGAGAAGAGATTGTATAGTTTACTTGCCGGGCGTAATTTTGGCCATGGCGATGGTTCTTAGAACCAGAAAGAATTTCTCAATGGCCCTTTTTAATTCTAGGTGTGGCTGTTGAGGGAGAAGAGATTGTATAGATTACTTGCCTGGCGTAATTTTGGCTATGGCGATGGTTCTTAGAACCAGAAAGAAGATGTCAACGGCCCCTTTTAATGCTAGGTGTAGCTGTTGAGGGAGAAGAGATTGTATAGATTACTTGCCTGGCGTAATTTTGGCTATGGCGATGGTTCTTAGAACCAGAAAGAATTTCTCAATGGCCCTTCTTAATGCTAGGTGTGGCTGTTGAGGGAGAAGAGATTGTATAGCTTACTTGCCTGGCGTAATTTTGGCTATGGCGATGGTTCTTAGAACCAGAAAGAATTTCTCAATGGCCCTTTTTAATGCTAGGTGTGGCTGTTGAGGGAGAAGAGATTGTATAGCTTACTTGCCTGGCGTAATTTTGGCCATGGCGATGGTTCTTAGAACCAGAAAGAATTTCTCAATGGCCCTTTTTAATTCTAGGTGTGGCTGTTGAGGGAGAAGAGATTGTATAGATTACTTGCCTGGCGTAATTTTGGCTATGGCGATGGTTCTTAGAACCAGAATGAAGATGTCAACGGCCCCTTTTAATGCTAGGTGTAGCTGTTGAGGGAGAAGAGATTGTATAGATTACTTGCCTGGCGTAATTTTGGCTATGGCGATGGTTCTTAGAACCAGAAAGAATTTCTCAATGGCCCTTCTTAATGCTAGGTGTGGCTGTTGAGGGAGAAGAGATTGTATAGCTTACTTGCCTGGCCTAATTTTGGCTATGGCGATGGTTCTTAGAACCAGAAAGAATTTCTCAATGGCCCTTTTTAATGCTAGGTGTGGCTGTTGAGGGAGAAGAGATTGTATAGATTACTTGCCTGGCGTAATTTTGGCTATGGCGATGGTTCTTAGAACCAGAAAGAAGAGGTCAACGGCCCCTTTTAATGCTAGGTGTAGCTGTTGAGGGAGAAGAGATTGTATAGATTACTTGCCTGGCATAATTTTGGCCATGGCAATGGTTCTTAGAACCAGAAAGAATTTCTCAATGGCCCTTCTTAATGCTAGGTGTGGCTGTTGAGGGAGAAGAGATTGTATAGCTTACTTGCCTGGCGTAATTTTGGCTATGGCGATGGTTCTTAGAACCAGAAAGAATTTCTCAATGGCCCTTTTTAATGCTAGGTGTGGCTGTTGAGGGAGAAGAGATTGTATAGTTTACTTGCCGGGCGTAATTTTGGCCATGGCGATGGTTCTTAGAACCAGAAAGAAGAGGTCAACGGCCCCTTTTAATGGTAGGTGTGGCTGTTGAGGGAGAAGAGATTGTATAGATTACTTGCCTGGTGTAATTTTTTTCCAGGCGATGGTTCTTAGAACCAGAAAGAATTTCTCAATGCCCCCTTTTAATTCTAGGTGTGGCTGTTGAGGGAGAAGAGATTGTATAGATTACTTGCCTGGTGTAATTTTGGCCATGGCGATGGTTCTTAGAACCAGAAAGAATTTCTCAATGTCCCCTTTTAATGCTAAGTGTGGCTGTTGAGGGAGAAGAGATTGTATAGTTTACTTGGCGGGCGTAATTTTGGCCATGGCGATGGTTCTTAGAACCAGAAAGAAGAGGTCAACGGCCCCTTTTAATGCTAGGTGTGGCTGTTGAGGGAGAAGAGATTGTATAGATTACTTGCCTGGCATAATTTTTTCCAGGTGATGGTTCTTAGAACCAGAAAGAAGAGGTCAACGGCCCCTTTTAATGCTAGGTGTGGCTGTTGAGGGAGAAGAGATTGTATAGTTTTCTTGCCTGCCGTAATTTTGGTCATGGCAATGGTTCTTAGAACCGGAAAGAAGAGGTCAACATCCCTTTTTAATGCTAGGTGTGGCTGTTGAGGGAGAAGAGATTGTATAGTTACTTGTCTGGTGTAATTTTGGCCAGGCAATGGTTCTTAGAACCAGAAATTTTTGCTCAATGGCCCTTTTTAATGCTAGGTGGGCGCTCCCTGGAATTTCTCTCCCCTCTTTCGTGGTTTTTCCTAGCCTGTCCCATTTTTGGAAATCCGTTTTGCTGGAGTCTCATGGAATCAGCGATCCAGCATTTGCTGGACATCCGGGCCATCCTGACTGTAACTCCAGAGCAGCGGGGTCAGGTCAGGGCTTCTATTCAATTTTGTTTCTAGTGCCCTAATCCTCGGGGTGAGGGGGTGGGGAGCAATTTTGAATTTTAAGGAAATAAATCAATATCTGGTTTACATGAGGTTTAAGATGCACTCTCTCCATTCCATCTTAGCTGGGATTCCGGAGAGGGATTTCTTAACGCCTACCTCCATGACCCTATTCGTCCAAGTCATCAGCGCTTCTTGAGGTTCTGCTATGCTGAGCACCATTACCAGTATGCGGCGCTTCCTTTCAGGCTGGCCTCGGCTCCGAGGACCTTTACTAAGGTCATGGCAGCATTAGCAGCTTCTCTTAGGTCGATCCTTATCAGGACCCAGTGCTACTCGGATGACTTGCTCATCCAGGCTTCATCCTGGCGGTTGGCGGAGAGAGATCTGGCGTCTACTTTCCAGGCCTTGAGGGACCATGGATTTTCGGTGAACCTGTCCCAAGTGCCATCTGGTTCCCATTACCAGGTTAGTCCATCTGGGGGCCTTAATTGACTCTGTCTCAGGACAGGTTTTCCTTTCCTAGGAGTGACAGGACAGCATCCGGTCCTTGGTGGGACAGTTGTGCACCACAAGAGAAGCTCCCATCGTGCTCCTGTCACAGCTCCTGGGCAAGATGGTCTTCTGCCTCAACATTGTCCCCTGGGCCAGGTTCCATGCCAGACCCCTCCAGTGGCTGCTGCTTCCGCATCAACGGGCTGGCCGCAGCACCTCTCTCGCCAAGATCTAAATTACATCAGAAGTGTGCAGGTCCCTCCATTGGTGGGTGTCAGGAGCCATCCAGGAGGGCTGCCATTTCTGAGAGCCAATGAGACTAGTGGTGACCTCCGACGCCAGCCTCTTCAGCTGGGGTGCTCACTTCAACTCTCGTGGCGCAAGGCAGGTGGTCCCTGTCAAAGCTCCAGCACAATATCAACTGGCTGGAGCTCAGGGCGGCCCGGTTAGCCCTCACATCCTTTCAGGGGAGCTTGCAAGGGCAACATGTTCTCCTCCTGATGGACAATGTGGCAACAAAGGCCCACGTCAATCGTCGGGGGGGGGAACGCATTCCCGCCAGCTCATGAGGGAGTTGGACACTTTGTGCGGGTGGGCCGGGGATCACCTGCTGTCGCTGAAGGCATGGGGTTCTCCAATGTGACCACAGATTGGCTGAGTCAAGCCTAGGTGGAGTAATGAAAGTGGAGACCGGCGCCCTGCCTCTTCGAGGACCTGTCCCAGAAGTTCTGCCGGCCTCTGGTGGACCTGTTTGCTTTGCCGGACAACGCATACGTTCCCCGGTACTACTGCAGGTTTCCTTCCTGGGGGGGCGGAGGGAGTGGATGCCCTCAGGAGCCCCTGGCCCAGGGGTCTCCTTTATGCCTTCCCACCCTTGCCCCTAATCCCGGCTGTGGTCAGGAAGGTGCTGCAGGAATGGGCCGAACTGCTGCTCGTGGCTCCCCACTGGCCCAGGTGCCTGTGGTTTGCAGATTTGATCGACCTATTTGTGGTTCTGCCCTGAAGGATCCCTCCAGACCGGGTAGTGCTCAGCCAGGGTCCAGTGATCCACCTGGACCCGCAGTGGCTTCAACTAGCCATCTGGAGGTTGAGCAGTGCCTCCTAGTCCAGGAGCGCTTTACCACCGAGGCCATCCGGACAATGCAGGCGGCCAGGTGGCCTTCCACCACTCGAATCTATGAGGCAATCTGGAAAGCCTTTTATGCCTGGTGCGGTGAGTGCCAATTGGACCCTCGGGGGGGGGGGAATGGAGGTTGAACACATTGCCTTCCTCCAAGGCGGTCTCACTAAGGGCCTCTCGCTCAATGCCTTGCGACGCCAGGTCGCTGCCTTGGCTTCAGTTTGGGACTCCGGCGACCGGCCTTCGCTGGCCCATCATCATCGGGTCCGGCTCTTTCTCCGAGGGGCCTCCAACCTCAGGCCTCCGCCCATTCACCGCTTTCCCTCCTGGGACTTGTCCCTTGTGTTGCAGGCCTTGACTAAACCTCCCTTTGAACCTTTGCAGGAGATTGGCCTCCGCCTCTTGTCATGAAAGGTGATGTTCTTGGTGGCTATCACATCTGCCAGACGGATCTCAGAGCTGGCGGTGTTGTCAATGCACAAGGACCTTTGCATCTTCCATGTGGACAGGGTGGTTCTGCGGCTGGACCCAGTGTTCCTGCCCAAGATCAACTCCGTCTTCCATCGCACCCAGGAGTTGGTTTTACCCAGCTTCTGTCCGGACCCACGCCACGAGTTGGAAGTCCGGTGGCATACCTTGGATGTGCGAAGGGCTCTTCGTATCTACATCCACAGAACCACCCCTCTCAGGAAGATGGAGGCCTTGTTTGTTTCTTTTCATCCTTCATCGCTCGGCCTCAAGATTTCGCCTTCCACAGTCGGTAGGTGGCTTCGGTCTTGCATTGCTCATGCGTACCAGTCGCATGTCTCTTCCCGTGTCTCAGGGTGTGACAGCTCACTCGACCAGAAGTGCAGCTACCACGGCAGCCTGGTCCACTCAGGCTACGGTCAAGGAGATTTGCAATGTGGTGATGTGGTCGTTGGTGTCATCCTTCATCCGGCACTACCACATAGAGTCCTTTGCTTCTGCCGATGCAGCATTCAGCTGGCATGTGCTGCGACGAGTGGTTGAGGAGCCGAGGATTCAGGACTAAGTATTTGCCCACCCTACTGGACTCCTTACCTTTGGTATGTCCCATCCTGGACTCTGTCTTCGATATGAGGGGAAAAGGGCGTTGGTTCCTTCCTGATACACCCATTTTCTGAGAATCGAAGGCAGAGTCCAGTCCCACCCTTGGGTCTGGGCTGGCCACGGGGCGGCCGTGGTGTTTCCTGTCTCTTCAGGTTTTTTTCGTCTAGTTGGAACGTGATTCGTGGATTCCACTGACTGTGCGCCATTCGTTTTGGACTTTTTTAACGACTGAGGAACGTCACCAGGGAGGCGGATCCTCAGAAAATTCAACCCAGTCCATAGAGTTATGAGGCTAGAACAACCCATCCTGGACTCTGCCTTCGATTCTCGGAAAATGGGCATATCAGGTAGGAACCAACACCCTTTTTAATTCAAGGTGTGGCTGTTAAGGGAGAAGAGATTGTATAGATTACGCCTGGCGTAATTTTGGCCATGGAGATGGTTCTCAGAACCAGAAAGAATTGCTCAACGGCCCTTTTGAATGCTAGGCGTGGCTGTTGAGGAAGAATAGAGTTTATTGTTTTTGAGTTTCTGAGATTGACGGAAGGAATAAATCCATTCATATTGCCAAATGTTCCTTGAAATGGACAACGCTTGCTGGGAACGTTGGAGAAAGAAGTGAAAAAGAAAGGAGAGAGGAAGAAAATGTCTGCAGGCCAAACCCTATTAACCTTCAACTGTGATGTGTTCTATGCTATGAGGTAATTTTAGTTCAGTCTCGTATTCCTCAAAATTGTATAATGCCAAGGGTGGGTGGGGGATGAGGGTTAAAGTCATCCATTAATTGATGGTCCATTCTCCCTACATAAGTTATGTAACAGCTGTATCTTTGGTAATGGTAACCAGGATATACAGTATTCTTTATTCTTAGTGTTAAAACTCCAATGTCAACTAAAGTAATGTTTATTTATTTATTTATTTATTTATTTAAATAGATTTGTATGCTGCCCAACTCCCAGGGGACTCTGGGCGGCTAATGTTGATTTTTTTTTTAAATCT
The DNA here is from genome assembly GCA_023053685.1 of Diadophis punctatus similis. Classification (NCBI taxonomy): domain Eukaryota; kingdom Metazoa; phylum Chordata; class Lepidosauria; order Squamata; family Dipsadidae; genus Diadophis; species Diadophis punctatus. Next base: position 507,169 of record JALIGW010000105.1, read on the forward strand.
CAAAGACATGTACTACACAGTTTTGGGAGAGAGAAGAATCAGTTGTCAGTCTGCAGTGTTGATGGCGAAAATGGTAGAAGAAGGAATGGAAAAGAAGAATGAATATGATCTTCATCAAGAATGATACTCCACCATGTTAATCAAACCTGACCTGTAGATAATTAGATTTTATAGTTTTCTTGCCTGGTGTAATATTGGCCTTGGCGATGGTTCTTCGAACCAGAAGGAAGACCTCAACGGCCCTTTTTAATGCTAGGTGTGGCTGTTGAGGGAGAACAGATTGTATAGTTTTCTTGCCTGGCATAATTATTGTTGATCAGGAATCTGATAACTTTGATTATTGGTTTGATGATTGGAGAAAAGGAACATATGTTGAGATTGCTGATGTTTAGGCCTCAGAAGGTCTTTGTGGTTGTTGAAAGTTTCTTTAAGAAACATTATCCTTTGGGTTAAGCCTGTGATCTTATCTGCTGTGTGCCACGAATGGTGTAATATACCTTATTTGCTGTGCAATTGCTTCTTTTTATGTAACTAAGTGGAAATGAGAAGTCTAAATATATGTCTGTCTGTGCGCGCGCGCATGTCTTATGCTGTCTTTGCGGTTCTTCCAACTTGAGGAAGCACCTGCCTTTGTTCAGCTGAATAAATGTGTTTGAGTTATCAAAGGACAACAAAACTCCTTCTCATTATTTCTACCAAGCAACACCTGTATTATGCTTAACATTTTGGCCATTGCTATCATCATTAGAAACAGAGAGAAAACCTCAGTGGCTGTTTTTAATGCTAGGTGTGGCCCATGATGTATAAAATATTTCACAGTTTTCTTGCCTGCTTAGCATTAGACCTGGCAATGGTTCTTAAAACCAAGAAGAAAATCCCTACATCCCCTTTTAATCCTAGGTATTGCTGTGGATTGATAAAGTACTAACTAGTTTTTTCCCCTGATGTAATTTTAGCCATGGCTCTGATAGCTTGAGAGGGACCCACAAGCATGGTCTAGGGCCATGATGGCGAACCTGTGGCACGCATGCCTGAAGTGGCACGCAGAGCCATGTCGCCTGGCTTGCATGGCATTGCCCGTTCCTCTTCCGGGTTCTGGCGTGAATGCGCATGCAACAATCAGCTGGCCTTCACGTGTGCGGCAGTGCCAGAAACTGCAAGAGCTGGTCTTCCAGTTTCCGGCACGCACATGCGTGCTGGCCAGTTGATCATCGTGCTCGCATGCGTGTCAGAAACAAGAATACTAGCTGGCCGGTGTGCATGCACGTGCCAGAAACCGGAAGTTCATTTCCCAGTGTGCACATGCCCCCTGGGCCGCTCCTCTTTCAGGTTGCGTCCCTGTCGTGCGCGTGTGTACACGCTCCCTTTTCGGCACTTGGTGCTGAAAAGGTTCGCCATCACTGGTCTAGGGAAATTGATCGCAGCAACATTTTCAGGCCCACTTTAGCCTGGAGTTCCATCGCAGCCAAGTGATCATGGGCATTCATTCTTGACTGGCCCTCTGCCAACACTCCACCCCTGCCACTGGTCCCCTGTCCTCCCCCCTCCTGCGTGATTACAGCCAACTTGCCCAGGGACACTTGCTCTTGGCCGATTCACAGTGCGGGATGATTAAATGCCAGCAATTCTTGCACCCAAGGAATGGGCCTCTGCCTTCTCGCTGGTTGGCAGTGGCCTTGGGTACCGGGGAGGCAGGGGACAGAGTGGCGGGATCTGAAAAGACCCATGGGGGTCAATCCAGTACCATGCTTCTGAGAGTGAATGTCTGAACAAGGTTAGGTAGTGGGGGGTGGGGCAGAAGTGGGCACGAAAATGTCGCTGCGATCAATTGTCCCATTCTGGGTTTGGGAAAAGAATATCACAGGAAGCCATCCGTGGCTGGAACAGAGAGGAGAAATGTTCTACTCTTTTTTTGGTGGTCCTACTTGTTTCTCTACTAATGAGCAGCAATAATAATAATGGCAACAACAAAGAGGGCCTGTTAGTGTGGTGAAAAGGAAGTAATCACCAAGGAAGCTATGTGACAAAATCTATCTTGTCCAAACCACTTCATTGTCAATAGCTAAATGTATTTCACTTTTGTGCTGCTGCATATGAAATATGGCTTTTGAGCAAATCCCAATTTCCCTGACAGTTTTAGCTTGGATTCTCTTTGAGGACATCTGCTTCACACTTAATAATAATGATTAAGTTTCTTGCTTTGATCCACGAACCAGCAGCAATAGTTACGGAACAATTATCTTTTTAAAAGCAGTTTTTCTTTGAAGATGCTCCCTTTTAAATTCATTGTCGCTGGCCTCATTTGTCTATGCTGTATCTTTCCAGGTGTTAGATCTCGGGTCTAAAGAAGACTTCCTCTGTAGGTAAAATCAAATACTCTCGCATAGACTTGGAGCAAAAGAAGGGAAAGTGAATTGGACTAGGCCAGGGGTCAGCAACCCACGGCTCTGGAGCCGCATGTGGCTCTTTCATCCCTCTGCTGCGGCTCCCTGTCACTCAAAATATGCATCACAACTGCCAATGTGCAACACCCACTGATGCTCAATTTATTAAGCTTTTCAACCCTCGGTAGGCCAACCATGGATAAATCCAAGAAAAGAAAAGTTTCAGAAGAAAACAGAATCTTTAATTCAACTATATATGCTAGTTTTGTGGCCTCTCAGGAAACAGTCAGGCACGGGAAGGGTTTTGTGGCTCCCGGTGTTTTCTTTTCTGTGGGAAACGGGTCCAAATGGCTCTGTGAGTGTTTAAGGTTGCCGACCCCTGGACTAGGCTTTCTTTTTTTCTTTTTCCAATTTTACATAGCAATGTATTCAGTTCTTAAAGTTCTCAGAAACAAATGGGAATGTATGGAGAACAGGAATGGGCTGAAAAAGAAACAAAGGCAAACATTAAAATGGAAAACCCAGAAACCTTGAGGCTGAGCTCTGAGTAATGATGATGATGTTTCCATTCAGTTGTGTCTAACTCTTGGCAATTCTATGGGCCAACTCTCTTCACATCTTCTGATCTAGCACTACTTCATGAGTAATAATATTCATATCAAGGTTCCAAATAGTAACCGAGTAATATCCTAATAATCAGCAGCAGGAAACTTGTTAGAAAATCCTTCAATTGTTTCAAAACCATTGCAACCTTAGAGCTGAAATCCTAAATCCAAGTCTTTGTAATCAAGTTGAAATGCTGATACAGATTCATTAATTTGCTTCGTTTTCTTAATGGGCAAATATTATCTCCTGAAGCTAACAGTCATTCTCCCCCCCCCCTCCTAGCAGCCCAATCAGATGTTGGGGAAAGGGGGTTTGCTAAGATTATTCACAAGTGAGGCTAATAAAAGTGATGAAAAGGAAAACATCTCTAAGGGATTTAGCAGGGAGAAACAAACAAACAAACAATTACATATGTTTCTTCTAGTTTTATTCCTGACTCTCTGTGAACAAACATTTTACATCACACTTCCCCCTCCTCTTTTGATGCATGCCACAACATTTCCTAGAAAGGAGTGTGTTGCATGGGGGGAGGGGAGGGAAGCCTCTTTAAGAGGAGAAAGACAGATTTTGTCACATCGCTCTACACATGCAAAACCCATCAGGAAGGAACTTTTGTTAAATAATTAACTCAGCCACATGCGAGAGGAAAGTGTGTTTGGGTCTTGGCAAAGTAAAATAAAGTAGGCCACCATGAATGGCATTCCTCCCTGCAGAGGGAGGAACAGGATTTCTCACTTTAAAAAAAAAGGAAATTTTCATTCCAGAGATGGAGAATGGACTGATAAATATGAATTCCTTGGTGCTCTCTGTTTGCTTGCAGACATTTCATTACCCAACTAGGTAACATAACCAGTGCTAGAAGGAAGTAGGGTTTGCTCTTTGTTTATATACAAGGGGCCTGCCCTGTCAATGTTGGTGGGAGTGTTTTCTTCTTGGTTGGGCTATTTTTTTACTACATGATTATAGGTCTGTTATTAATCCTGATGTTAATCTCCATCTGGATGTTGATTGCTGGTGAGGTGGTTTTGACAGCCCTTCAGCAAAGGTAGAAACAAAGCAAATTTCCATAACTATGATGAGGTACTAGGAGTAATAGGTAGTGAGAGAATAAAGAGAGCTCAGCTTGTTCTGGATGCTTTAATACCTATTTTAAATGGGACTTCCTTTGCCCCTTGCCAAATATTAAAGATATAACTTTTAAATAGTAGCTTTAAATGCCAGCTACTCCAGTGAAAATGTACCCCTTCCTTTCATTCTCCTTCATCAGTTGATATAGTACTATCCTACTCCTTTATAGACCCCTGAAAAATCTGAGGTTGTTTCCTTCCCTGGTTCCTTGTCCAACTTCAGCTCTGAGGTCATAAATATATTAAGCTTTGCTTTGAACCTGGGCTGGACTCAGATTTCTCTTAGCCGACTCCTGTCTTCGTTGTACCCCTTAAAGTTATTCCTTCTACCTATTCCAGTTCCTTACAGAAATCACCTGGATGGCTGTTTAAGTTTTAGAGAAGAATAGGAAGCTGAGATCCTTAATATCTGGTGACTCTGAGGTTTACTGCTTCTGAACGTAGAAACTTATATCAACCTTGGCTAATATTCAGTGACAGATCTTTCCTCCATGAAGGTGTTCAATCTCTCTTTAAAAGCTCGCTTAGCCAGTAGCTTTTGCCACATTTTTTGGAAGCAAGTTGAACGAGTTAATGACTCCTGGAAGCCTTCCAGTGCACCAAGTCTAGCCCTTCAATGCTAATGAAGCCATTTGCAAACATGCGACAGAAATATTTACCCAACATGATTAAACAGACTTCTGGGATAAAAAACATTTAAGATGTCCAAGGTCTCATGCTGGCAAGATGGCTCACAATGTGGTCTGTTGTTGAATAAAGGATTACTATTCTAAACACGGTGTGAATTATTCCACAGTGTGGCACCTAATTAACTGTCAGAAATGCATTGTTGAGAAGATGATGGATTAGCCAATTGAAGACATTAATAAAACTCATTCCAGTTTTGCCATGTGCAGGTTGGTATCCAGTGAAGCTGCACAAGCCATTCATTTCCTATTGGTTTGCAAAGGCACACGGATCGGATCTCCAGAGGCAGCCTACCTCTGTGTCACGACGATCCCTAAATATATCTCCTCTGTGTTTGACAAAGCTGTATGCTCACATTATGGCAGATTTGTAAGACTCGACCTTGAAAGGTCTACAAATGCAATATTACATATTACAGTGATGGCGAACCTATGGCAAGGGTGCCACAGGTGGCACACGGAGCCATATCTGCCGGCACGCGAGCCGTTGCCCTAGCTCAGCTCCAGCGCGCATATGCATGCCGCCAGCTGATTTTTGGCTCGCACGGAGGCTCTGGGAGGGCGATTTCGGCCTCTGGAGGGCCTCTGGGGTGGCGGGGGGAGCGTTTTCACCCTCCCCAAGCTCCAAGAAAGCCTTGAGCCTGGGGAAGGCAAAAAATGGGCCTACTGGGCCCACTGGAAGTCAGGAAACAGGGGAGTGGGGGGGGGTCATGCACGCATGCGCAGGGGGGTGGGGCAAGTGGGATGCTTTGAATTATGGGTGTGGGCACGCACGCACATGCGATAGCACGTGTGCGAACTATTTCGGCACCTGATGGAAAAAAGGTTCGCCATCACTGACATATTACATTTGAGCGAACCCAGATTTTTCTCCTTGGGTTGTGTAATGATCCCTAGTCTATATTTTCTCAACCTGGATATTCCAAGTGGCTCAGGATTACAATTTTGAAATGTGTCTTCTGGAAGTTACATTTGATGTCGTTCAAATGCACCTGATAGCTTAGAGAATAATGTGCAGAAAGTTATGCTGGTGAGCACTGGTAGTTTAGATCTCCTCCACCAAACTGGGTGTCCTACCCATTCCGAATACCAGTTCCATGATAAGAATTCGTCATCGTGTTTAAAATTGGAAACTCTTGATTCCACACTGCTTTAGGGATATTTAATGAATCACTGGCTGCAAAGAATTTCTGGGTTTTGCTTTGAGTCATAAACTAATCAAACCCAGATGGATTTACCCATCTTGAAACATAATCAAAGTGACAACCAAGATTAATATGTCATACACACGTAGACGTTAAGTCTTTTACTGACTTCTTAAGCACAAGTACCAACACTCCCATTCAGCATCATGAGTGTTTTTTTCATTGCAGGTGTGTACTGACAATGCAGAAGACCATTGTTATTCCGAGTTTATTGACATATTTTGGTTTCTCATATTAAGAAAAGTCTAGAGTAGGGCTGTCAAACTTCCGGCCCGTGGGCTGGATGCGCCATGTGCTTGGCAGGTCCAAGCCCAGTTTAGCGAAGGGGGAAAAAGTCCTGATACGTCATGCGATGTCACTGTGATGACATGAGTTTGACACCCCTGGTCTAGAGGTCTTTCTGAGCTAAACTGCTTGGTTTTAGTACTCTTGTTTACCTCAAGAGAAAGGGAGGAATCTTCAGGTAGCTGCAAACTTTTTTTACAGTGGAAATCTCAGACTTTTGATTTCAATCTCAGAGTCATGTGCCAGCCAGTGAAGGTCAGCTCTTTCAGTCTGGATGATTTGATTGTGTTGTTGCTGCCATGGGGGTGAGGTGAGGTTTTTTTTTAATGGGTTTTATTATATGGTGGATTTTTTCAATGTCATAAGCTGCCTGGACTTACCCGTGTGTGACTTGGGCAGCTCTATAAATTTGCTTAATAAAGAAGAATAAATCAGTCAGTTTTAGGATTGACAATAGAACCACATTGATGATTTGGTTGTAAGTCATCAAATGCATATATATCCTGTAAACATGTTAAGGAAAAGCTGGTGCTTTTCTCAATATAAGTGTTGCCTTAACAGAAGCCACTTTTAACTGACAGTTTTCTATTAGGCTTCAGGATTGTCAGAGTTTTCCAAACTTGTTTTTTCTTGAGTAGACAGTTTGGATGAATTGCTTCACTTTCATGGCCAGAGGATTGATGCTCCTTTGCCACTTGCACAAAATTCTTCCAGCACACTAAGCAGAATCTGGCGTTTTATTAATAGTCTCAGTTTCACCCATAGCAAAATATCTACTGGGAAAGGCAGGCAGTGGAGAAGCAAAGGGAGGGAGTGCAGGTAGTCCTTGACTTACAACAGTTCATTTAGTGACCATTCAAACTTACGGTTGCACTGAAAAAAAGTGACTTAGGACCGTTTTTCATACTTACAATCATTACAACATCTCTATGGTCACATGATCAAAATTCAGACACTTGGCAACTGACTCATATTTATGACGGTTGCATTTCCCCCCCGGTTGTGTGATCATCTTTTGCGACCTTCTGACAAGCAAAAGTCAATGAGGAAGCCAGATTCACTTTACAACCATGTTAATAACTTAAGAACTGCGGTGATTCACTTATCAACTATGGCAAGAAAGGTCATAAAATGGGGCAAAATTAGAGGGGCCTTGGTGCTCTGTTTTCTTGCAGACCTTTTATTACCCAAACTAGGTAACATCATCAATGCTAGTATTAGCATCTAGCACTGATGATATCTAGTTGGGGTAATGAAACGTCTGCAAGAAAACAACCAAGCTCAGAGAGCACCAAGGATCCTACAGTTTCACCCTGAGCTACAAATATTCTCCTTTATTGGGACAAAATTCACTTATCCACTGTCTAACTTAGCAACAGAAATGTTGTGCTCCATTGTGGTCATAAATTGAGGACTATCTGTATTTCACCCAAAGCTGCTGAAAGGACAAATGTTGGGAGAAAAAACTTGTGCTTGAGATTGTGCTGAAAGGCAATGAAATTGGTGAAATACAGTGGATCAAAGAGAAACCAGAAACTTCAGCCATTAAATATCTTCCTGGATAGAAACTACCCTTTGGTGGAAGAAGGTTAATATATCAGTTAGAACAGTAGCTATGGAGATTATCTCCTCCTCCTCCTCCTCCTCCTCCTCCTCCTCCTCCTCCTCCTCCTCCTCCTCCTCCTCCATTTTCCTTCTCCATCTTCTCCTTCCGCTTTTTTCCTTCTCATCCTCCTTCTCTTTCATCTTTTCCTTCTCATCCTCTTTTTGAAACAACCATATCTGTGGTCTGATGACAAGGGAAATATGGCTTTGAAAATCCCAGGCTCCAGCTCTGAGCTATAGTCACACCTCTCTAAGATACAAAATGTATTTGTTATCACAGGGATGCAGCAGCCATCATGCATATGTCTTAGCTTTGATAAGTCTTTGTGTGCATCTTAATTAGCAGGCATTGTTTATAAATTGGTCTCCTCTCCCAGAGTGGCTTTACAGAACTCCTATTCATGAAAGCACAAACATTCTTTAGATCTGCCGGTGGCTTAACCACAACCAGGCTTTTAAGAAAGTATAATAATCATGACTGCCTGTCGAAAATCTGGAGGAGAGTTTGATCCTGGCAGGCAATTAGAGATAAAACTTTATCCGAGAGCTTGTAAGTCATCGATGTTTCAATCAGAAGGGAGGTCACACTGAAAGAAGTCACAAAGCAAAATCTGCCAGAGCAAAGAGGGGAAAGAAATTAACAGTGAATGTTAATTTAGTGTTATGACTGTGTTGGATCACTTTGCAAAATTGGAGAACTTCTGAACTACAGTAATGGGAAACTAAGCAGTCTTCCTTTTCAGGCTATTGATCTCTTTACATGGTGTGCTAATAGAGGCTTGGCTGAGGACGCAGACAGAAAATCAACAGAAGAAGCTGGAGTAAGTGGTTGGAAAGGTTTATCTAGTGTTGTTGAGGCAGTCATGTTTTTTTTTAAAGTATTCTTTTAAATACTGTAAGGCATTATATGCCTTTAGAAAATTCAAAGACTGGTCCAAGCCTTTGTCCTTAATGGGGGGATGAACTGATCTGCAAGATTTCACATTTTGTAGCTTCTTGCCGAGCTTGTATCTTCTGGTAAGAGCCAAGGTGGCGCAGTGCTTAGAGTGCAGCACTGCAGGCTACTTCAGCTGACTGCTAGCTGCAGTTCAGCTGTTCAAATCTCACCGGCTCAAGGTTGACTCAGCCTTCCATCCTTCTGAGGTCGGTAAAAGGAGGACCCAGATTGTTGGGGGCAATAGGCTGAACTCTGTAAACCACTTAGAGAGGGCTGTAAAGCACTATGAAGCGGTATAAGTCTAGGTCAGTGTTTCTCAACCTTGGCAGTTTGAAGATGTGTGGATTTCAACTCCCAGAATTCCCCAGCCAGCGTTGCTGGCTGTGGAATTCTGGGAGTTGAAGTCCACACATCTTCAAACTGCCAAGGTTGAGAAACACTGGTCTAAGTGCTATTGCTATTGCTATTGGTACCCTCTCCATCAATGAGAACATTGGAAGTGAATCCCGATTCAGATTCAGGCTGGAGTTACAGCACCTTGGAGAGCTCCAAGGGGCCTCTGAACTCAACAGGAAGTCTTCATTCTTGGGACAGACTGAGGATTCCAAGCTCTGCCGTATTCCTGAAATAGCAATAGCACTTTGACTTATATACTGCTTCACAGTGCTTTACAGCCCTCTCTAAGCGGTTTACAGCATATTGCCTCCAACAATCTGGGTCCTCATTTTACCCACCTTGGAAGAATGGAAGGCTGAGTCAACTTTGAGCCTGGTGAGATTTGCTCTGCCAAATTGCAAGCAGCAAGCAGCCAGTAATACTCTGGTTGACATCTCATAATTTCTGAGATCTCAGAATTACTCCAGTCTTGTGCTTTGCCTGACAATGCTTCTCAGAAGTATTTAGACCAGGAAGATATAACATTTGAGGATCCCAGTTCAGAAATACTGTACTTTGGTCTTTAAGGACTGATGGATACTTTGATCCTGGATTTAGGATTCAAAGCCGCTGAACCTCAGCTGTTTTTTGTTTGTTTTTTTTTGTTAGAACTGATTCCCCATTCTTGGTGTCCACATCCTGGTTTGCAGTTCAGAGTTGGGACCCTGACAAATTGGTGCCTTCTCATGAAAAGCTTGTGCTTTCCTACCTGGAAAGCACAAGCTATTGGAATGATTTCCCAAGGCCAATTTACACAGGTGAGCAAGATGTTTGATTCTCACTCCCAATCTCAGTTGGATTATTACTCCAGCCTGTGTAACTCATATGGGGGAGAAGAAATTCTCTAAGCTAATTAGCTTGACTCATAAGGGAGAATTACTGTGCAGAAATCCAATGTCACCCCAATAATAATTGCTTTTTTGTGTAGTGGCTAAGTGAGAAGCGCTGGGGGGAGATAGTAAGATTACTTTCCAGCATTGCTTTCTTTTCTTCCTCTTCCCTTCTTTTGTTCCAAGAAAATGTATTCTTTGTGTGTGATTTTGCTGCTTTTTCTTTATTATGAGTTACTGAATTTCATCATTATAAGATTTTTACATTCATTATATTTTTGCAATTCTCCTTCTCAATATGAACGTATCACAGCCGAGGCAACCATGTAGATTCAGCAGGAGGGGTTTCCACATGTCCTGGATATAACTAGCAGCCATCCTTCTTCCTGACCTTTAAGCAGATGATAGCAGATGACTTTTAATCCTTCCAACTTTTGTTTATTTGGCCACTTCCCCATTCCACAGAAGAGCCTTTCTGAAATTTCAAAGGCAGTCTTTGTGATCTCTGCTAGTTGTAAATAGATCCTCCTTACCCTCAATAATTCAATTTTCAGATTCTTTTTCAACAGTGATTTGTCTATTACAGCATCCCAGTGGGATCTGGCTCCCTGGAGACATTTACTGAGTATAGATGGAGAAGATCTTTTGCTCAGTTTTAACTCAACTGCATGAATGTAGAATGTAGATTCTGCAATCAAAAGGAACATGGGTGAACCCATGCATATGTGATGGAATGTAGTCTGGATTCCCAAGAGGTGAGGGCTGCATTCCAGAGGAGCCAAGATACAGAGACGTTCAGATAGTTTGGGTGAGAGAAAGAGGGTGTAGACAGCCCCTCCTTGATAGGTTTTAACAGATTAACAGAGTTGGAAGGGACCTTGTAGGTCATCTAGTCCAACCCCCCACCTCGCCAAAGCAGGAGTCCCTACACCATTTCTGACAGATGGCAGTCCAGTCTCCTCTTCTTTTTTTATAATTTTATTTAGGATACCATAAGTGCTTGGTGAACAGTGTTAGGCGGAGAAATCACTCCATAGGTCGATGGATCGGGGCTTCCCTTTTGAAGACATTGTTACTTAGAAAATAAAACCCGAGATTCAAATCTAATTAACAAAATATTTATTTCAGTAGAAAAATAATAAAGAATTCTTATTAGGCTACATTGTATCGGCTAAGGAAATAAATCACTTCTACCTCCGGTAGAAATGGCGATGAGAAAGGAAAGGAGTTGACCTCTGGAATGCAGACATGCGTAATAGAATATATCATACGTCTGCTTGACCATAAATACAAGAAACAGTAGAAAAACATAGAGATGCACAACTGGCAATAATTCACATCGTGACAAACAGTGTATTATCTGGGTCAATATACTTTGCATAAAAGTATCCAGTCCCCTAATTATCTTCGTTGTTCTTCTCTGCAGTCTTTCTAGAGTCTCAACATCTTTTTTATAGTGTGGTGACCAAAACTTTGCTTTTTGGAGCTGGACAACACATGATGGCCTGAAGCATGCTTGATGACATCCATTCAATTCACTCAGATTGTGGCCATTGCACTGAGAATTTGGGTTAAGGTAGATTTGTATTAAATAAATGAAACATTGATTTCATCCCTTTTAATTTCAATTCAGCTTTACATTTAAACTTAGCTGAGATTGGCTAAGAGCTTGTTTGAAGCTTTGACCTGAAGCTTTGATCTGAAGCTGCAATTTTTATCAATTCACTTCTTTAAACCAAACCTCCAGATTGGATCACAGAAACACGCTGATCCATCACATCAAATCAGGGGTTTTTCGGGTTGATTTAAAGAGCTGATGGATTTTTAGTGCGTGTTCATTTTGATCAAATGAAATGCAAAATCAGTTCAAAAGAACTGTTCTCAATACATTCCAAAGCTGAGCTGAATTTACTCTGAGTGGAATTACAAATTGGATCTTAACCAATTTGCACTCGCCTATTCATGATAATTCATCTAATTGCTCTCTTGTGATTAATAGTTTGCCCTCTCTGTCACACTAAGTATTACAATTTTGACAGCTTCTGGAAATCTCCTGAAAACCAACCCCCCTCAAAAAAAAATATCTTGGGGTTTCAGATGGCAAATCCCTATTTTGTAGAAATCTGATGCATCCTGCTTTTTGTGCAGGGTTCAAGACACTTGATTCCAATGCTTGTTTTCTATTTAACAGTATCTTCTGCTGAAGGAAATCAAGTCACAGCAGAATTGATGAGGCAGGATAGTAGAAGAAAGTGATAAAAGAAAGAATAACAGAGTTAGAAGGGACCTTGGAGGTCTTCTAGTCCACCCCCCTGCTCAAACAGGAAACCCTGCCTATACCATTCTAGATAAATGATTGTCCAATCTCGAAAACCTCTAGTGATGGAGCACCCACAACTTCTGAGGCAAGCTGTTCCACTGATTCATTGTTCTAACTCCTCAGAAAAATTATCCTTGATTACAGTTTGGTTCTCTCATTGATTAGTTTCCATCCACTGCTTCTTGTTCTGCTTTCAGGTGCTTTGTAGAATAGGTTGAAACCCCCCCCCCCTTCTTTGTGGCAGCCCCTTAGATATCGGAAGACTGCTATCGTGTCACTCCTAGCCCTTCTTTTCCATGCAGGTGGCGATGAAAAGTGTTTTCTTCTAGTCTTCAGATCCTTTCCAAGCCTTCTGCAGTGGCAGATGGCACCAGGATATGTGGCAGACTGTCCCCTAGAAATGTTGCACTTGGCAATTCCAAGCAATCCACTCCTCATTCTAGGATTCATAGCTAAATACGTAGAGCGGCGAAGCTTCTTGGATTCCAGACCAATATATTATGAATTGTTTATCTGGTACCATCAAAGAGGACAGCTGAAATTTATCTTTAGCATCTTCCTTCCTAGGAAGTGGCTTCCTAGCAGACCTATTTGTCCACCTAGTTCAATATTATTTGTCTTGGGGTTGAGTCCTGCCATTCATCTCTCTGATTCATTCTGATCAACTGCGATTAGCAGCCAAAGGGCAGAGGATTTGGCACAGCAACTTTCCTCCACTTTTCTGCCTACGATCTCTCCCAAAGGGGAGAATTTTTGGAAGACCTAAAGGACCAGGTTAGGGACAGATCGTCATGGAGAAACTCCATTTATGTGGCAGCTAAGAGTTCACAATGACTTGATGGCATATAACCAATCCCTCCATCAATCAATGAAGCTTGCTCTCTAAAATTTTATACTGTTGCTCTATACTGCAGAGATTAATCAGTGCAGTTTCTACACATTCTGTGTCAAAATAATGGCAGAAGCATTTCATTTTTCAAGAACTATACCTTGAAACCTCTGTGTCTCTTCCTTATTCAGGTGTACCATGTGGGCAACCTCACTCCATTCTCCAGAGGGATGGGGTTTTTATTCCTGTAAGGTGCCTGGGTTCACCTTGAGTGAGTTGGGCACCTGTTGTGTTCTGACCTCTAACTGAACTCTAAACTTGTTATGTCTAGATGAACTCTGACTGAACTGTAACTTGTTATGTTCTAGTTGAACTCTACCTGAACTGCATGTTGCCACCCAGGTCCAGTGTTTGAATGCTCAAACGCTATTGGTTGTTGTGTCTGACAGCCCTCTATAAAAGGGCTAGCTGTCAGACCATGTTTTGCTGGTTGCTTGAGTGAGCTGATAAAGAGCTGTTCTGAAGTCTGTCTCCTGTGATCCTTGCCCACAATCTAACAGCACCCGTATAAATTTCCTTAATAAATAAATAAATACATTCTAATAAAACATTGTAACTATCTTATTTTCCCATAGTAGAGATGGGCAAATAATGCTCAGCTTTTCAAAATCTCTTTCCAGATCTGGGCATTAAACTGGATAGGATTACACCCTACCCTCATCCCAAGAAATCTGGGTTGCATTTTTCCTTCCTAGAGTCCTGAAGTAGCCTCCAAGTCCATTAATTATCCCCACATTTTCATGGCAGCCCAGATCACTCTATAACTTTTACTCACCTGGTCCTGCACATTAGTATTTCCAGCCTATAATAATGGAACAAAAAGGTTAATGGCAAAGCTTTAATACAGCAGTAACCACTCTTTGCAATTCCCTAATGGCCAAATGTTATTTAAGGCTTCTAATGGTTGTATGCCCCAGGCATCCGGAATCAATAGCTTGTAGGGTCTGGTTTTAAAGAATGGGGAATGCCCATGGCTAAAACAAATGGAGCTACTTCAGCGAGAATTTTTTAACACCCTAAACTGCTAATCCAGCATTGAAGTATGCATAAATATGGGAATTCAATGTGAAGAAAAAAGCTGACATTAAATAGAACGTTTCTAGAACAACTTGGGGCGGTCAGGAACAAGGTCCCATATTACAAACTGAATTTCTTCAACCTAGGATCTTCCTCCATAAACTGGTTTTCCTATCTTATTCTCATAGTTCCTATCACCCATCTCCTCCCACTTATGACTGTATGACTGTAACTTGTTGCTTGTATCCTTACGATTTATATTCATATTGATTGTTTCCTGATTGCTTACTTGAACCCTATGACAACCATTCTTGACAAATGTATCTTTTCTTTTATGTACACTGAGAGCATATGCACCAAAGACAAATTCCTTGTGTGTCCAATCACACTTGGCCAATAAAGAATTCTATCTATCTATCTATCTATCTATCTATCTATCTATCTATCTATCTATCTATCTATCTATCTATCTATCTATCTATCTATCTATCTATCTCTATCTATCTATCTATCTATCTATCTATCTATCTATCTATCTATCTATCTATCTATCTATCTATCTATCTATCTATCTATCTATCTATCTCTATCTATCTATCTATCTATCTATCTATCTATCTATCTATCTATCTATCTATCTATCTATCTATCTATCTATCTATCTATCTATCTATCTATCTATCTATCTATCTATCGCTCTCTGGGCCCACCTAATCTCTTCATTAAAGAGAGAAGAATTCACAATTGTTGGGTTTCACAGATAAGAGGTGGAATTTAACTAGGCAGCATTGGATACAGATGGCATTTTGTGAGCAGCAAAATGGGTTTATGTGTGGCCACCCT
This sequence comes from Diadophis punctatus similis, assembly GCA_023053685.1. Taxonomy (NCBI): domain Eukaryota; kingdom Metazoa; phylum Chordata; class Lepidosauria; order Squamata; family Dipsadidae; genus Diadophis; species Diadophis punctatus. The sequence goes on from JALIGW010000105.1 coordinate 522,338, forward strand.
GAACTGCATCCTTAAAACAATCTCTTGTACAGATTGATGAAGTTGATGTTCTCTTTCAAGTGATCATTCACCTGAAGTTCCCAGGATGAAGTTGATGTCCTCCTTCCAAAGATACCGCCAGATGAGGTTCCCAGTTGAAACATGTTTAGCGCCCTTCAGCCCAAGTGGAAGTATCTGATGTTAGAAAAGCCGCTTTCATTCAGAAACTATCTGGGAATTAATCCCCAGTTTCTAGAATGATCCCAGAAGAACATGATATCACCAGTGCCATCTTGAGACCCCATCTTCTGCAAATCCAGGGTCCTGAAAATCTAAAAAACCCATAATGGCAGCAATGACAAGCGAAGCTGGAATTAACCTGCCAGGGACCGAATGAATGAATAAATACTGGAATTGAATAAATACTATCAATACTGCTCCCTTTTTAAAACTTTGTTCCAACTCAATGGGAAGTTGGGAAGATATTATGGAAAGGGGCTTAGGACACGTTCATAGCTCACGTCTGTCCATAGCACAAAACTGTTGAGTCATTTCAGCCTAACTTTAAGGAAGGAAAGGAGTCGCTGCAATTAAAAAAAGAATCGATGACAACTTAACAGCATGGATGTTCTAACTCCTTCCTGCCTGCCTGTCTACTTTCAAGTTCTGTTTTGTTTTTGGTTAATGCAAGGAAAGAGTGCAATGCCTGTGGTTTAAGTTGATAATCCATTCAATCATCTCGAGATTCTCCTTTCTTGATGCTGTCAGGTTTACTTCCATCCATGTGCTGCACATCACGACTTGTACTCGCCAGCGCATCAGAAGGCAATCGTTATCCAGTGGTCAAGGGATTTTGGATATAATGTGATGCTTGAACAGTGGGAAAATATGTGGAAGAAGGGTTTAAAATTTACATTAAATTATAATTTAAAAGAGAATTTCTATAAGATGATGCATCGTTGGTACTTAACATCAGATAAATTATCCAAGAGGTATAAAGGCATGTCAAATGAATGTTGGAACTGTAAAAATAAAGAAGGGACTTTTTATCATTTATGGTGGACGTGATAAAGCAAAAAAAAAAAAAAATTGGAGTATGATTCACATTTTAATACAGAAAATTCTGAAAATGGAGATAAAAACGAAACCAGAACTTTCCCTTTCAGTTCTCATGGAAAAAGAACTGGAGAAAAAATTTGGAACTTTGTTACTCTATATGTTGACAGCAGCAAGACAACTGTAGGTGCAAAAATGGAAGGACACTTCGATTCCTAGCAGGGAAGAATGGTTGCAGAAGTTGATGGAGTTGGTGGAAATGGCAGAACTTACTACTTTGATTAAATAAAAGAACATTTATTTATTTGTTTGTTTGTTTGTTTATTTATTTATTCATTTATTTACATTTCTATGCCGCCCAATTCCCGAAGGAACGCTGGGCAGCTCACAACATAAGTACTTTTGTTTCTACATGGAAACCGCTTCTGAACTTTGTGCTTGATGTGGAAAAGAATCAGCGGTGGGTTGCTCCCGGTTAGGCCCGGTTCTCTGAACCGGTAGCAGTGGTGGCGGGAGGCTCCGCCCACCCACCCAGGACACTCCGCCCACCCGCCCGGAACGCTCTGCCCACCCACCCGGTACGCTTCTGCGAACTGGTAGCAAAAGTATTTAGAACCCACTACTGAAAAGAATAACTCTGACTTGGGGTTTTACAGATTAGATTGATGGATCTTTATAGAAATGACTTGTTTATACTATTACGGAAAAGCAAAAAGTTGTGATTTGATGTTAATGCCTTATTTTATTGTAACAGAGAGAGTCAGAAATCAATGCTTCTTTCCCCCCCTATCTTTCCTCACTTCACTTCCCTCTCTCCCCTCCTACTGTTCTTCTATTTGCTTTTGAATTCTGTATTTTATAATACTCTATAACTTAATAAAAAAAATTGGAGAGCAGAAGCCAATCGTTATTCTGTGGGTTGCTCCCTTTACTCAAATGAGTAAAGTAAAAACTTCTTCCTCTTCCTGTTGCTATTTATTACCACAGCTATTAAACATCTCCCCCTTTCTCCTCTTATGCATTATGGCAGCAGTTGCCAGCTTGGACCGTTGACACGGATGCATTTAACCTTCTACTATCTCTGCATTATTCTTGGAGTGATTGCTAGCCATTTATCCAGGCAGTGAACTCTGCTGAACCCCATTTTGAATTAGTGATTTGTGTGATACATTTTTGACAAGGGAGGCTGGGTAAAGGCCTTTCTTTCCCTGGCTGAGGTAAATAGCACATCATAATGTAATCAGCCAACAGTGCAGGAGACTAAGCAGTGAAAAGCACATTCTCCATGAACTATTGTACAGGTCCATTGAGATTTTTTTGCAAGGATTTGATGGTCAGGTGAGCGAGATAATGCTGTTGCATATAAAGGTGGAATGGAAAGTTTACTCAAGTTTGGAGGAAAGAAAGTTAGGCCAAAGCACCGATTTGGTCCAATGGATCTCTTTTGGTTAATTCCAAAATACTCCAGTTGACCACTAAATGTTAGCAGAGATATACAGAGTTCTAATTTTTTGCTGCCCTCCAGTAGTTGTCTGAATTTTTGCAATCCAATTCTGCACTCTGATACATAGTGGTTGTCTGGCATCTTCAACAAAACATGTGCCTTTTCAATTATCAAATCTTTGAATCTTTCTTTAAGATTTAGAAGCTGGGGCTTTCTGCATGTAATACAGGTTCTTGAACTACCAAACTGTTTAGCAAAAGCTCCTTAAAGTGGCAAAAGGCTTCCCAGAATCCATCCATCCATCCATCCATCCATCCATCCATCCATCCATCCATCCATCCATCCATCCATCTATCTATCTATCTATCTATCTAGGGTGTATGGGGTGCCCAGGGAGGGGTAGCACCTCTGGTATAGGGGCATGTCGTGTACTTTTACGCAGCTCATTTTAGGGCAGCTTTTAGGGCAGCTCGTTCACCTTTGGTCCCCACCTGTCACTCAGCTCTCACCTGTGGCTCTTAGCAGCTGTAGCATGCGCAGCGACCACACCCCGGGCAACAGCTTCGACAGGCTGGCCAAACCAGGTTGAGAGTAGTCGTTGGGTCATCGACCTTCGGTGAGATAGGGACTTGTCTATCCCGAGCATGTGAAGACAGATTCTGGGGGACTGAGCGGATGAAATCTACTAGAATAGGTCAACGGTCATGAAGGCGGTCTCTGCAAGCGATGTGGTACGCTAAGAGCACGGCAAGACACGAAAGACGCCCTGGTCAACCACTGCGCCCAGCCCATCTCCACCTGTCTCGACTCTTGTCCTGCTATTTGGAGCAAGATGGAATCTGGGAAGAGAGAGTGAGGCTGACTCTGCGCACCTCTCCCTCACTTTAATCCAATTCACGCGCAAGTCTTGACATCCCCCCAATTATTGATGTCAAGGTCCTCTTTGAATACGATGGATGAACATCATCATCATTATCTATCTATCTATCTATCTATCTATCTATCTATCTATCTATCTATCTATCTATCTATCTATCTATCTATCTATCTATCTATCTATCTCCTATTTGTGGATATGGACAATGGATAGATTTATGCCCTCGATTACAGGTCAAGAGGTTGACCATAAGTTTGAACCTTGACCATAGATTTGACACTCTGAGACCTTAGTTGTGCCTTCAATGCCATCATGAAATTTGTAGAATCAAGCCTTAAAGTCTATCAGAGGTCAAGTAAATCTCCCCTTCACTGGGATCAATTGTGTAAATTGAATCTGATGGCATCACATCTGGGAAGCAGTCACAGTTAACCAAAGCTTGCTGAAATTGCTTTGAAGTTTCCAAAGATAAAAAGCTTCAATAAAGTCGAGCAGCTTAACCCTGGATAATTCAGAGTTACCTGGGAACTGATTTAAAGGATGCTGTATGAGCAAGCAGGGGGAGGAACAGAAGATGTTGAAAGTGGATAACCTTCTAGACATTTCTTCTCAGCATTAAAAGTAACCGGAAGATGGAATTTCCAAGCCCAAAAAATAAAGTAAACAATTGAATCACTGAGATTTCTAAACCTGTAACGGAATATGTACACCTCATTAACCCTTGTGATTATGATTGATAAGAAGGAGGAACCCTTTTGATCTGGCCAGTTTTACACAAATATGGACAATCTGAGATCTTTATTTGGCAAAGCCAACAGAGCTGTATTTCTGCTTGTTTGTTGAATTTTGTGTCTTTGATATACATTTGGACTCTGCTTCTCTTCTTGGCCCATTTTTCTTCTAGAATTGGGGTTCTGAGTTGGGATCTATCAGGCACAAAACATCAAGTCCACACATGAAAGTCCAATTAAACTGATTTATTGCTACTCATGCCTGTGCATAGGAATAACGGTTAGTACCTGCTTGGAGTTAGCTAAAGGTCAACGGAAATCAAGGAGGTTGGATTGAGTTCAATTGTGGCTACATAGGACTACTAGGCTGATCGCTCACATGACTATGGAATGCTACAAATGGTCATAAATGGTACTGAGTGCCTGTATTGTAGTCAAGTGACTCTGTGTGTGCGCGCATGTGCGCGTGCGAGACCATTGGAACATCTTATCCAGGCCCATAAGTCCTCTTTCTTGGATTGATTGTAACTTTGGACCGTCGCTAAACAACCCATTGTAAGTCGAGGGACTAGCTGTAGTATTTCTACCTTTGCTAAGTCAGTCTGCCCTTCACAAAATGTTAGGGAATTTCAACTTCCTGGATAAATTCAGGCAAGATGACTTGCCACATAGGACACGCATAAAAAGTGTCACGATGTGATTATTGCCAGTTGTGCATCTCTATGTTTTTCTACTGTTTCTTGTATTTATGGTCAAGCAGACGTATGATATATTCTACTATGCATGCCTGCATTCCAGAGGTCAACTCCTTCCTTTCTCTTCACCATTTCTACAAAAGTAGAAGTGATTCTTTTTTATTATTTTTCTACTGAAATAAATATTTTGTTAATTGGATTTGAATCTCGGGTTTTATTTTCTAAGTAAGTATGTTTTCAAAAGGGAGCAACGATCCATCGACCTACGGAGTGATTTCTCCGCTAACATGGAGCTTCAGCCATCTTATTATTTATTTATTTTATAATATGCTGCAGACAGTCACCACCACCCCTGCCTTCAGGACATACACATTTTGGGGAATTTAGCAGCATTTCACTATAAGCAGGAAAATGAGGAATAGTGAGAAAATGAGAGAAGCACACATACAACCAAACAAAGGAGTGTTATTTTTTTTCCCTTCTCCAAATTGATACAAAAGGAGGCTTAATTAATGGCGGTTCTTAATATTGCTTTGACAACTGTTCCCTCAGTTTAATTTGCTTTGGAGTAAAGATTAATATAAGTGTACAGCAATGCTTTACAAAGGGGAGAGAAAGGAAGCAGAGCTAATAAAATCGGGAAGCTTACATGCTATATTATTGAGTCTTTCTTTCTGCTTGTCTAGCGAATATTTGGGTCCGGTGGGAGCAGTTTTCATATTTATTGGATCACTCCTCGAAGCCAACACTGACTTTATGCTACCTTGAGAGAGGATTAACATTGGGGCAAAGAGGTGTGCTGGAGAATGCATTTGCAATACCGCCTCGGTGGTAGCATTGTGGTGCGTCAAGAAAGTTCTTGACAACAATAATGTTCCTAAAAGCTATTAAGTGCGGTGCACAATAAGGGGGCCAGCGGAATGCTAGGACCAGAGGTGAATGAAAACAAATTCGAGACCTGCATTTTGGCACAGCTCAGCATCTGAACCTAGGAAACTGCTTGAAAAAGCTCAGAATTTAAAAGTTCACCCCGGGGACAGTGAGTGGTGGATCATCAACAAGGAGAAAAAGAATAGAGGACAAATTGCTTAGAAAAAAAGAAGACAGACATCTTTTGTGTTCCACCTTGTTGCAGGCGAAGGAGTAAATACATATCCTGAGCTTTCTTATCTATCTGTTCATCATCAATTCATGCCTTCCTCCACCCTTCTCTCCATCCTCCATCTCTCTATCCCTTCCCTCCCTCCTTCCATCCATTATTCTATTTCTCTGTTCAATTTCCAGTGATTTCAGATGTTTTCAAGCGAAGTAGGCTGATAGTTCAAAAAAGCTGGACCAAGAATTGTAGGTTGCCTATCCTGGTCTAATTCCTTTACAGCAATGCCACAAGATGTGTTGATAGAAACCAGCTTCTTGTTATGAATATACATTACCTTTTCATACAATGAACCACACTCACTAAGTAGAGTCTCCAGTTTTGATTCTTAGATCCCTAAAATACAAAATGGAAGTGTTGGAAGAAATATCCATCTGGTTCAGTTCCAAGCTGGGAGAAAGACACTGGAAACAAGGAGGCTGATTGGAAAGATGGTTTAATGATGAACAGAACCACATGGGTTCTGGTGCAGCTGACCACATGGAGTTGAGAGTGAGGGTTTTTTATACCTTCTCTTGGGCTTTGCACTTGAGCTTTCTGTTCCTGTGCAAGAACATGTATTCTATTGGCTGTTGTCAGACTCCCATGGGGCCATGTAGGGGTCATGTTTGTCTGAGCTAAGTTTGGTTGAAGTTTGGACTGCTGATGCAATGAAGGGGCATTGGGTAATTCCTATTATGGCTGAGGGCTAATCCTACCTTTGTTCAGACCTTGCTGCAGGGAATTTTTGCCTATGAATAGAGCTACCTAGATACTTGGTTTCTTTCAATAAGCTCTTTATCTCTTAAGTGCTGAAATCTGCTGAGGGCTATTAGGAAAGGTGGGGGCTGCTTTCTGTCTCCAAGAGCTTGTTTTTCCATTCCTCCTTTAGGGAAATATAATATTCTGCCTTTTTAATCTTTCCTAAAATATTTCATTCTTCTAGGAGAGGGGTGGGTGACAACTTTCTACAGAAGGAAAGATGTTGCTTTGTCCCAATTTCTGCTGGAAATAGGGAATGAAGGGCTGAACAGATGTCTTCACTGTTGGAGCATCTTTCTAATGTCCTGAATTGCAAGCTCATGCGTGAGCAATGCATGACTCAACGCACTGTATGATTTGCTTTTTCCCCAGCATGGAAGGAGAAATGTTTGAACTGCTGCCGCCTCTTGCGACACTGTGTTATTTTGCAGAAATGGATATTCTATCTTGCCTAGAAAGTGAAAGGGCGAGATGGAAGAGAAAACCCAGAGGCCACTGTTTATGGACTGTCTCACCTCAATTCTCTGCTGCAGTTTGCTCAGGTCTCCATGGTTAAAAGAACAACTTTAGTGCTCAAGGCTTTAGGAGTTGGAAGAACATCTGAGAAGAAAAAAAGGGAGGAAGAGCCAGGGAGGTAATACCGTGTTTCCCCGAAAATAAGACCCTGTCTTATATTTTTTTGAACCCTGAAATAAGCACTTGGCCTTATTGCCATGCACTCAAAAGCCCGATTGGGCTTATTATCAGGGGATGTCTTATTTTGGGGGAAACAAGGTACCTATCTATCTATCTATATCTATCTATCTATGTATCTATCTATCTTTCTATCTATCTATCTCCATCCACCTATCCATCTCCTTCCTTCCTTCCTTTCCTTTCCTTTCCTTTCCTTTCCTTTCCTTTCCTTTCCTTTCCTTTCCTTTCCTTTCCTTTCCTTTCCTTTCCTTTCCTTTCCTTTCCTTTCCTTTCCTTTCCTTTCCTTTCCTCTCCTCTCCTCTCCTCTCCTCTCCTCTCCTCTCCTCTCATTTCCTTTCCTTTCCTTTCCTTTCCTTTCCTTTCCTTTCCTTTCCTTTCCTTCCTTCCTTCCTTCCTTCCTTCCTTCCTTCCTTCCTTCCTTCCTTCCTTCCTTCCTTCCTTTTCTTCCATGTTTCCCCGAAAATAAGACCCTGTCTTATATTTTTTTGAACCCTGAAATAAGTGCTTGGCCTTATTGCCATGCACTCAAAAGCCCGATTGGGCTTATTATCAGTGGTTTCCTCCTCAAAACTTTAACCTTAGACTGTCTACAGTCGACCTCTCCCCGTTTCTAAGAGGTCTGTAAGGGGCGTGCATAAGCGCACCATCGTGCCTACCGTCCCTGTCCTACTGTCCTATTGTCCTCTTTTATCGTTACTTTTTACTTATGTTTATACAAGCAACTACTAACCTGTACATGTTTGACAAATAAAAAAATAAAATAAATAAAAAATGGATGTCTTTGACTCCCAAGACTGGTAAAAGAACAGCCAAGAGCCCACCAACACAAAACGGCAGGAGTAAAAATGCTTAGATCTGACTAGCTCTTTCAGCTCTTGCTCTCTGCCAAAGGCAGCTCTTCTCTCTTAATATGCCTCCTTTATTCACAGATACAGGAATCCTTTATTGCAATAAAGGATTTTACCAAGCTGTGTTCATTTTCAGAAGTTTTTGCTGTGACCGAATATGGATTTAAGTGTCTGGAGGGGTAATCCTTATTGCTGTGCTCACTTGCAAGCCTTTGACTGTATTATTCTCCTCTATCCCAAATGTCAGAAGTAAATCCTATCAGCCCTATCTCCTCTGCAGATCCATGCTACCACTTCAAAGGTTGGCATGAGAATACAAATCCCTCTACTTTAAAAAAAAAAAAACCAGGTCATTCATGATACAATAAAGGTTAGATAATAGCATTTCGTCTCTAAAACCAAGCTGGAGATGAGTACTAAGCTATTCAAGTATCATCCCACGATGATGATTTTCCACGGTGCACGGAATAATTTGACAATTTTATTTGTGATCAGAGGAAAGTGAGACACTGTCTTGCTTACAACTGGACAATGTGATGCAGTGGTTAGAGTAGAAGGCTAAGACTAGGAAGGTTCAAGTTCTCATCCACCCTAGCTGTGAAAAATCACTGGGTGTTTTGGGGGCCAGTCACACATTCTCCATAGTAGGTGGAGCTATCATCCAGGATGGGTTGACCTTGTCCGTCAGCCAATAAGGACTGAGTCTGTTTCAATGTCAATTCTGCCTCTGTCTCCATGGCCTGCTTTTTGACTCAGTCCTTGCACCTGACACGACGTGTGGTCACTCTCTCAGATATTATCTCCACCTACTATCTTGTGCTACTTATCTTGGATCAGAATCTACATTCAGTCATCTTGTTTGTGAGTTTTTCCTTCTCCTTTGTCCATCAATCAGTGATGGAGCATCCATAACTTTTGTAAGCAAGCTGTCCCACTGATTAATTATTCTAATTTCAGGAAATTTCTCCTTAGTTCTAGGTTGGATCTCTGCTTAATGATCTTCCCACCCGTTACTTCTTGTCCTGCCTTCAGGTGCTTTTGAGAATAGGTTGACACCCCGCCCCTTCTCTCTGGCAGCCCCTCAAATATTGGCAGGGCCATAAGGAAACACCAATATAAATAAGAAATAAGTACATAAATATAAATAAGGAATAAGGAAACACAAGTGAGGTCATTCAGAATCCTTCTAAACCTAAGCCCACAGCTCAAATAAGTTCCAAATTGGGTTGATCTTCTTTCTTTCTTTCTTTCTTTCTTTCTTTCTTTCTTTCTTTCTTTCTTTCTTTCTTTCTTTCTTTCTTTCTTTCTTTCTTTCTTTCTTTCTTTCTTTCTTTCTTTCTTTCTTTCTTTCTTTCTTTCTTTCTTTCTTTCTTTCTTTCTTCAATTTCTATGCCGTCCAACTCCCTAGGGACTCTGGGCGGCTCACAACAGAAATACAAAACATCAAAAACAGTAGAAAAACATCTAAAAACAGTTTAAAAACAGTTTACAATTTAAAACAATTTCACCCATATACTGTATACCATTCATGGCCCGATCTCGCTGGTTGCCAACGCAAGATCAATGGCCCCAGGCCTGTCGGAAAAGCCAGGTCTTTACCGCTTTCCGGAAGGCCAATAGAGTGGGGGTAGTCCGGATCTCAGGAGGTAGCTGGTTCCAGAGAGCCGGGGCAGCCACAGAGAAGGCCCTCCCCCGCGAACCCACCAGCCGACACTGTTTAGCTGATGGGACCCGGAGAAGACCAACTCTGTGGGATCTTACCAGTCGCTGGGAGCTATGTGGTAGAAGGCGGTCTCGAAGATAGTCTGGCCCTGAGCCATGTAGGGCTTTAAAGGTAATGACCAATACCTTGAATTGTGTCCGGAGACCAAAAGGGAGCCAGTGCAGTTCGTGGAGGATTGGTGTAATGTGGGTGTACCTAGGTGCACCCACAACAGCTCGCGCAGTTGCATTTTGGATCTTCATGCAATTGGCTTTGGTCTAAATGAGCTTTGAATCTGCCAGTGTTGACAGCTGTTTTTGGAATGCTCTGTGGTCTGAGCTTAGCCTGAACTTGATTTGCTTACAACAATTTGAGCTATTCTCCCGATCTTCCCCTGCCCCAGAGTTTGAATATCCAAATCAAATAGACTTCTCCTTCTCTGTATCCAACGCAGTCCTTATTTGCTTAGGGAGCTCCTGGCAAGATTGGCGGATGGCACTGTGAATTTTGCATTTCTCCTTTTTAAGTTCCAAATCAAGAACTATGTCCTAGTCATTGCTTGGCTTTCATCTCACTTCAAAGGGAAAAGCAAACGAGGCAGGCTAATCCTGCAAATTTCCTTCTAAAATCAATGCCCTTTCCCGCTTCCGTGGAAGCTAATAGTAATAACGCGTGTCTAAATCAACCACCCACATTCTATAACTGTATTTACTCATTCTAAAAATGAATGTGCTTATCCCATTAGGGTTAATCTGAAATTTATTGCAAGGAGGTTTGGTGCCGGAAGAACAAAAGCTATGCATATTTCAAATTAAATGCTCACAATGGCTGAGTTTAATTTTTGTCCGATTAATTCCGATTAATTAGAGCCGAGTTGGTGCAGTGGTTAAATGCAGTGGTTAAATGCAGTGGTTAAATGCAGCACTGCAGGCTACTGCTAGTTCAGCAGTTCAGCTGTTCAAATCTCACCGGCTCAAGGTTGACTCAGCCTTCCATCCTTCTGAGGTCGGTAAAATGAGGACCCAGATTGTTGGGGACTCTGTACACAGCTTAGAGAGGGCTATAAAAGCACTATGAAGCGGTATATAAGTCTAAGTGCTATTGCTATTGCTATTGCTAATTCCATGTATGTTATGACTTTGCATTGGTTTGTGATAGTTTATTAATAGATACTAATGAAATGGGGAGCATAAGTCAGCCAGAGTTAAGCCCATTGGAGCCATGTCAATTTTAGTGGTTAAAAAAATGCATGTGCTTCAATACTTTAATTTGGGATAGATATTTTAAAACACAGTTTGGATAGATTTCCAGTGATATTACTACCGTGTTTCCCTGAAAATAAGACCCTGTCTTATATATTTTTGAACCCTGAAATAAACGCTTGGCCTTATTGCCATGCACTCAAAAGCCCTATTGGGCTTATTATCAGGGGATGTCTTATTTTGGGGGAAACAGGGTATTTATTTATTTATTTATTTATTTATTTATTTATTTATTTATTTATTTATTTATTTATTTATTTATTTATTTATTTATTTATTTATTTATTAGTTGCATTTGTATGCCGCCCACTCCACAGAGACTCTGGGCGGCTCACAACAGTAAAAATTCACATGCCACAACAAATATAAAAAGCATTAAAAACAATAGACATTAAAACATTTAAAAACCACAATTTAAAAACCCATACAATAAATCATTCATGGGGCCAAGAGTGATCGGTGTTGTATTAAAATCATTGGCCCCAGGCCTGTCGACAAAGCCATGTTTTTACTGCTTTTCTGAAGGCTGGCAGGGTGGGAATAATGCAGATCTCGGGGGGTAGTGTATTCCAGAGAGCCGGTGCTGCCACAGAGAAGGCCCTCGTTCGTGGGCCCGCCAGTCGACATTGTTTGGCTGACGGGACCACCAGCAGACCAACTCTGTGGGCTCTAATCGGTCTTAGGGAGGTATGTTGGAGAAGGCGGTCTCGGAGGTAAACTGGTCCTAAGCCATGTAGGGCTTTAAAGGTAATCACCAACACCTTGAATTGCGCTTGGAGACCTATAGGCAGCCAGTGCAGTTCGCGAAGGATGGGTGTCCAGTCACATTTTATCAGGTTTTATGATAAAAATGGTTTCATCAGAGCCAGACTGGAGTAGTGGGTAAGGTGCTGGTCTAGATATCAGGAAACTATATGCTTTAGTCCTGCCTTAGGCATGAAAGCCAGCTGGGTGACTTTGGGCCAATCAAAGGAGACTGGGAGTTCCAGTCCCATATTAGGCACGAAAGCTCGCTGGGTGACTTTGTGAGTTCTAGTCTTGCCTTAAGACAGGAAAACTGTCTAGGTGACTTCAGGCCAACCACCAGGAGATGGTAAGTTCTAGTCCTGCCTTAAGCATGAAAGTCAGTTGGTGGACTTTGAACCAATCACCAGGAGTTGGTGAGTTCTAGTTCCACCTTAGTTATTAAAGCCATCTGTGTGACTTTGAGCCAGTCTCAGCAAAACCCAACACACAGGGGGAGGAAGAAGGTGTACTGGGTACATTCGCCGCTTTGAATTATTTGTAAAAATAATAAAGGCGGGATATAAACAAATAAAAGTCATTTGTTTGCCCATATTTGCTTGCAGTTGGAATTGGCGCCCGGCGTTGTCAACTTGCAATGAAATCTGACGGAGAAGTAATGTGGGAAAAAGCGACCCGAAAAACTGGTATCGGTTTCAAAGGAAGATTTGTCCTTTTCATAGCATGATTTCGACATCGTTATACATCTAATAATTTGTTTTCAACTAAGAAGGAGAGAAGGAGAGCGAAGAACTCTGCTCTTTCTCTGTATGATCCCTAATTGGTTGGACTGATCTATGGCTAATTTGGGAAAAGGAAAAAAAGAAAAACGAATCAAGTGAAGAAAAGAGGGCAATCAGAAGAAATCACCACCTTCCCAGTGGAAGAATAATAAGGACAGCTGGTTCAGAGATGTTTTCCTTATCACAAAATCCATTTGAAAACTCAAATAGTTGCTAACTTACAAAACAAGAATTTTTTTTTAAAAAAAATATAAATAAATTTGATTTTATTTGGCACTAAAGCAGTTGTGTCTTCAGGGTGCTTTTTTTTTTTTAAAAAAAAAGCCAAAATGGCAGACCCAACACTTTGATTGTAGCTCTGCCCGTTTTTTAATGGGCAATTGTCCAGTTGGGCCTGCTCTCCTTTTGCATACCTGCAGAATTCCACCAATAGTCGCTCAATACACGGCAACAGAAAATCCCAGGAATATGCTGTCAGGCGATGGAGTCGCACTGGCCACGTTGGAGAAAGACGCAAAAACAACAACAACAACAAGAAACTTAAAATATTCAGCATGAATATCGAGAGCACTTGGAAGCCTGATGGGGTTTGTTTGTTTGTTTGTTTGTTTGTTTATTTATTTATTTATTTATTTATTTATTTATTTATTTATTTATTTATTTATTTGTCAAACATATATAGGATAGTAGTAGTTTGTATAAACATAAGTAAAAAGTAACGATAAAAGAGGACAATAGGACATAAGGACAGGGACGGTAGGCACAGTGGTGCGCTTATGCACGCCCCTTACAGACCTCTTAGAAACGGGGAGAGGTCGACTGTAGACAGTCTAAGGTTAAAGTTTTGGGGGTTTGGGGAAGAAACCACAGAGTCAGGTAGTGCATTCCAGGCATTGATCCCTCTGTTGCTGAAGTCGTATTTTCTGCAGTCGAGTTTCAAGTGGTTTACATTGAGTTTGAATCTATTGTGTGCTCTTGTATTGTTGCGGTTGACAAACTGCTTGAAATGTGCTAGACTACATGAAATAGGGAAGTTGTTTTAAGGAGAGTAAAAACAGGTGGGTGGGAATACAATTCCATATCTCCTTGGAGATATGACGAAAAGTTGATTTCTCAAGGCCAACGAAGTTTAATTGGTGCCAGCCGACCAGGCCTGGCCTGCTCCTAATGTTGCAGCCTAGAGTTTTAGAAGCAAGTTTGCACATGGGAGAACGCCATGAATTGCTGATTTAGCAAGACATGTTTGTTTATCCTGCCTTTATTATTTTAATCAATAACTCAAGGCAGCAAAGAGACCTAATACTCCTCCCTCCTCCTATTTTCACCACCACCACAACAACCCTGTGTGGTGGGTTGGGTTGAGAGAAAGAGGAACCGCCGAAGGTCACCCAACCAGCTTTCATGCCTACAGGCAGGACTAGAACTCACAGTCTCTTGGTGATTGGCCCACCCAGCTGACTTTCATGCGTAAAGGCAGGACTAGAACTCACTGTCTCCTGATGATTGGTCCACCCAGCTGGCTTTCATGCCTAAAGGCAGGACTAGAACTCACAGTCTCCTGGTGATTGGCCCAAAGTCACCCAGCTAGCTTTCATGCCTAAAGTCAGGACTAGAACTCACAGTCTCCTGGTGATTGGCCCAAAGTCACCCAGCTAGCTTTCATGCCTAAAGTCAGGACTAGAACTCACAGTCTCCTGGTGATTGGCCCAAAGTCACCCAGCTAGCTTTCATGCCTAAAGTCAGGACTAGAACTCACAGTCTCCTGGTGATTGGCCCAAAGTCACCCAGCTAGCTTTCATGCCTAAAGTCAGGACTAGAACTCACAGTCTCCTGGTGATTGGCCCAAAGTCACCCAGCTAGCTTTCATGCCTAAAGTCAGGACTAGAACTCACTGTCTCCTGGTGATTGGCCCAAAGTCACCCAGCTAGCTTTCATGCCTAAAGTCAGGACTAGAACTCACAGTCTCCTGGTGATTGGCCCAAAGTCACCCAGCTAGCTTTCATGCCTAAAGTCAGGACTAGAACTCACAGTCTCCTAGTGATTGGCCCAAAGTCACCCAGCTGGCTTTCATATCTAAGACGGGATTAGAACTCAGCATTTCCCACTTCTCACCTGGTGTTTTAACCACTCAGTTGAAGCAAATGACTTTGGGTGGCGAACAACCACAAAGCAAAATTTACAATAAAATAATACAAATGCAATTAATTATCTTCCCTCCTTCCAATCTATAGAGTGTACCTTGCGTCAACCAAGCACTGGATCAATGTTTTGACAGGTGCTTTATTTGCAGGGTCGTTATGAGATTTCCTAGCATTTTTTAAGCTATTGCTACAGGGATTTTTAATGCATTAATTTCCTGCGGGCTTTTCCTGTTTTATTGCTCTGCTTTAGGCTTGTTGCTGCATACGATCACATTGTACATTCTGTTTTGCTTTCAGAATGGGAAGCCATCTTGTGATTTGTCTTCCGATAAAAAGAAAAGCAGAGCTAGATGCTACATGCTGAGTTACTAAATAAAAGGGATTTTGCCTGTGTGTGCCACGTGATTTGCCATCACCAGTCTGAAGTGGTGCAGCTCGAGATAAGTTTAATTCTAACGGTTTGGGCTTCATTTTCTTTTAGTCTAAACATATTCAATGAGGTGTTCTAGAATTAGAACTCTCTCTCTCTCTCTCTCTCTCCCCCCCCCCTCTCTCCATCCATCCATCTCTATATCTATCTATCTATCTATCTATCTATCTATCTATCTATCTATCTATCTATCTATCTATCTATCTATCTATCTATCTATATCAATCTCTCTCTCTCTCTCTCTCTCTCTCTCCATCCATCCATCCCTCTCTCTCCCTCCCTCCCTCCATCCATCCATCCATCCATCCATCCATCCATCCATCCATCCATCCATCCATCCATCCATCCATCCATCCATCCATCTATCTATCTATCTATCTATCTATCTATCTATCTATATCAATCTCTCTCTCTGTCTCTCTCTCTCCATCCATCCATCTCTATATCTATCTATCTATCTATCTATCTATCTATCTATCTATCTATCTATCTATCTATCTATCTATCTATCTATCTATCTATCTATCTATCTATCTATCTATCTATCATCTATTTATTTATCTATCGTTCTTATAAGCCACCAAACTCCCGCGGGACTCAGGGCAGCTTACAGCACAACGAAAGAACAATTCATAGAAAACAATACTAATAATTAAAAAGAATTGCAAAAATTAAAAACAAATCAACATTCATACATGGGGGATTGATCTCTATTTCACCCCGCCTGCAGGAAGAGCCATGTTTTAATGGCTTTGCGGAAGGCCAGTAGGGTGGGGATAGTCCGGATCTCTGGGGGAAGTTGGTTCCAGAGAGACAGAGCTCCCACAGAGAAGGATCTCCCCTGCGGTCCCGCCAACCGACATTGCTTGGTTGATGGGACCTGGAGGAGACCAACTCTGTGGGACTAACCGGTCGTAGGGAGGTATGCGGCAGGATGCGGTCCTGAAGGTAACCTGGCCCTGAGCCATGTAGGGCTTTAAAGGTTAAAACCAACACCTTGAATTGCGTCCGGAGACTAATGGGCAACCAATGCAGCTGGCGGAGAATAGGTGTTACGTGGGTGTATCTTGGCACACCCACTACAGCTCGCGCAGCTGCATTTTGTACCAGTTGCAGTCTCCGGATGCTCTTTAAGGGTAGCCACATGTAGAGCGCATTACAGTAGTCCAGCCGGGAGGTGATGAGGGCGTGAGTGACCGTGAGCAAGACCTCCCTCTCCAAGTAGGGTCGGAACTATTTCTTCTATTGCATGGTCCCTCCTCTTTTTTTAAAAAAATGTTTGTTTATTCTTTTATCACCAAAGATAAAATCAAAATCAAAGAGAGACGCAGCAAACTTTCAACACTAACAAAAACACCATGTGTACAACCCCCCCCCCAAATATCAAATACATCTAACATTACACATAAAAAAACATCCACCCTGTCTGAATGCCGAAAGATACATAAAAAAATTAATATATTCCCCTTCCCTTAAGTAATGGGTCTACAAATAGTTATAAGCTTTCCCATCTGTATTTAACCCAAAAAATGCTATATTATATAAACAAATAAGCCTGATGTGGAAATCTACCTAATCATCAAATTCACTGTGTTGATCCCTTTTTGAGAACGGATCTTTGGAAATCTTTTTATTTCCTTTCCGTTTCTGTTGGCTGTTTGAATGCCATTTTCTCTCCCTGTGTTTTGTAAAGCAGTTCCTTCTTACCATACTTTCCAACTGATCTAATATTTCATTTTCTGAGCTCAGAGCTGTTTCCCCCTTTTTTGCCTGTTTCACAAGCAGTTTATTCCTCAGGTGCAAGGGTAACAGGGATAATTTCGGAGAAGAACAAAAGAAGGGAGGGAGTCATGCATTCTTATAAATCGCCGTAGCTTTCCTAAATGACCAAGCTGCAGCAGAGGCCTCATTAAAATACAACGAGATTAGCAGCCCTCATACCTCTCAATTATTAAGCGTGTACTTGTTCTCCAGAAAAGTAGCCATGAAATTTTAAAACAGATGAAAATGGTTGTTCACTTAAAAACTGCTCAGTTAATCTGTGAGTAATGTTTTATTCAGAAGTGTTAAATGAACACTGCAAAGTTTGATATGCGATAATCCATCATTCATATGGCATAACATTCAAAGATCAATAGAGTGCCAGGCCCAGAAGAGTAACGGATTTGGCAGCTTGATGTGGCCGAGAGACCTGGGCGCATGATGCTCAGTTCAATGTGCTGGGCAGCCAGAATCAATAGGAAGCTTCAGAGTCGATAAGCCAAGAGTTGCCAGGATTTTATGGGCTCCAGTCAGATCTTGGACAGGTCTCAAAGACCATGAGCTAAAGGGGGCAGGGAGATCTTCCCATTCAGGGCTACAGAAGGGATTGGAAATTGCCACTGCAAATTACCGTATTTTTCGGAGTATAAGACGCACCGGAGTATAAGACGCACCTTAGTTTTTGGGGAGGAAAATAGGGGAAAACAATCTGCCTACCAGGTATTCATCTGGCTAGCATCCTTAGTCTGGTCAGCTTCAGCACATTATTTTATCCCCTGGTTAGGACTTAAAAAAACCATCTTCTGAGAGAGTAACAATGAAAGAGCCTGCAAGCCAGTAAGAACTGGGAAGATTGTTAGCACCTGGTTAGGGCTAGAAAAAAACTTATTCGGAGCAAGTAGAGCAATGAAAAAAACCCTGCAAAGACTTAGGGCTGGAAAAACATTCTTTGGAGAGAGTAACAATGAAAAAGCCTGCAAGGTAAGAGCTGGGAAGATCGTTAGCACCTAGTTAGGGCTGGAAAAAAAAAGCTACTTTCGAAGTATAAGACGCACCTAAATTTTCAGCCACTTTTAGGGAGGAAAAAGGTGCATCTTATACTCCGAAAAATACGGTACTGATTTAGGTAGATCTGAAGCCTAAAGCTCTCTCTCCACGGTGGGAGTCCAGAAAAACAGAACTACATTCAATAGTTACAGGAGACCGTCTAGTGCAGGGATGTCAAACTCGATTTCATTGAGGGCCGCATCAGGGTTGTGATTGACCTCGGGGGGCTGGGTGGGCATGGCCAGGGTAGGCATGGCCAGCTCAACATCACTCGTGTTGGGGATCCCTGTGGTGGCCCAAGCACTCTGCCAGCAAAAACTGGCTCCCGAGCTCCGTTTTCAGCTGCCACAGCCTCCTGCAACCCTCTGCCAGGGAAAATGGACATCGGGAGGGCTGTCCGTGGCCCTTGCGAGCTCCATTTTTGCTGGCAGAGGCACCGCGGGCTGGTCCTTTGCTGTTTCCAGGGCAGCCACGCGGGCCAGATCTAAGCATCAGATCTAAGCACCCCGCGGGCCAGATCTAAGCTAGATCCGGCCCCGGGGCCTTGAGTTTGACACCTTTGGTCTAGGGTTTTTTTTTTTTTGCTCCAGCTCTTCTGTTAGAGTTTTGATAATTCCATCTCCCCAAAAACTGGCACGTAGGAGTGGATGGGGAAAAAAGGGGGAGGGGGCTTTGCTATCTTCCCGATTTCTTCTCCTGCATCAGTAAAGGAGATGCTTTTTTAAAATCCTCCATTGTTTTATTCAGAGGATTATACTGGTCCTTGGAGGTCCACCTGATCAAGAAACATCTGGCGGAACAGATTGATCTCCGGGAGACATGGAGATTTATTATTTATTTAAATTCTTGTAGGGGGAAGCTATTCAGCAGCAACAGCAGAGAAAGAGAGGGAGAAGGCAAAAGGGAGTTAAGGAGGAGGTGGAGGAGGAGGCATGAACACGAGACAACTCACAGAATCTCTCCCAGAAACGGACAGCCCTATCAATGGTTTAAATAAACAAACAAATCTTGCAATATGAAAGATGGAAGACAGGAAGGAAGAGAAGGGATTGTAGGAGAAGGAGAAACAAGCACAACGCAGAAGCCAGACCACAAACGATCAGTTTTTAATCACAGCCAACTAAGATGATAAAATGGTTTGGATAATAGGACAAAAAGGCTGATGTCTTATTTATTTATTTATTTATTTATTTGTCAAACATGTATAGGATAGTAGTAGTTTGTATAAACATAAGTAAAAAGTAACGATAAAAGAGGACAATAGGACGGTAGGACAGGGACGGTAGGCACAGTGGTGCGCTTATGCACACCCCTTACAGACCTCTTAGAAACGGGGAGAGGTCGACTGTAGACAGTCTAAGGTTAAAGGTTTGGGGGTTTGGGGAAGAAACCACAGAGTCAGGTAGTGCATTCCAGGCATTGATCCCTCTGTTGCTGAAATCGTATTTTCTGCAGGCTAGTTTGGAGCGCTTTACATTTAGTTTGAATCTATTACGTGCTCGTGTATTGTTGCGGTTGAAGCTGAAGTAGTCATTAACAGGAAGGACATTTTGGTATATGATTTTATGAACTACATTTAGATCAGATCGGAGGCGACGTAGTTGTAAATTGTCTAATCCCAGTATTTCAAGTCTTGGTGATATTTGAAAGGAATGAGGAGGGGAGGTTGTTTTTCAGCAGAGGGGACCGCATCTCTCTTCTTCCCTTCAACTGCAATTTTTATATAGGGCTTTCTTGAGACCTGAAAATTATGTCAAGGGTTCCTCCAGTCCAGGGTAAAACGTTTAGAGAGGTTAATTTTGATATCTGCACCATGACTGATGGAGCTAATCTAACCTTTTCTGGGACTGGTTGAAATATCGTTCAAACGGGTGATAAACAGTTGGACCTACACTACTTTGCTTCTCCACTTCTACCAGATGCTACCAGAAATATAGCTGACTTTTGTGTTTTTTCTGGGTGAGCGACGGCTAACATCTCTGCCCTGCGCAGAATTCCCATATGCTAGCTTAGCCGCAGCAGAATTTCACAACGAAAAAGGATTTGCTTCGCAAAATTTATCACTGCGACTCCTGTAACTTTCCAGAACTTGATGCTGCAAGGAAGTATTCCTTGCACTGATCAGTATTATCTCTTAAAAATAAACTTTAATTGCCTCTTATCCCATTCCATTAACAAACCGGGACATCATCATGGAGAATTGCCAGTCACTAATAAGCAGCCAAAGTGCATCGCAAACAAGACTGAGGATAATTCAGTTTGTTTTGTTCCTTGTTACAAATATCCAAGGACTGCCAGCTTTTTTGGAAGGAAATAGGCACCAGATTCTTTGGCTAAGGTCTGGAGGCACTGCCAATGATATCAAATGAGCATTTGGTTGCTAGCATGCAGAGAGAAAACAAATGGAATGGCCTTGTTCCCTCAAATAGACAGAAGGGGTGAGGGTGGAGGTTCGTTTTCTTGAGCTTGTGGGTTGGTTTTTGAACGTTTCGATACCAGGCTAGGTAAACATCTTCAGCGGAATTTAGGGAATGTCAGTGTTGATGTTCTGCTTATAAGGGCTTCGTTGGTCAGTAGGTTTTGTGATAGGAGGGTCGTGTCAGATGAGGATCTAGTGAGGGGTCTTGTGAGGGGTCCCATCACAAACATCACTAGACCCATTACATAGCCTACTCTACTCTACTCTACTCTACTCTACTCTACTCTACTCTACTCTACTCTACTCTACTCTACTCTACTCTACTCTACTCTACTCTACTCTACTCTACTCAACTCTTTCCTAATTTTATTCTATTCTATTCTATTCTATTCTATTCTATTCTATTCTATTCTATTCTATTCTATTCTATTCTATTCTATTCTATTCTATTCTATTCTATTCTATTCTATTCTATTCTATTCTACTACTCTACTCTACTCTACTCTACTCTACTCTTTCCTAATTTTATTCTATTTTATTCTATTTTATTCTATTTTATTCTATTTTATTCTATTCTATTCTATTCTATTCTATTCTATTCTATTCTATTCTATTCTATTCTATTCTATTCTACTACTCTACTCTACTCTACTCTACTCTACTCTACTCTACTCTACTCTACTCTACTCTTTCCTAATTTTATTCTATTTTATTCTATTTTATTCTATTTTATTCTATTTTATTCTATTTTATTCTATTTTATTCTATTTTATTCTATTTTATTCTATTCTATTCTATTCTATTCTATTACTCTACTCTACTCTACTCTACTCTACTCTACTCTACTCTACTCTACTCTACTCTACTCTACTCTACTCCACTCCACTCCACTCCACTCCACTCCACTCCACTCCACTCCACTCCACTCCACTCCACTCCACTCCCCCACTGAGGACACATCAAGAATGTCAAAGGGAAGAAGTAAAAAGATCAATGGGACTTTTCAAAGCTTCTCGTAAGCATAGAACTGTTTCGTTGATCTCTGAAGTATTTAGAAATCTCACTTTAGAACTATGGGGCTGACATGAATCCTAATGAGCACATAAGTGGCTTTAAATGGTTGAACTATGCCCCTGGCCACTTAGTTCAGTTATTGATGGACAGTAAATTGTGAACACTTGTCTCTTTCCATAGTCTTCCCTCCCAAACCAGGAGTCTGGTAGCACTTTTCCAACTAACAAATTTTATTCAAAGGTATTTCATCTTTGTGATGAAAAGCATGTTCCTGTGCATAAAATTTTATGAGTCAGAAAAGGCGCTAAACTGACTTTTTCTGATATTGTTTTGCCACCCTGGACTAACACAATCACTGTTCTCACATACTGCTCTGGTTGATTTGGTGGAAAGCTAAGTCATTTGCTGACTTGCTTTGAAGCTGTGCAGGATCTCACACCTGGTGTCAAATATTTCCAGTGATCATCATATATAAAGAACAGTTGCTGGAATTGGGTATGTCTAGTTTAACGGGGGGAAAGGGTTAGGGGGTGACATGATGGCAGGTTCTAAGGGGCTGCCACAGAGAAGAGGGGTCAACCTGTTCTCCAAAGCATCTAAAGGCAAAAAAAGAAGAAGAAGAAGAAGCAATGGAAACCAATCAAGAAGAGAACCAACCGAGAACTAAGGAGAAATTTCTTGACAGTGAGAACAATTAATCAATGGAATGACTTTCCTTCAGAAGTTGTCTATTCTATTCTATTCTATTCTATTCTATTCTATTCTATTCTATTCTATTCTATTCTATTCTATTCTATTCCTGAGGTGGCACAGCGGTTAGAGGCAGGTACTGCAGGCCACTTTAGCTGACACTGATCCGCAGGTCAGAGGTTCAAGGTTGACTCAGCCTTCCATCCTTCTGAGATAGGTAAAATGAGGACCCAGACTGTTGGGGGCAATATAAATATACGTTGCTTACTGGTGTAAACCGCTTAGAGAGTACTTGCACTGTGAGGCGGTATATAAATGACAGTAATAAAAAAATAAAATAAAAATATTCTATTCTATTCTATTCTATTCTATTCTATTCTATTCTATTCTATTCTATTCTATTCTATTCTATTCTATTCTATTCTATTCTTCATTCCAATATCTGTTCTATTCTATTCTATTCTTCATTCCAATATCTATTCTATTCTATTCTATTCTATTCTATTCTATTCTATTCTATTCTATTCTATTCTATTCTTCATTCCAATATCTATTCTATTCTATTCTATTCTATTCTATTCTATTCTATTCTTCATTCCAATATCTATTCTATTCTATTCTATTCTATTCTATTCTATTCTATTCTATTCTATTCTATTCTATTCTATTCTATTCTATTCTATTCTATTCTATTCTTCATTCCAATATCTATTCTATTCTATTCTATTCTTCATTCCAATATCTATTCTATTCTATTCTATTCTATTCTATTCTATTCTATTCTATTCTATTCTATTCTTCATTCCAATATCTATTCTATTCTATTCTATTCTATTCTATTCTATTCTATTCTATTCTATTCTATTCTTCATTCCAATATCTATTCTATTCTATTCTATTCTATTCTATTCTATTCTATTCTATTCTATTCTATTCTATTCTATTCTATTCTATTCTATTCTATTCTATTCTTCATTCCAATATCTATTCTATTCTATTCTATTCTATTCTATTCTATTCTATTCTATTCCATTCCATTCCATTCCATTCCACTCCACTCCACTCCACTCCAAAGCACCTGAGGGCAGGACAAGAAGCAATGGATGGAAACTAATCAAGGAGAGAAGCAACCTAGAACTAAGGAGAAATTTCCTGACAGTCCCTTCTAACTCTTGTTGTTCTGTTATTCATATTTCTTTCTAGCTAATGATCACCAAAGTGATCAGGAGATACAGGGTCACCTTTAGTCAACCAGGCCTACCTTGCTCGACACTTAGCATGATGGTGCATTCCTCCTGCTGACTCTGGAAAGAAGTAGTTGAGTTTGATGTTAAGGAGTCGGACAACAATTTCATCTTTGTCAATCAAATGCTTTTCAGGAGAAGGGAGGTGATTATCCTTGCTTTGCAGTCAGTTAAAGCAGAGGTTTGAAAAGGGACCTGAAACAGCAGGCCAAGTCTTGGTATCAGCTGACCTTCTCATTGCCACACATTCAGCCAAGAACTGCCCAAAAGCTACAAGGCAGAAAAATTCCGCTCTGAGCTTTCTTTGGAGATCCAAAAAAATCCAATATGCGGAGGCGGTGGATAAGCGCCAAGTCAAGCCTTTTGCTTTTGTGTCTCTTGATTGATTTTTACCTACTTTTGTTGATGAAGCTGCATTTACAATGAGCGATAAATCCATTAGACAAACATGACACTTCATTATTCACCACGTTTCCATCACCCAGAAGATGCAAGCTTGCAGAAGGGCAGGGGAAGAATCAGCAATGGCTCTTCCAGAGAGGGCCGGTCTCTTAATAACTTTCTTCTCTGTGTTGATACGCATACAAGCGCGGTTACAACTGATAGTTGAGTCTCTGGTGCTGAAAGCAGCTTGCTAGGGAAACTGAGTTAAAGGATGCTATCAAAGGTTCAGTTTTGGTCGCCACGATGTAAAAAGGATGTTGAGACTCTAGAAAGAGTGCAGAGAAGAACAACCAAGATGATTAGGGGACTGGAGGCTAAAACATATGAAGAACGGTTGCAGGAACTGGGTACGTCTAGTTTAATGAAAAGAAGGACCAGGGGAGACATGATAGCAGTGTTCCAGTATTTCAGGGGCTGCCACAAAGAAGAGGGAGTCAAGCTATTCTCCAAAGCACCTGAAGGTTGAACAAGAAGCAATGGGTGGAAACTAAACAAGGAGAGAAGCAACCTAGAACTAAGGAGAAATTTCCTGACAGTTAGAACATTTAACCAGTGGAACAGCCTGCCTCCAGAAGTTGTGAATGCTCCAACATTGGAAGTTTTTAAGAAGATGTCGGATAACCATTTGTCTGAAGTGATGTAGGGTTTCCTGCCTAGGCAGGGGGTTGGACTAGAAGACCTCCAAGGTCCCTTCCAACTCTGTTGTTATTATTATTATTATAAAGGGCAGATCTTTGCCCTTCCTGCTTGACTGACCATCTCCTGAGTATGGAATGGATAACTTCGTCTTCCTCCCACTTCGAGCCCATTGCAAACCCACTCTGTGTTTTCCAGCTTGGATTCGAAACTGCTAGTGTTTTAATCTGAGACATATCAAGCTCTCCAGAGCAGTTAGTCTTCGGCATGTAATTCTGCTCTAGTAGCAGCCTAGCTTTTATTGGCTGCAAGGCCTGGCTTGGCCCCGTCCCTCTAGCACAGTGGTTCCCAACCTTCCTAATACCGCGACCCACGCCCCGCCCCCGCGCCCCCACCATGACCCACCCTGCCACTGCCATTTGGGTTCTTTTACCCTCTGCGCATGCGCAAGGCGTGCTGCGCATGCGCAGATGGTAAAATAACCCAAATGGCAGCGGGGTGGAGCGCGGTGGGGGCGTGGGTTGTGGGGCGCGATATGGCCAGGCTTGTGGCAGTGGGGGGGGGGAGCTGAGGATGCCGGGGTGACCCCTTAGAACTGGTCATTCGACCCCCAAAGGGGTCCCGACCCCCAGGTTGGGAACCGCTGGCGTATGCGGATTGTGGAGCGCAAATGCGATAATGCGTCGGAACAAGTGCCCGACCGCTCTCAGTTCAAACAGGTTTATACATGCCGAGTACTATTTTTGAGCGCGGCGGATTCCTCATGCGTGAAACGCCGTGACTCAGGACTCAGCCTTCGGCGCGGGCGGCAGTCCCACCTCGTGCCTCCTTTTCACCCCGTTCCCACACTCAAAGCACTCTGCTGTTTCGCTAGCAAGAAAGAGCATATGCCACATGAACCAAATGCGTTACTGTACTGTATTTTTTTATTATTACCAACAAAAAAAAGGCATCCACTAAAATTTAGTGGATGCCTTTTTTACCCCTAAAGAATAGCGTTTTTACCCCCCTGGGGGTAATTACCCCCAGGTTGGGAACCGCTGCTCTAGCAGCTGATGTCTACTCTGTACAGTCATTTCATCCTGAGATACCAGACAGCTATGTTCTCTGCTGGTCACAATTGCTACTCTTTGCTCTCTGCCTTGCCATTGACCTACAGAGGAATCTAGGAATGAAAAAAGTTATCTGATCCCCATTGCTTTAATGATGGCAGGAGGGAGGAGGAGTAGAGTAGAGTACAGTGGAATAGAATAGAATAGAATAGAATAGAATAGAATAGAATAGAATAGAATAGAATAGAATAGAATAGAATAGAATAGAATAGATATTTGGAATGAGGAATGGAATGGAATGGAATGGAATGGAATAGAATATTGGAATGTAGAATAGAATAGAATAGAATAGAATAGAATAGAATAGAATAGAATAGAATAGAATAGAATAGAATAGAATATTGGAATGTAGAATAGAATAGAATAGAATAGAATAGAATAGAATAGAATAGAACAGAATATTAGAATGTAGAATAGAATATTAGAATGTAGAATAGAATAGAATAGAATAGAATAGAATAGAATATTAGAATGTAGAATAGAATAGAATAGAATAAAATAGAATAGAATAGAAGAGTTGGAAGGGACCTTGGAGGTCTTCTAGTCCAACCCCCTGCTTAGGCAGGAAACCGTACACCACTTCAGACAAATGGTTATCCAATCTCTTCTTAAAAACTTCCAGTGTTGGAGCATCTACAACTTCTGGAGGCAAGTTGTTCGAGGAGGAGGAGGAGAAGGAAGAGTAGGGGAGAGGAGGATTTAGTCTTAGATAATAAGAGGAGGGGAAAGGAAGAGGGAATGAAGAGACTTGGGTCCAGAAGTTGTGGGTGCTCCAGCACTGGAGGTTTTTAAGAAGAGATTGGACAGCCATTTTTCTGAAATGGTATAGACTAGAGTTTCCTGCAGGGGGTTGTACAAGAAGACCTCTAAACTCTGACTCTGTTATTCTATTATTCTGTTAGGGATATTGTGCAAACATCTGGGGAAATCATAGGAAAGCCTTTGAAACAATCCCCAATTTAAAAACGCACATTCTGCTAACATGAATCCACACAGGTGCCAGGCAGTAAGGCTCACCTTCCCTGCAGGGATGGGGAAGAGCCAAAAGCAGAGGAATGACCAATCAGGGCACATACAGTGGCTGTAGTCCAGATTCAGCACCAGCCTGGCTCTCTGCCAAGATCCCCCTGCAATCTGGACCAGAATGTCTGAAGCTGGCTTCAGACGCAGCCAGGAGCAGCCTGGCAGACAAGCACCTTAGGCTGCAGGCAAAATTGCCACTCTGGGATTAGCGTGTTTAATCTGAATCAGCACAGCTCGTTGCATATTCAGACATCCTTTGTGCCAACCCCACCGAGCATGTTTGGAAAACTCTCCTTGCTTTCCAAAGGCAAGTCATTTCTACTGTACATCTCCTTAAATTGCAGCAGCAGCCAAAAAGGCCAACGCAGTCCTGAGCTGCATAAATAGAGGGATACAATCAAGGACCAGAGAGGTACTAGTACCACTCTATAAAGCCTTGGTCAGACCACACCTAGAGTACTGCATCCAGTTTTGGTCACCACACTACAAAAAAGGCATTGAAACTCCAGAGAAAGTGCAGAAGAGAGCAACCAGGATGATAAAGGGTCTGGAAAATAAAACATACAAAGAGCGGTTGCAGGAACTGAGCTTGGCCAGTCTGGCGAAGAGAAGGACCAGGGATGACATGATAGCAATGTTCCAATACTTGAGGGGATGCCACAGAGAGGAGGGGGTCAGGCTGTTCTCTATGGCACCAGAAAGCCAAACAAGGAATAACGGATGGAAGCTGACCAAGGAGAGATTCAACCTGGAAGTGAGGAGAAACTTTCTGACGGTGAGAGCGATCAACCAGTGGAACAGCTTGCCAGCGGAGGTCGTGAGAGCCCCAACACTTGCGACCTTCAAGGAGAGACTGGACTGCCATCTGTCTCAAATGGTGTAGGAACTCCTGCTTGAGCAGGGGGTTGGACTAGATGGCCTACAAGGTCCCTTCCAACTCTAATAATAAATCTAAAAAAAAAATTAGTTGGGAAGCAACTAATTTCTGGCAAAGCTTTTATTTTTGGGTAGCCAAGAAACGCCATCATTCCTCCTTGATCAAACAGTTAAACCAATCCAGAGCTATTCTTGGCTGATCCTCTCTGCTTTCCTGGTGCCCATTTCTCCTGGAATACATTCTGTGAAGCCGTAAAGCCTGGGTAATTCACAACAAGCTTGGAGGTATCTGTGAGAGGTTCTCCCAAAATTTTTTTTATCCCCCTTCTCAAAAACTTCCAAAATAGCATTCATGACACATTCCAGAGGGCCAGTTGGACAATGCATTCTAAGAAGGACAGGTGCCCGGGGAAATGCCACTGTTTTAGAGTCACTGAAGAATCATCTGAGCCAAAGAATATCTTCCAGTTTCAATAACAAAGCTTCCTGGAAGTATGTCAGATGTCTAGTCCTGGGAACAGTTTGCTTCATTTTTAAATTTGTCCCCTAAGTAGAGGTGAGTCTACTAATGCCCATTCTGACAGATTAACAGAGTTAGAAGGGGACCTTACAGGTCATCTAGTCCAACGCCCCACCCAAGCAGGAGACCCTACACCTGACAAATGGCAGTCCAATCTCTTCTTGAAAGCCTCCAGTGATGAAGCTCCCACAACTTCTGAAGGCAACTTCTGTTCCATCGGTTGATTGTTCTCACTGTCAGAAAATTTCTCCTTATTTCCAGGTTGAATTTCTCCTTGGTCAGTTTCCATCCATTGTTCCTTGTCTGGCCTTTGAGTGCTTTGGAAAATAGCTTGACCCCCTCCTCTCTGTGGCAGCCCCTCAAATATTAGAACGCTGCTATCATGTCTTCCCTGGTCCTTCTCTTCACTATTTTATTTATTTATTTATTTTGTGATATTTATATACCACCTCACAGTGCAAGCACTCTCTAAGCGGTTTACACCAGTAAGCAATGTATATTTATATTGCCCCCAACAATCTGGGTCCTCATTTTACCTACCTCGGAAGGATGGAAGGCTGAGTCAACCTTGAGCCAGTGAGATTTGAACCGCTGACCTGCGGATCACAGTCAGCTAAAGTGACCTGCAGTACTGACTCTAACCGCTGCGCCACCTCGGCTCTTATTACGACTAGACTAGACTAGCCATGCCCAGTTCCTGCAAAGAGGAGACTGGACTGCCATCTGTCTCAAATGGTGTAGGAACTCCTGCTTGAGCAGGGGGTTGGACTAGATGACCTACAAGGTCCCTTCCAACTCTAATAATAAATCTAAATCTAAAACGTTCATGTTTTAGCCTCCAGTCCCCTCATCATCTGGGTTGCTCTTCTCTGCACTCTTTCTAGAGTCTCAACATCTTTTTTATACTGTGGTGACCAAAACTGGATCTTAACTTCTCATCTGCTGCATTAGCCATTCTGCTGTTTCCCCAAATATGGCATATGACTAGTTAAATCAGATCAGTGTATAACTGGGTGAGAGCATTCCTACTTTGCAAGTTTTTGTACACATTTCTGCCTCCAAGCCAGCCTAATAAAGAAATCATCTCTATTTACCACTTCTCTGCCTGCCTCTCCGTCTCTGCCAGTCGAACTAATCTGATCTAATTCAATTTAATCTAACCAGCCATATGTAGCAATCCATACAGGCACCCCCTTGAGAATCATAAAGACAAATGCAATCATTTTTTGACCTGGAAAGATGTTGATGAGAACTAGGTTAGCTAATGGGAAGCTCCTCTGCCAAGTAGGCAAAGATTTTTCAAGGTTGAAAGCATGGCTGCCTTCAATGTTGGGTTTTTATCCTGGCATTCGTTCATTATCTCACTGTATCCTGGATGAAATGTTTGGGTTTGCTCTGTTGAACAATTCTTGAATTGCAGTTTTTCACATGGAACTACCGTATTTTTCGGAGTATTTCCTCCCTAAAAGTGGCTGAAAATTTGGGTGTGTCTTATACTTCGAATGTAGCTTTTTTCCAGCCCTAACTAGGTGCTAACAGATTTTCCCAGCTCTTACCTTGCAGGCTTTTTCATTGTTACTCTCTCCAAAGAATGTTTTTCCAGCCCTAAGTCTTTGCAGGGTTTTTTTTCATTGCTCTACTTGCTCCAAAGAAGGTTTTTTCCAGCCCTAACCAGGTGCTAACGATCTTCCCAGCTCTTACCTGCTTGCAGGCTCTTTCATTGTTACTCTCTCAGAAGAATGTTTTTCCAGCCCTAAGTCTTTGCAGGTTTTTTTTTCATTGCTCTACTTGCTCCAAAGAAGTTTTTTTCTAACCCTAACCAGGTGCTAACGATCTTCCCAGCTCTTACTGGCTTGCAGGCTCTTTCATTGTTACTCTCTCAGAAAAAGGTTTTTTTAAGTCCTAACCAGGAGATAAAATAATATGCTGAAGCTGACCAGACTAAGGATGCTAGCCAGATGAATACCTGGTAGGCAGATTGTTTTCCCCTATTTTCCTCCCCAAAAACTAAGGTGCGTCTTATACTCCGGTGCGTCTTATACTCCGAAAAATATGGTACTTGTTTGTTGGGTATCATTCTTCTCCAAAACTGTCCCACGTTGGAAATTTTTTTACCCCTCTTTTTGGAAGGATACATAAAACCCCGATCTTTCCGTTTTGTAAAGTAGTTTTCGACACTACTTTAGTTACTTGTAAAAACTCAGTAGAATCAATCGCAAAGAATATTTGTAGCTCAGGGTTGAACTGCGAGGTCCTTGATGCTCTCTGAACTTGGTTGTTTTCTTGCAGACGTTTCATTACCTGACTAGATAACATCCTCAGTATCAGGGAGCGTGGGGTTTGCTGCCTGTTTATATGCAGTAGTTTGTCCTTGTCCATTTTGGTGGGGGTGTGGTTGTCTATTTGGTTCTTGTTTAAGAAGATTCTCCTCCAAGGAGAAAATCATAACCCCACCAAATTGGACAAAGCAAGCTACTACATGTGAACAGGAGCAAACACCACAATCCCTCATACTGAGGATGTAACTTTGTCTGGTAATGAAACAAGAAAACAACCGAAGTCAGAGAACACCAAGGACTCCACAACTCAACAGAATGTTTCATTTTGAAGGACAACTACATCAGCTTCAGACAAAAGAACTATTCTATATTCTAATATTCTAATATTCTAATATTCTAATATTCTAATATTCTAATATTCTAATATTCTAATATTCTAATATTCTATTCTATTCTATTCTATTCTATTCCATTCCATTCCATTCCATTCCATTCCATTCCATTCCATTCCATTCCATATTTTCTATTCTATTCTATTCTATTCTATTCTATTCTATTCTATTCTATTCTATTCTATTCTATTCTATTCTATTCTATTCTATTCTATTCTATTCTATTCTATTCTATTCCATTCCATTCCATTCCATTCCATTCCATTCCATTCCATATTTTCTATTCTATTCTATTCTATTCTATTCTATTCTATTCTATTCTATTCTATTCTATTCTATTCTATTCTATTCTGATAAAAGTTGGCAGCAAATCTCAACCAGTAAACTACTTTTGTGCTTTATTCAACAAACTCTCACTTTTGTGTGTGCTTAAAATTATTGAAAACGGCTCCAAAATTATGTGAAATTTCTATTTGTTGTCCTTTTGTAAAAAAAAAAAGCCAAATAGATCATAATCTAAATGTTGAGAGACAATATACATCAACAGTCCATAAGGTGGCAAATCAGGTGTGTCATTTCAATGTTTCTGGTTAATGTTTCTAGGTGTTTTCAGCACAAAGAATCTATAATTCTTGGTGTCTTGATAGATTTCAAATTCTACTGAAATAGTGACTCCCCGTAAAACACCAATCATTATAATATTGCATTGATCTCCCTATGGATTTTAGTCCAAAACAGGGCAATACGAAGACAAGTCCAAACCCTAAGAGTGTCTGTAAGTGGCTCTAAAAGCACAGTTGCAATTGATCCTGCTACTTCAAGCTATTTAGACAACAAAAGCAAAATCATGTCACAGATCTGCACTTAATCAAGAGGAACATAGGAAGTTCTCATATATATGATCAATCATTGTCAGCCTTTTGTTCTGGTGAGAAGGGGGGGAGGAGTAGGAGGAGGAGGAGGAGGAGGAGGAAGAAGAAGGAGGAGGAGGAGGAGGAGGAGGAGGAGGAGGAGGAAGGAGGAAGGAGGAAGGAGGAAGGAGGAGAGGAAGGTCTTTCTCCACCACCAAGGTTTTAGGCATGAGTCAAAGATCTCCCTCCCCCCATTACTTCTTTCTGCTTTTAACCAGAGTTACCAGAAATTAAATCAAAGGCTTTCAGCATTCAGAGTTGATCTTCTGCTAAGGTCTTCATATCGTCCCCTCTTCTCCTCCAGGACTGCAGTATCAAGACCCTATTTCTCCCACTGGTACCCAGAACTTCAATTTCTATTTTATAGTTTTGGGGTCCTTGCTGATAAATGAAAATAAAGGGAGACTATTATAGATCTATTTCGAGCTACTTAGCTCTCATCAGATAGCCATACCCTTTCTGGGATTTGAACCTGGGCTGCCTGCCTTGATATATATAGAATAAATCCCAGTAAGGGGTATGGCTATCTGACGAGAGCAAAATAAGCTCGAAATAGATCTATAATAGTCTCCCTTTATTTTCATTTATCAGCAAAAAATCACACACACACACACACACACACACACACACACACACACACACACACACACACACACACACACATATATCAGGTTTAAATTCCATGTCAGTGTCTATTATCTCTTGTAACCATGTACTAATCATACTCCAGTATCCTCTTGCTATCGGACATGACCACCACATGTGGTAATATGTGCCATGTACTTGTTTACATTTCCAGCATCTTGGGTTCATATTAGCATATATTTTGGCGATTCTAGCTGGAGCTAGATGCGAATGGCACTTCTTATTCTTGGCTACCAATCCAGCTTTTGGGCTAGAGAGCCCTATGGAAATTCAAGCCAGTAACTCCCTAAAAATAAAAGAGAAAAGATTTTAATATTATTTCACAGTCTTTGCTTGCCATGGCCAGGCTCCCTGAAGAAATGTGGTTGCTCTAAATGTTATATAAGTAATCACATCAGACAGGTAGAAAACAATTTTTCAAAAAGGCTGCTCTTTTAGTCAAATCTAGCAAGGGAATACTGTAGCTTACTTTAACATTATGGTGAGTATTATACTCAATCAAAATGGTGCGATTTAAGAGAAGTGGAAAAACAAACCTGGGAAGGTTACTTCAAGCGTCCTTGAATATGAGAACTTTCTGAGTGACTTCCTCTCTAGCCATTTAAAAAAACAACAACTACTACTACTTCCACCGTGAAGTTCAAGTGAGGAGAGAGATACACAATTGTCTCCATGTCCACTTCTATGGGCTCTTTGGTCCAGGAGAAGCCAGGAGACAGTGAGTTCTAGTCCTGTCTTAGGCATGAAAGCTAGCTGAGTGACGTTTGGCCAATCACCAGAAGACAGTGAGTTCTAGTCCTGTCTTAGCCATGAGAGCTGGCTGGGTGACTTTGGACCAATCCCAAAAGACAATGAGTTCTAGTCCTGTCTTAGACATGAAAGCCTATTGGGTGACTGTGGGCCAATCACCAGGAGACAGTGAGTTGTAGTCCTGCTTTAGCCATGAAAGCTGACTGGTTGATTTGGGGCCAATCCCTCTCTCTCAGCCCAACCCACATCACAGAGTCCCTGTTTTGGGGGAAATAGGAGGGGGGACAGAGTACTAGCTATGTTCACTGCTTTGAGTCATTTATAAAAAACAAAGGTGGGATATAAGTAATTAAAAACAAAAAAATACATTCTATATAAATAACGGGAAGTTGATGGCAAATTTAATTGGAGAAGATTGGACTCCTAATTATGTGCTTAATCCCCATATTCTCAGTTAACCATTTAATGTTTATTGCAGTCATAGACCAACATCATCATGTTCCCAGTCTGTTGTGTAGCCAATGATTGGGCCATATTTCCTCCTCTTCCTCCCTCCCTCCTTCCCTCCTTCTCCAATTTCTTCAGTTGCTCATATCCATCCTTCTGCAAAGCTCAATGGACTCCAGACAACTATATAACCCTTATTACAAAAACGTCTTTTTTGTTCTCTCCTCCTGCCTCTCCTATAAAACCCAACAGACATGTTGATTCCAGAAAACTGCTACCCTGCAGAATGAAAGCCACATTTCTTCTTCTTCTTCCTCCTTCCCCAGAAGGTCCTATTAGTCGAAGCTTCAGGCCATCCACCTGCATTGATAAAACAGCTCCTTGCAAAGAAAAATGGTGTTGTTTATCGCTGCCTGATGCTTTGTGACTCCTTGTACCGGAGATTTTCTTTGGTATTAAGCAGAACTGAAATGGTTGAAGGAGCAAAAGAACCGCTGAGTCATTGCAGTTCTCCAACATCAATCCTATCATCAAGAGAGCTTCTCTTGCTTTTTCAAGAAATGACCTGCTGGGGGCTACTTTTCCTCTTTTATTAAGAAGAAGTGCAGAGTCACCAAGTTTGAAAGGAATATAACAAGCATGCATAGTATCTTGTTTAAGAAGAGAGTAGCAATATCTCCCTTCCTGAGAGTCTGACTGGCTTAAAAATACCAGGCTAGAAACCAGGAGACAGTGAGTTCTAGTCTTACCACCTTAGGCATGAAAGTCCACTGGGTGTGTTAAGATAAGAAATCACTCCGTAGGTCGATGGATCGGGGCTTCCCTTTTGAAGACATTGTTACTTAGAAAATAAAACCCGAGATTCAAATCTAATAAACAAAATATTTATTTCAGTAGAAAAATAATAAAGAATTCTTATTAGTACTACATTTTATCGGCTAAGGAAATAAATCACTTCTACCTCCGGTAGAGATGG
This sequence comes from Diadophis punctatus similis, assembly GCA_023053685.1. Classification (NCBI taxonomy): domain Eukaryota; kingdom Metazoa; phylum Chordata; class Lepidosauria; order Squamata; family Dipsadidae; genus Diadophis; species Diadophis punctatus. The sequence goes on from JALIGW010000105.1 coordinate 556,808, forward strand.
CGATGAGAAAGGAAGGAGTAAACCTCTGGAATGCAGACATGCGTAATAGAATATATCATACGTCTGCTTGACCATAGATACAAGAAACAGTAGAAAACACAGAGATGCACAAACTGACAATATTTCACATCATGACAGGGTGACTTTGGACAAATCATCCGGAGATTGTGAATTCTAGTCCTGCCTTAGGGATGAAAGTCGACTAGGTGACTTTGGGCCAATCATTAGGAGATTGTGAATGCTAGTCCCGCCTTAAGGCATAAAAGCTGCCTGGGTGACTTTGGGTCAACCGCCAGGAGACGGTGAGTTCTAGTCCCACTTTAGGCATAAAAGCCAGATGTGTGACTTTGGGTCAATCACCAGGAGACGGTGAGTTCTAGTCCCACTTTAGGCATAAAAAGCCAGATGTGTGACTTTGGGTCAATCACCAGGAGACGGTGAGTTCTAGTCCCACTTTAGGCATAAAAAGCCAGATGTGTGACTTTGGGTCAATCACCAGGAGACGGTGAGTTCTAGTCCCACTTTAGGCATAAAAGCCAGATGTGTGACTTTGGGTCAATCACCAGGAGACGGTGAGTTCTAGTCCCACTTTAGGCATAAAAAGCCAGATGTGTGACTTTGGGTCAATCACCAGGAGACGGTGAGTTCTAGTCCCACTTTAGGCATAAAAGCCAGATGTGTGACTTTGGGTCAATCACCAGGAGACGGTGAGTTCTAGTCCCACTTTAGGCATAAAAGCCAGATGTGTGACTTTGGGTCAATCACCAGGAGACGGTAAGTTCTAGTCCCACTTTAGGCATAAAAAGCCAGATGTGTGACTTTGGGGCAATCACTTTCTCTCAGCCCAACCCACCTTGTTTTTGTGGGGAAAATAAGGGCAGGAAAGATTATTAGGTATGCTCATTGCCTTGATTTATTTATAAAAATAATAAAGGCAGGATAGTTAATCAGTAAATTATCCCCCTCCCCTTTTACCCACCCCGTTTTTGCATTGTCAGCATTATTCTTGATCAAGCGGGATTAAAACCATCCCTTTTTGCTCTGAAACCAGAAAAAGTGGAATCGTTTTTGCAAACCCAACCTGAATCTTAACTACGTTGCACCAACACACCAACGTGGAACTGCACCTGCAGTCTGAATTCAATAAGACTGAGATTCTTAATGTAAAACGTTATTCAATAACCATGGGTTTCTCTGATAAGCCGCATAATATTGAAACAAAACAATGTGGAAAACAAATTACAGATATTCCCGTCTAGACTATACAAAATAAGACGTTCCCTGTGTTACCGTTAAATATTACATTGCCACCTGCAATGGGGTTTTCGATTTCATCTTCTAAATATAATTTTGAGCTAGAATCCATGCCTTCTTTTGATATCATATATTTCTCTCCATTTGCAACTTGCTTTCAAGTCATCAATGTTTCGGGCTTAGCTCTGTGGGGGCCACAGTTGCTAAAATGGCAATTTGCTTTCTGTTGCCACAAATCACAAGCAGTTAATAGGGTGGGTTCACAAATGGACTCCGCAAACAGATTTCTAACTTTACAAAGACAGAGCAAAGCCATTTTTCAGCTGTTTCTTTTTTTTTAAAAAAATCTGACTATAACATACAAATAAAAACAAAGACAATGGGGGAAAAGGGAAAGGGAAAGGGAAAGAAGGAAGAAAGAAAGGGAGGGAGGGAGGGAGGAAGGGAGGGAGGAGGTAGGAGGAAGGAAGGAAGGAAGGAAGGAAGGAAGGAAGGAAGGAAGGAAGGAAGGAAGGAAAGAAGGAGGAAGGATGGAAGGAAGAAGGGAGGGAGGGAGGAAGGAAGGAAGAAGGAAGGAAGAAGGAAAGAAGGAAGGAAGAAGGGAGGAAGGAAGGAAGGAAGGAAGGAGGAAGGAAGGGAGGAAGGAAGGAAGAAGGAAGGGAGGGAAGGAGGAAGGAAGAAGGAAAGAAGAAGGAAAGAAGGAAGGAAGGAAGAAGGAAGGAAGGAAGGAAGGAAGAAGAAAGAAGGAAGGAAGAAAAGAAAGAAAGAAAAAAGAAAGAAAAAGAAAAAAGAAAGAAAGGAAGAAAGGAAGAAAGAAAAAGGGAAAAGCAGCGACTTTCATTTTTTATGCTAGTGCAGTAAATTCAATATTAACAGCAGAGTAATAGTGTTGGAAGGGACCTTGGAGGTTGTCTAGTCCAACCCCCTGCTATATTTTCTTTCTCTCTTTTTGCTACTTTTCATAAGGTGGGAGTGCCAGTTCAGGTCATGGTGGACGGCAGGACCCCTTGCTTAGTGGTGTTATCCCAAAGATCCTAAAGAGCCACATCAGGAGCCAATCTGATCAGCTGAAAACCTGCTGGGAATAAAACTGGCAACGGATCTGTATCAAAATATTCAGATGTTTAATGAAGAAAAATAATAAAAAAAAATTAAAAAAAAAAGAAAGTACATCTATAGTATGTAGACAATAAAGTTGAAAAATGGTGAACAAAAAAAAAAAAACTGGCAACGGAAGCTGGAGAAAATAATTTTGCTTTGTATCTGCCTGGTTTCTCAGCCTTTTTGAACTGAAATGGGTATTTCAGAGGGCAGTCCCCTTTGTACTCGGGTTTAATCACCTCTTCTTCTTGGTGCATCAATTGGTCACTTTTCTTCGTCTTTTTCTCATCGGTATCTCTGCTTCGTGTTCTAATTCAGTGTACTCTTCTGTGAAATTGTTTTTTTTTTCCTGCAAAGGCAGAGTTTCTACGTCTCTGGTAATGTCACTAAAATAATCCTTGGCTTTGTGAAAAAAAGTGGAAGGGATGCTCCGTGCACTCAGAAGGCGGGAGACCAGTGATGCTTAAGACTTTGTGGCAGCATGGATCTTGTAGATTTAAAAAAAGAGGACCCCTTTTCCCCTGGAAAATCAACCAATAACAGTAGCTTATTGTGGCCAGTTTCCACAATACCCAGTGCCAGTGGATGATCTACTTTTCTTCCCTACCGGTTCGGAAGCGCACAATTTGCGTGCTTTTTCACCCTCTGCGCATGCGCAGAAGGCTTTGCCCATGTGCAGAGGGTTAAAAAAAGGAAAATGGCGGCATCCGGGCAGGTGGGCGGAGCCTCACCCTGCCACCGCTACCAGTTCTCCGAACCACCGGTGGCCTCCACTATAGGTTCGCTCGAACCGGGATGAACCGGTAGCATTTCACTCCTACCCAGTGCTACCCAGATTCCAGGCAGAAGTACCCAACAAACAACAACCCACCCACCCCACATTTTTTAATGAAACCTGGCACCATCACTTCATGGACCTGCTATAGCAGTGGTTCCCAACCTGGGGGTCGGGACCCCTTTGGGGGTCGAATGACCATTTCCCAGGGGTCGCCCCAGCATCCTCAGCTCCCCCCCCCACTGCCACAAGCCTGGCCAACTCGCCCGAGCCCTCCGATTGGTCGGGAGAGGTGCCATTCGGTGATAGGTGTTTGTGACGCCTGGCGGCCGAGCTTTGACGGCATCAGCTAAGGGGCCAGCTTTGCTTTGAATTCTGGGAGTTGAAGTCCAGGCACCTTAAAAGTTGCTGAGATTGAGAAATATTGCTGTACACTTGTTGGTTATCAAGTCTAAATACAGAAGTAGACTTGTTGTGGAAGATGATATTCCTTGTGCTCTTGCAAAGACTGGCCCGAGAATTTCTGATCTGGCATAATTACATATTGTTTTTGTGATTAATCGCTATGCTTTAATTATGTTCAATTTGTAACAATGAAAATACATCCTGCATATTAGATATTTACATTACGATTCATAACAGTAGCAAAATTACAGTTATGAAGTAGCAACGAAAATAATTTTATGGTTGGGGGTCACCACAACATGAGGAACTATATTAAGGGGTCGCGGCATTAGAAAGGTTGGGAACCACTGTGCTATAGTCATGGGACCAGTTTAGAACAACTGGAGAGAGGGTTATAATTCTTGAAAGTGGCTGCTTGTAATTTCTGGTCTTGACCTTACAAAAATGCTCAGGATAACCTGTTTTCCAATGACTCTTCCTGCCTATGTACTGAGACCATAATTTCCTGTTCATTGAGACCAGGGGTGTCAAACTCCATTTCTTTTTAAAAAAAATAATCGTTATTAAATTTTTCTATTAAAATACAAATTACAAAATACATACAAAACAACACAAAAAAACCTCAGAAAAAAACAATAACATGTCACATAAAACCAACTATAAACATAAAACAAGCACATACAAACCATTACAATGCTATCATTTTCCTTTGACAGCCTTTCACTATTTTTTTTACATAAGTACATTTTATTGTTATAAAGTTAATATTTCCTTTAAATTAAATCTGTTGAGTCACCAATGTCTGTTTCAACAACTATTTCATTTATTTTATAATTAGTCATATTGTGTTACTTTATATACAAAAAAGTGAAACAGTCTAACGTAGTATATTGTGGTATGTTGCAGTTTATTGTATTGTTGCAAGAAGTTGTATTATAGTAAATTTCTATATATTTTTTTGTCTTAACCAATTATACCATCTGTCCATACCACCCATGTTTTGTAGAAATCTGTTTCAGTTTTATCTTGGATTTCCATAGTTAGTTTACTCATCTCTGCTGCTTCCAAAATTTTTGTAACCACAGTTATCATAGTCGGTATTAAACCTGTCTTCCAATTTTGTGCATAAGCAATTCTCACCGCGGTAATAAGGTGTAGTATGAGATAACTATCTTCTTTGTTAATTTTTTCTCTAAATATACCTAGTAAAAATAACTCTGGTTTTAATTCGAGATTTCGTACTATAATTTGTTCTATCATGCTCTTAATCTTATTCCAAAATGGTTTCACCTGTGGACAAGTCAACCAAACTCGATTTCATTGAGCCGCATCAGAGTTGTGCTTGACCTCAGGGGCCAGGGTGGGCGTGGCCATCTTGACGTCATTCGTGTCAGGGGGCGTCTGTGGTGGCCCAAGTGCTTTGTCAGTGAAAACGGGCTCCTGGAGCTGAAGTGGTGCAGTGGTTAAATGCAGCCATTGCAGGCTGACTGCTAGTTCAGCAGTTCGGCTGTTCAAATCTCACCGGCTCAAGGTTGACTCAGCCTTCCATCCTTCCGAGGTCGGTAAAATGAGGACCCAGATTGTTGGGGGCAATATGCTGAACTCTGTAAACCGCTTAGAGAGGGCTGTAAAGCACTATGAAGCGGTATATAAGAAAAGTGCTATTGCTATAGTGCTATTGCTATTTTCAGCTGTGACGGACTCCTGCCGTCCTCTGTCAGTGAAAATGGAGTTGGGGGGTAGGGGCGCATGGCCCTCCCGAGCTCTGCTTTTGCTGGCAGAGGGCAGCAGGAGGCCATCACAGCTGAAAACGGAGCCTGGGAGGGCCACCCGTGGCTCTCCCAAGCTCCGTTTTCACTGGCAGAGGCACCATGGGCCGGTCCTTCGCTGTTTCCAGGGTGGCCTCACAGGCCAGATCTAAGCACCCTGTGGGCTGGATCTGGGCCCCAAGCCTTGACTTTTAACCCCCTGGTCTAGACCATACCTACCGTAGCTATGGTAGAAGGACGACCTCTCTACTGTATTACCCACACCTCAAATAGCAGAGGCCTATTGACCTCTGTTAAAGCTAAGGTGACCAGACGTCCCACTTTTGGCCCGCGTCCTGCGGCGTTTCAAAAAAGCCCCGCTTTTTGAATTTGCCCTGCACACCCCTCTGCCTCCTGCCTCGCCTGCCTCCTCCTGCCAGGCAGGGAGGGAGGGCAGTGAAAGGGGCAGCGGCGGTCTTGCCTGTTCGTCGCCGCAGAGCCGAAGAAGCTGGTGGCGTTCGTGGCGCGGGGCTTCCCCTGCCCGCTTTCCCCGGCCGCCGGGACGCCGCCATTTGCGTTCTTTTGCCCTCTGCACAAGCAGAACACTTTTCGCATGCGCAGAGGGCAAAAGAACGCAAATGGCGGCGGCCGGCGGCCGGGGAAAGCGGGCGGGAGAAGCCTTGCACCGCGAACGCCACCAGCTTCTGCGGCGACGAACAGGCAAGCCCGCACCGGTAGAAACCCACCCCTGGCTGCGATGAAGGGGGGGTGTTTGGGGGGGGTGCACAAAGCTGCAGGATAAGAGAGACAGACCCCTCCCGTCTTGCTCCCCTAGAAACCCCGCCCCCGTCAATGGTGTCCCGCTTTACAAATATTAAAATCTGGTCACCTTAGTTAAAGCTTTAGACAAGCAGTCAACTTTTCTTTCTTTAGCAAGTTAGACTTTGGCGAGCAAGAAAAGCAGATCCGTTATTTAATATTCTGGCATTTAATTAACTGGTTTTGTGGATATGCTTCTCAATATTGCTATTGATTTTAAAACCTGAAGCCAGATTTGAAGTTTATTGAGTCAAAATTGCAGGATATAAATGCAATAAATGTTTAATATGCTGTCCACAGATTATTATTTTTTAAATGCAGAGGGAGAGGGAAGAGGGAGTTGGAGGGGAGGAGGAAGAGGAAGAGGAAGAGGAAGAGGAGGAAGAAGAAGAGAAGGAGGAGGAGGAAGAAGAAGAGATTGAGTACCAAAGGAGATTTCTACTCAATCTCTTCCTCCTCCTCCTCCTCCTTCCTGCTTCGGTCTTAAAGCTGGCTTTTTAATTCCCACTTTTATCAATTTAGAAAGATAATAGAAAAAAAATGAAATATCTTTAATACTTTCTCCATTTTCCTGGACTTTTAGAGTAAATGATCAATATCAGAATCTCACAACTCCCTCAAGCTTGTCCGCATTCTCATCCTGCATGATGAATTTCCTCATTCGCCTTCAGTTGCTTGATTTGTAAGTGTAGCAAAGGTTGCATTAAGTCTTTAACCCATAAATGTGATAGATGGAGATATGTCTGCAGGCTACTTCTGTAGGAGATGGGCTTTAGGTCTGGACTGATGAAGTCTCCTTCATAAAAAGTTGGAAATCAGAGAGAAAATCTAGCAATGACCTATAATTCCTTCCTAAGTAGGGACATATCTACAGTGACTTTCTGGCTTCACTCACATGGGTTACATCATCCAACTGGAGGCTAAAACATATGAAGAACGGTTGCAGGAACTGGGTATGTCTAGTTTAATGAAAAGAAGGACCAGGGGAGACATGATAGCAGTCTTCCAATATCTCAGGGGTTGCCACAAAGAAGAGGGAGTCAAGCTATTCTCCAAAGCACCTGAGGTTAGAACAAGAAGCAATGGGTGGAAACTAATCAAGGAGAGAAGCAACTTAGAACTAAGGAGAAATTTCCTGACAGTGAGAACAATTAATCAGTGGAACAGCTTGCCTCCAGAAGTTGTGAATGCTCCAACACTAGACATTTTTAAGAAGATGTTGGATAACCATTTGTCTGAAGTAGTGTAGGGTTTCCTGCGTAAGCAGGGGGTTGGACTAGAAGACCTCCAAGATCCCTTCCAACTCTGTTGTTGTTGTTGTTGTTGTTGTTGTTGTTGTTGTTGTTATTATTATTATTATTATTATTATTATTATTATTATTATTATTATTATTATTATTACTGTTGTTGTTGTTGTTGTCCCAATGCTTTTCCAAAAGACAATGAATAACAGAATAGGAGAATAACAGTTGGAAGGGACCTTGGAGGTCTTCTAGTCCAACCCCCTGCTTAGGCAGGAAGCCCTACACCATTTCAGACAAATGGTTGTCCAGTCTCTTCTTAAAAACCTCCAGTGTTGGAGCACCCACAACTTCTGGAGGCAAGCTGTTCCACGGATTAATTGTTCTAACTGTCAGGAAATTTCTCCTTAGTTCTAAGTTGCTTCTCTCCTTGATTAGTTTCCACCCATTGCTTCTTCTCCTGCCCTCAGTGTTAAGGGGAGAATTCCCCCGTAGAGGCGACATTGGATCGTTTGCTTGGAATTTAATACTTAGAAATAAAACCGAGGTTAAAATGTCTAATAGAAAATATTTATTTCAGTACAAAACAATATAAAACAATAAATGCTGAATAAACTACATCTTTGCTACATAACACGTCCTTCCAGGTCGGAAGGCATAACAGAAGTGATTAATGGTGGATAGGAATGTAGACATGCGCAGAACATCATATCACGTGTTCTGCTTGTATTGGGAAGTACCATAGTATTTAGGATAGGGGTGCATCACCCTGCATAGCTTCACAACTGACAATATTCACATCGTGACACTCAGGTGCTTTGGAGTATAGCTTGACTCCCTCTTCTTTGTGGCAGGCCCTGGGATATCGGAACACTGCTATCATGTCCCCCTTAGTCCTCCTTTTCATCAAACTAGACATACTTCAGTTCAGTTTTTCAGTTCAGTCCTTCAGAACTGAAGAAGCGTCTTGGATGAAGAAGCGAAACATTTTCAAAGAAATAAAAAGTCCAGTTGCCTTTTGGAAAAGCACCCTTGGGACCCTCATGGGATGCACAATTTTCCATGGACAGTATCTCATTGACCTTGCTTTATTCCCCATGAGGCAAGTTTGAATTCAAAATCACTTTCTCCTTTTCCATATTCTATAGAATTGAAATTGGTGCAATACAGTGGTGGGTTGTAAATAATTTTGCCACCAGTTCGTGTTTGTGCTCGTGTGTGCCCACGACACCTCTGCGCATGCGCAGAAGCGTCCCAGGCGGTTGGGCGAAGCCTCCTGCCACCGGCGCTGCCGGTTCTAAGAACCGGTCCGAACCGGGAGCAACCCACCGCTGGTGCAATCACTGGTCTTCAGGATCTTATAGGGGAGAAATTGACCCAGACTGTCCCTATATAGATCTAAACGTTTAGGCTTCCTCTATTCTTCCTATAAATGAAGCCCTACGTTTCTACTGGAAACTGCTGCCTTGGTAACAGATGTTCTCCCTGCAAACTTTTGAAGAGATTACTGGGTTATTTGGCACACGAAAGAGAAAGGAAGAGGAGGGTGAGAAAAGTTAAATGGTAATAGTTTTTGAAATTATAGCTGGCAGCTTGCCGTTTAGTTTGGATGAAAGAGGAGACATTGCTGAGAAATAGAAGGCATTTGGAGCGAGAAGAACATGACTTGAGATTTGGGTGGCATGGATATTTATGATGTGACAAAGCTAAGGTTAATGTAGATTTTTTTAAAAAATTCATTTTTCAGATATGCCATATGGAGAATATGGGATAGATAGGAATGCAGATTGTGCCTGAAAACACTTTTACATTTCGGATGAGAAATATATAAGCACAAAATGGTTCATTTAGTTTTGTAGTAATCTTGTAAATGTTAATTTACACTCTCCCTTTCTCTTTTTTAAAAATTCAGATTTAGTTGTCTTCTATGCATTATGAATTTCTTCACTGACCTCTCTAAGTTCAATAAAGTTCAGGTAACTCAGATCTGTAATTGAGATCCTTCCTTCCTTCCTTCCTTCCTTCCTTCCTTCCTTCCTTCCTTCCTTCCTTCCTTCCTTCCTTCCTTCCTTCCTTCCTTCCTTCCTCCCTCCCTCCCTCCCTTCCTTCCTTCCCTCTCTCCCTCCCTCCTTCCCCTTCCTTCCTTCCTTCCTTCCTTCCTTCCTTCCTTCCTTCCTTCCTTCCTTCCTTCCTTCCTCCCTCCCTTCCTTCCTCCCTTTCTTCCTTCCTTCCCTCCCCTAAATAGACTGCACTGCCTTGTGTTCTTCCACATTGCAGGATTAATGGACAGGACATTTTGTGGTTGGCTTATGTAAATAATTGGCAGCAAAGTAACAGTCATAATACTCTTTGATGGAATGAAATGCAGTTTGTAGTGAAATCTATTATAGTTCAAATATAAATTAATTATAATCCCTTCGGCTGTGGCAAACCTTCATGTATAATTAACATTTGCTGTAGGGAAAATAAAATGGCGTATCTGTGTGGGGATGTAGGAGAGAGAAACGGAAAGAGCATCAGATTTGGGCATCCAATCCCTCCAAATTCGGTTATTTATCCCTTCTCACTATGCACCTGCAACCCCCCCTCCCCATTGCACACTGCAGTCATTTTGCAAAACTTCTAACAGAATCCTTTGGAGTAACCCAAAGGGACCACAGGAGGATTTTAATGTGTTAATCCAGGGAATGTGTGCGCTGAACCAAAATTGTGGCAGATTCTCTGCATTTTCTAGTCGCACCTCCTGTAGTCCTCATGTACAGACACTGGTCCTCTTATCCCATGTAGGGTCTGGGTTAGGCTGCTTTCTTCCCCTTGGTGCAGTTTGGACACTATTTCATTGTCTTTGGAGGTTGCCTGCTTTGCTGTGCTTGGGGTGGGGGCTTGCATCTCAAGGAAAAGAGACAATAGAGAAAAAAAACCATTCATATTCAGGAAAACACACACACACACCACATACTCAAATTGGATTGTTGGGGTCCAGCAACCACTCTAGACTCAGATGTGGGAGCAAGTCATATTTTCAAAAAGAAGAACAGAGAAGATTCAGCAGTGGGGAGAGAGAGAGAGAGAGAGAGAGAGAGAGAGAGAGAGAGAGAGAGAGAGAGAGAGAGAGAGAGAGAGAGAGAGAGAGAGAGAGAGAGAGACTGTGTAGAAGTGGATCTGATGGGTCACTTGCGAAATGTGAGGTTTTTACGAGGTTCTTCAAGAAGAAAGAAATTATTTTGGATTATAGCCAGTTTCGAGTCCATTTCTGGCAGACTAAGACCAGGGATGATAAACAGAAATTCACTCAGAGTGCAATTCTTTATTTGCTGTTTGTCTTTGGTGGGACCACGGGGGGAGATCCTTCTCTTTGGAACCAACTTCCCCCAGAGATCTGGACTATCCCCACCCTACTGGCCTTCCGTAAAGCCATCAAAACATGGCTCTTCCTGCAGGCGGGGTGAAACAGATATCAATCCCCCATGTATAAAGGATGGTGTGCTTTAATTTTTGTAGTTTTTTTAAATTTATGATTATTGTGTTTTAACTGTTCTTATATTATGTTGTACGCCGCCCTGAGTCCCTCGGGAGTTGGGCGGCATATAAGAACAAATAAAAAATAAATAAATAAATATAAATAAATATAAATAAATAAATAAAAATAAATAAAAAATAAATAAATAAATAAATAAATTAAAAATTAAAATTAAAATTAAAATTAAAATTAAAATTAAATTAAAATTAAAATTAAAATTAAAATTAAAATTAAAATTAAAATTAAAATTAAAATTAAAATTAAAATTAAAATTAAAATTAAAATTAAAATTAAAATTAAATAAATAAATAAATTCTTGGGACTGGCTATTCTTTCTCTTTTCCCCTGCCCCCTATCCAGCTCCGGGCTGTGCTGCCTCTTGTCTGCCCTCCCTTTCTGGAAACTGTTGCTTCACTGTAGGCCATCACACCAGCTTCTCCCTCTGTGGGCATCGTCTCTGCCAATTTACTCCCCTCCACCCACCTTTTTAGTGAATTCAAAATCTCCAGCTGGCATCCTTCTTTCTTGTTCACCTCTTTTAGAACAAGAGACGCTGTTTGGGAGTCTGAGTCTTCTTAATTTTCAAGGGCACTTACAGGAGTAGCAAAAAGGCTTAGCTGCGGATCTAGAGTCTGGTCCATTGTGATGCTAATTCATTTGCGGTGGAAAGAAAAATCCTCTTTTTGCACATTCTGTGGGTTGGTTTCAACTCAAGCCTAGTCCGCCTCAGTTATTTTGCAAAAGGCTTTGTAGCAGTAGTGGGTTCTATATCCCGTTGCTACTGGTTCGCGCTTGCGCTCGTGCGCGATGCTTCTGTGCATGTGCAGAAGCATCCCGGGCGGGTGGGTGGAGCCTCCCACTTCCGCTGCTACCAGTTCGCCGAACCAGGAGCAACCCACCGCTGCTTTGTAGCCTTCTCAGTTATCAGGGAGGCTCTTGAGAACAGTCGGTTCCAGGCAGATTAGTGAGGGCCACAATGTATGTTTCTTTGAGTTTGAATTCAGTTTGGCAAATTGCAAACTGTGTGGATTTGTCTTATCTTCCTTGCCGAGATCACTCCCTTCTTTCTGATTTCTTTGGACTTATCGTCTGAAAACAAACCTGTTGAAGCCATGAACCGAAATATACACTCTCAATCGTTATTGGTGGATATCAATGGGTTAACATTTGTACCAACAGAATATTTATAGCTTGTTGTTGAACTGTGGGATCCTGAGTGCTCTCTTAACTTGGTTGTTTACTTGCAGACGTCTCATTATCCAACTAGGTAATACCATCAGTATTAGAAAGGAGTGGGGTTTGCAAAATACCAAGGACCCCCGCCCCCTTCGACCATGAGCTATAGATATTATACGACCCTACCTGGAGAGGGAGGCTTTGCTCACAGTCACTCATGCCCTTGTCACCTCATGGCTGGACTACTGTAATGCGCTCTACATGGGGCTACCCTCAAAGAGCATCCGGAGACTGCAATTGGTACAGAATGCAGCTGGATTCTAGATACACCCACGTAACACCTATTCTCCGCCAGCTGCATTGGTTGCCTATTAGTCTCCGGTCGCAATTTAAGGTGTTGGTTTTGACCTTTAAAGCCCTACATGGCTCAGGACCAGGTTATCTCCGGGACCACATCCTACCACATTCCTCCCTATGACCAGTTAGGTCCCACAGAGTGGGCCTCCTCCAGGTCCCATCAGCCAAACAATGTCGGTTGGCGGGCCCACGGGGGAGAGCCTTCTCTGTGGGAGCCCCATCTCTCTGGAACCAACTCCCCCCAGAGAGCCGGACTATCCCCACTCTACTGGCCTTCCGCAAAGCCGTAAAAACATGGCTCTTCCGGCAGGCGGGGTGAAGATTGGATTCCCCCAGGAATGAATGTTCTTTTTAAAATTATGACATGTTTTTAAAATTTTGTATGTTATACATTGTTCTTATTCTTGTTGTACGCCGCCCTGAGTCCCTGGGCGGCCTATAAAAACATAATTAAATTAAATTAAATTAAATTAAATTAAATTAAATTAAATTAAATTAATTAAATTAAATTAAATTAAATTAAATTAAATTAAATTAAATTAAATTAAATTAAATTAAATTAAATTAAATTAAATTAAATTAAATTAATTAAATAATTAAATTAAATTAAATTAAATTAAATTAAATTAAATTAAATTAAATTAAATTAAATTAAATTATTAAATTAAATTAAATTAAATTAAATTATCTTCTATTGGTAACATTTATTCCTTTATATACATTCCAGTCTTGCAGTAGATAACTTGTTTGACCCAACGCCCTTGATCACCTATGATGAATTTAAGTGAATTTCCAGGTAATCATATCCAAGAAAGTGTTGCAAAATGAGGGTCTTTCCATCTGCCTTTATTTTTTTTTTTTGCTTTTTATTTCACTGTAGCCTATATTGCCCTTTTGCAAAGAAGACATTTCATTACCCACTTAGGTAACGTCATCCATGCGAGATAGAAGTCAGGTTTGCTTTACTTATATTTGGCTTCTATACAAATGGCTTCCTCTGTCAGAATTGGTAGGGGTGTTGTTTTCTTTTTGCTGGTTCCTTGATTGGGCTGCCAAAACAACTCCTAGCTAGCAATCAACAACTAGATAAGCAGAGAACAGACCAGCATTAATACCTGACCAACAATCAAACAGTAAGCAATACCGCAATCGAGCTGACAACTCAGATAAACAATTAAACAGTAAACAACAGTCCAACTTAAAGTCTGTAGAGATTCTCCATCATCCAGGTCATGGTTGTCCCAAAAGTTATATTTTTTCCAGGAGGCAACTGGACTGTCTGATTTTTCTTTGAAGACGTTTCGCTTCTCATGCAAGAAGCTTCTTCAGCTCTGGCAGGATAGTGGGGAATGGAAGGATTTATATTCCTTGCAGACAGTTAGAGGGGTTGTTGAAGCACTTGGAGGTTTATCTGTGTCTTTTAGCTTTTTCATCAGCCTGTCAAGGAAGATATCTAAGCTATCATTCAGAATCCTGGAGCAAAACAAACCCCCACCCAGATTATGCTAATATTCCTCCTCTTGCTTGCCTGGAAAGATACAAGTACCGTAGAGGTCTCCGTCTCTACTCATCCTAGATCTGAGGAGAAGAAGAACAGGAGGAAGGAATAGGCTCTTCCACTTTCTAATGAGAGCAAATTGCAGCTGGTACATAATAGCATTTTTATGTGTGTGCTTGTTCTGCAAATTATGCAGGAGAAGGGGGGAAATTGCCTATTAGATGAAAACTAGGACATTTTTTTTCAAAACACGTTGGAACGTATTAAGCTGGTTAGATCAGACAAAGGAAGAGAATCCCAAGACTTGGTATAATATTTCTTCAAGAGCAGCAGTTTGCACCCTTGGTATCTCTTCTTGCTGGAGAGGATGTGGCCAGATAAGCACCCTAAGAACTTCCTCAAAGCTACATTGGCTAAGATTGTTTAGATAATAGGGGTGTATGGGGTGCTCAGGGAGGGGTAGCACCTCTGGTGTAGGGGCATGTCGTGTCCTTTTACGGCAGCTCATTTTAGGGCAGCTTTTAGAGCAGCTCCTTCACTTTTGGTCCCCACCTGTCACTCAGCTCTCACCTGTGGCTCCTAGCAGCTGTAGCATGCGCAGCGGCCACACCCCGGGCAACAGCTTCGACAGGCTGGCCAAACCAGGTTGAGAGTAGCCGTTGGGTCATCGACCTTCGGTGAGATAGGGACTTGTCTATCCCGAGCATGTGAAGACAGATTCTGGCGGACTGAGCGGATGAAATCTACTAGAATAGGACAACGGTCAAGAAGGCAGTCTCTGCAAGCGATGTGGTACGCTAAGAGCACGGCAAGACACGAAAGACGCCCTGGTCAACCACTGCGCCCAGCCCATCTCCAACTGTCTCGACTCTTGTCCTGCTATTTGGAGCAAGATGGAATCTGGGAAGAGAGAGTGAGGCTGACTATGCGCACCTCTCCCTCACTTTAAGTCAATTCATGCACAAGCCTTGACATCCCCCCCAAGTCCTGTGACAAGTCCTGTGGCGATGGGCGAGTGACAAAGCAGCAGGTGTGGATACACTGGGAGCTGTAGCTGCGGACCTGCACACAGGCGACTCAGGTCCATGATGAATGTCAAGGTCCTCTTCGAATACGATGGACGAACATCATCATTAGATAATAACTTTGGTATTGTAGCATTATGAACTATTACTCATCCAGATACATATCATCTTCCTAAGAGCGATGCATCTCCCAAATCTTTATAGGGATAGATTCCCAGCTTTCCTTTTTTGAGGGACACAATATAGCAACGCTCTTGAGCAGGGGTGTCAAACTCAAGGCCCAGGGTCTGGATCCGGCCCGCGGGGTGCTTAGATCCGGCCCGCAGGGCCAGCCTAGAAACAGCAAGGGACCAGCCCGCGGTGCCTCTGCCAGCGAAAATGGAGCTCCGTTTTTGCTGGCAGAGGGCTGCAGGAGGCCGCCCGGGCCGAAAACGGGGTGTGGGTTCCCTTTTCACTGGCAGAGGGCTATCAAAACAAACTCAAAACAAAACAAAAGGAGAAATGTTTGTGTCAGAATGATAATAACTCTCATTAGAGGCGAAAATAGATCTTTTCCTGGAACTCTGACATTAAAATGAAACCGCAGTTTAAAATTCTAAGTAGAAAATATTTATTTCGGTACAAAAACAATAAATTCTCATTAATCACATCTTTGCTATAAAAACACGTCTTGCTTCTACAGAAGCTGGAACAAAAAGACTGATCAAAGAAAGGAATGTACACATGCGTACTAGGAACATATTAATCACGTGCTTAGGAATAAACCATTTTATTTGATAGGGGTGCAGCTCCCTGCATATACATATAACAGGCACTATAATCACTGCATGACAGTTTCCCCTTTTGCATTTGAGCATGCAAGAAGGGACAGGAAAGGAGAAAAGGAAAGAAGGAAAGATGGGAAGAGAGCAAGGAAGGAAAAAGTAGGAAAGAGGGGAAGGAAGAAGAAAGGAGAATGAAGGAAGGAAGGGAAGGGAAGGAAGGAAGGAAGGAAGGAAGGAAGGAAGGAAGGAAGGAAGGAAGGAAGGAAGGAAGGAAATTATAATGAGAATGAGGGAGGGTCTTAGGGAAGTCCTGCTTTAGCACTTGGCCACCACAGGTGCTCCCGACATGCCCACCATGACCACGCCCCCCCTCCCCGGTCAGACACAACGTGATGTGGCCCTCAATGAAATCAAGTTTGACACCCCTGGTCTAGGGATTGAACAGCATGTCTGAATGCCTTTATCTGAATGTGAGTCCAAAAGAAGGACCAGAACCGTTGCAAAATTATAATCCCATAGACCAGGGGTCAGCAACCTGCGGCTCTGGAGCCGCATGTGTCTCTTTCATCCCTCTGCTGTGGCTCCCTGTCACCAGTCGGCACCACAATTTTGAGAGGGGCTTCTGGTTGGGGGGGGGGGGAGCAGAGCGCACCAGGAGGAGACTCTATGGCAAGGGGTGGGTTTTCCGGTCGGCTCCACAATTGATAGGGCTTTCAGTTAGGACTGGTAGAGGAAAAAGGATGCCGCGCTAGGAGGAGACTCTATGGTGGAGGAATCGGACTTTTGGTCTGCTCCAGAATTGAACGAGGGTCTTCCGATTAGGCTATTTGAGTGTTTAAGGTTGCTGACCCCGGCCATAGACCAATCGCCCCAAATAATCCAGGAAGGTTGATGAAATCCCAAACCGCTAAGAAAACCTGGAGAAATTAGAAGGTCAAATTCTCCTTCAAAGGATAATCTCCTGGTTTAGGTCATCTGCTAAGGCAACCAAAACAGTCCCAGTATTTTATCAAATGACTGAAAACCCTGGATGAAATGGGTCCGGAAAATCATCCGAAGGAGGCATTTAGGTCTCCTGTGAGATAATATTTAGAAGTTGCATCTGCTGCTTTCGGCTACACCACTTTATGTCTGATAAACCCTCTGGTATCTCAGCTCAGGTGTCTATCTTTGCAGTTGAATGGTAATTGGAATTAAATAGGAAGTTTGCAATGAAAGCAAACACGGTAATGGAGTTAATTTTAGCAAGCCACTAATGAGCAATACACTATTGTACTTTTTTTTATTTATTTAAACACCCTTATGGCCAATCTCTTAATAGCATGCTTTCTCCAGCTTTTATTGAAGGCATTAACAATGTACCTGCTGTCTATCTTTTAAGAAACTCATGTCTCCTGAATGGCCCTTCCTGGAGATCTGAATGGGCTTTGCCAATCAGGAATTGACGGAGCAATTTCTTTAGAAACAGGACAATCTTGAACAATACCGAAGACAGCAATAGCAATAGCACTTAGACTTATATACCGCTTTACAGTGCTTTTACAGCAGTTTACAGAGTCAGCATATTGTCCCCAACAATCTGGGTCCTCATTTTACCGACCTCGGAAGGATGATAGGCTGAGTCAACCTTGAGTTGGTCAGGATCAAACTGCTGGCAGTTGGCAGAGTTAGCCTGCAATACTGCATTCTAACCACTGTGCCACCACAGTCCTCCCTCCCTCCCTTCTTTCCTTCCTTCCTTCTTCCCCACTTAGGAATAGCAATAGCACTTAGACTTATATACCGCTTCACAGTGCTTTACAGCCCACTCTAAGTGGTTTACAGAGTCAGCATCTTGCTCCCAACAATCTGGGTCCTCATTTTACCAACCTCGGAAGGATGGAAGGCTGAGTCAACCTTGAGCCTGGGGAGATTTAAACTGCCAAATTGCAGGCAGCCGGCAGTCAGCAGAAGTAGCCTGCAGTACTGCATTCTAACCACTGCGCCACAGTGGCTCAGACACAAATCTCACTGTCACGATCCTTCTAATTTCCTAATAACGTTCTTCCTTTAAATTTGGAACTGCTTTACGTCACGCGCCTTGAAGACCCTTGAAAAGAAATACAAAGGAAAGGGAGGATTCTATTCTTTGACATCCACCCCAAAGAATTACCTTTAAATGTGTATTTTGTTATTGATCTGATTGGTGCTCACTCATCTCCACTGACTTACATCCAGCGGGATCCTCCAGTGATGTCACAGAATTCACTATTTATGGCTTGGCTTTGCACACCGCACAGGTGACACACCTGTGATGTTCTCCTGGGTTGTTTTTACTTTTGCACTTACTCTGTCTAAAACAGGAATACATAACTTTTGTGAGGCCAAGGGTTTTGTCAGAAAAGGGGTTCCTGCATTCAAAGTATGGGGGTGGGGGAAGCCCACCTTTGATTTAATTTTAATTAGTTACAGCTTGAATGGTTATTTCCCATTTATTTATTTATTTATTTATTTATTTATTTATTTATTTATTTATTTATTTATTTATTTATTTATTTATTTATTTATTTAAATGGATTTATATGCCGCCCAACTCTTTCTGGAAGTGATGTCCTCTCCACTCAATGGGGCAATACTCAAGAGGACTTTCTCTCCACTTTTTTTTAAAAGGCATAGCATCCAGTTCTCAATACAAAGAAGGACATTCTCTAAATGCAGAAGTAGAAAAAGAGAAAGTCAGCCGTAAGAAGAATGAAATTGGGGAGATCACAAAAAAAAATGGACCGAGCTATCAATCAAAGGGTCTTTTCTGATCAGCTACATCTCGGCTAGTTAACAAAGAATGGTTCATTTGCAAAGCTCTTCTGCAGTTCCTCTCATTAACATAAATATTGTTTTCCATTATTAGCCGGGCTGCAGATTCAACAGATGCAAATTAATCTGTCATCTCAATGGATCCGAGAAAAGGGCAGCTCTGAATTCAATTAACTAGGACAGTGATGGCGAACCTATGGCACGCGTGCCACAGGTGGCACGCGGAGCCATATCTGCTGGCACGCGAGCCATTGCCCTAGCTTAGCTCCAGTGCATATGTGCGTGCCAGCCAGCTGATTTCCGGCTCACGCGGAAGCTCTGGGAGGGCGTTTTCGGCTTCCAGAGGGCTTCCGGGGAGCGGGAGAGGGCATTTTCGCTCACCTCAGGCTCTAGGGAAGCCTCTGGAGCCTGGGGAGGGCGAAAAAACCGGCCTACTGGGCCCACCAGAAGTCAGGAAATGGGCCATTTCCGGCCTCCAGAGGGCCCCTGGGGGGGCAGGGGAAGCCATTTTCACTCTCCCCAGACATTGAATTATGGATGTGGGCACTCGCGCATGTGCAATAGCGCACGCACACTCGCTTTCGGCACCTGAAGAAAAAAAGGTTCGCCATCACTGAACTAGGATGTATCATATTCTTCTTTCTGGAGGATGAAAAGGTAGTTGTTGGTTGCACAGCATGGCGATTGCACGATAATTTCCCAATTTGACACTGCGAACCAATTGTTTCTGGAACTATCTGATTCCTATAGGCGACATAGGAAGTGAATGCAAAAAGTGTGGTTGGGGACTATATGAGCTTTGACCTTTGCCCCCTTTGGGGATCCTCAGAATGGCTGAAAATAAGAACGGGTCCATTTCTGGAGCGGAAAGAGGCTTTATTAAAATAATATTTATTGAATTTTCCTTTAAAAACATAACAATTAAATACACACAGCAACAAAAATAAACACAACAGAAAAAAACAAATACAAAACACTTCCCCATTAAAGCCTCTGTAGAAAGAGGCTTTAATGGGGAAGGAGAAGAGAAGAGAAGGGAAGGGAAGGGAAGAGAAGAGAAGAGAAGAGAAGAGAAGAGAAGAGAAGAGAAGAGAAGAGAAGAGAAGAGAAGAGAAGAGAAGAGAAGAGAAGAGAAGAGAAGAGAAGAGAAGAGAAGAGAAGAGAAGAGAAGAGAAGAGAAGAGAAGAGAAGAGAAGAGAAAATGGAATGGGAGAAGAGAAGAGAAGAGAAGAGAAGAGAAGAGAAGAGAAGAGAAGAGAAGAGAAGAGAAGAGAAGAGAAGAGAAGAGAAGAGAAGAGAAGAGAAGAGAAGAGAAGAGAAAATGGAATGGAATGGAATGGAATGGAATGGAATGGAATGGAATGGAATGGAATGGAATGGGAGAGAAGAGAAGAGAAGAGAAGAGAAGAGAAGAGAAGAGAAGAGAAGAGAAGAGAAGAGAAGAGAAGAGAAGAGAAGAGAAGAGAAGAGAAGAGAAGAGAAGAGAAGAGGAGTTGGAGGCCTTAAGCTTGGCAGATGCTTTAGCGCAGGGGTCGGCAACCTTAAACACTCAAAGAGCCATTTGGACCCGTTTCCCACAGAAAAGAAAACACCGGGAGCCACAAAACCTTTTTGACATCTAAAATGAAGATAACACTGCATATATATTTTTTTTACCTTTATGCTATGTATAAAAAAAACTATAGTCTGTTGCATTTATGAAAACAATGACCTGCTACAGAGAAAACACATTTTTATTACCGCATGCAACAAAAAATTTTGAACTCCGAAAAAAAAAAAGATGGATCGAAAAGCTCAATAAATCACGTTCCAGCGGGTGTCGCGCATTGGTGGTTGTGACGCATATTTTGAGCGACAGGGAGCCGCAGCAGAGGGATGAAAGAGCCACATGCGGCTCCAGAGCCACAGGTTGCAGACCCCTCCTTTAACGGGTTGTCTCTGAAAGATGCAACTCTTTAATACTTTGAGCCCTTTTAGCAAAAGATTTCCTTGTCATATCCAATTTTGAAGTGTGGCTTTGACATGCTAGGCGAAGCCTGCGTAGAGTCATAGACTCATAGGGCTAGAAGGGACCTTGGAGGTCTTCCAACCCAACCTCCTGCCAAAGTAAGAGTATTTATACCATCCCGGACAAATGGTTGCCCAATTTTTTTCCCTTGAAAATCTCCAGTGATGGAGCATCCATAACTCTGGGAGGCAAACTATTCCATTAATTAATTGTTGTCACTATCAGGAAACTCCTCTTTATTTCCAGGTTGGATCTCCTGCTGATAAGCTTCCACCCATTGCTTCTTATCCTGCCCTCAGGTGCTATGGAAAATAAATCAACACCCTCTTCCCTGTGACAGTCCTTGAAGTATTGGACGATGCTATCAGGTCTCTCCTAACCCTTCTCTTCATTAGGCTAAATATACCTAGTTCATATGGTTTAGCCTCCAGCCCCTTTATCATCTTTCTTGCTCTTCTCAGCACTTTTTCTAGCGACTTAGCATCTCTTAATTTTATCATAGTGACCAGAACTGGACACAACATTCCAAATGTGGACTCACCAACCTGGCCTGGAGTGATACACGAGCACACAATAGATTCAAACTCAATGTAAACCGCTCCAAACTCGACTGCAGAAAATACGACTTCAGCAACAGAGTGATCAATGCCTGGAATGCACTACCCGACTCTGTGGTTTCTTCCCCAAACCCCCAAAACTTTAACCTTAGACTGTCTACAGTCGACCTCACCCCATTCCTAAGAGGTCTGTAAGGGGCGTGCATAAGCGCACCATCGGGCCTACCGTCCTTCTGTCCTATTGTCTAAATTTACCTATACATACTTTACTTTTGTTTATGTTTATATCATACCTGTTATCTTGTACACGTGTTGACAAAATAAATAAATAAATGAAATAAAATACTCTCTTCCCATGATTTTGATGCTATGACTCAAGATAATGGAAATTGCAGGGCTAAGCAAAAAATCATTGTCTGTATTGGCTTTTTTTCCCCACTCTAGATTTAACCAAGACCATTTCTGTCAACCATCCCACTGCATTAGAATAAATAGAATAGAATAGAATTCTTTATTGGCTAAGTGTAATTGGACACACAAGGAATTTGTCTTTGATGCATATGCTCTCAGTGTACATAAAAGAAAAGATACATTTGTCAAGAATGGTTGTCATAGGGTTCAAGTAAGCAATCAGGAAACAATCAATATTAATATAATATTAAACAGCAAAAGAAATTCCTGGGGCATTTTTCTCTCTCCAAGAGTATCACTTTACTGAAAAGCCATATGAGTACAAAGTAGAAAAGCCAGTTCTGACATTTTTGCGCGCAAACAGCATAGGAAAACTTTTATCTCCCCCCCTCCGGACCTCTTGTTGTTCATTGTCCACCAATCAGTTGAACTTGCTGATTGGCGAGGTGGCGCAGCGGTTAGAGGCAGTACTGCAGGCCACTTTAGCTGACTGTGATCTGCAGGTCAGCGGTTCAAATCTCACCGGCTCAAGGTTGACTTAGCCTTCCATCCTTCCGAGGTAGGTAAAATGAGGACCCAGATTGTTGGGGGGCAATATAAATATACATTGCTTACTGGTGTAAACCGCTTAGAGAGTGCTTGCACTGTGAGGCGCTATATATATCTCACAAATAAATAAATAAAATAAACTTGCTTTATTTTAGAAATGGCCTGTCTGCCTCGGACATGCCCAGGTGATGACCTTGGGGTTTGGGTCTCTCTCACACTTCCAGGTGGCACACTTGCATTTCAGACTTCCCTCCCAAACCTTCCTTACACGCCAATGCCTTCCCTTCTCCCTCCCATTACTGTTGTCTGGTTGTAAGCAGGGCTGCATAGCGAGTCAACCATGACAATTTCTGAAATGAATCCTGGAATTGGGTGTAGTTCTTTTTTCAAGTTATTTGTGTTTGTCCCCCTCTACATCACTGATGCATTGACATGTTTGTATACATTGATACAAACATTACAACACTACAGCTTCCTGCCAATTAAGCTCACATTTTCGGGCAAGGATATTCTACGTTAAAATTTGAATTTTAAAGGATGTTAAGAAAGTCCATCGTGGGAAATCCTCTTTGAGCGTTTCTCCACCTAAACCAAAATTTATTCCAGTTTCACACTAACCAAGCCATAAACTAAGATGTCAGGTTGCCATAAACAAAGATTTTGTTCCCTTCCTCAGGTTCC
The DNA here is from genome assembly GCA_023053685.1 of Diadophis punctatus similis. Lineage (NCBI taxonomy): Eukaryota > Metazoa > Chordata > Lepidosauria > Squamata > Dipsadidae > Diadophis > Diadophis punctatus. The sequence continues at coordinate 579,490 of JALIGW010000105.1, forward strand.
CACCTTCTGGATCCCTACATTTCTTCCATTTTCCCCTTTAGAAACAGCCTGTTAAGGGTCTTCAAGACTATGTCGCTTCAAAACGGAAATGAACAGTGACAAGTGGAGCAGCAGAAGGTAAACGGATTTTAACTGGATAGCGTGTTGATGAAAGGCTAAATTATTTCCTTTCTTGTCACTTCGCTTTATTTTGTAGGGTTGTATGATTGGTTGTTACTGACAACCTCTGAGAAAAGTTTTGCCCTCAACCCTTAGATGTGGCAATTACCTTTACAGTTGTCTGAATAATATGGCAACTGAATGAGAGCATAGGTGCCAAAGAAACTAAGTCGTTCTTGATCTTCTTCGTTCAACAATGTTCAACGTTCAACAACAATCTAAATATTATGGTACTTCCCAATACAAGCAGAATACGTGATATGATGTTCTGCGCATGTCCACATTCCTATCCACCATTAATCACTTCTGTCTTGCCTTCCGACGTGAAAGGTCGTGTTGCGTAGCAAAGATGTAGTTTATTCACTATTTATTGTTTCATATTGTTTTGTACTGAAATAAATATTTTCTATTACACATTTTAACCTCGGTTTTATTTCTAAGTATTTGAATTCCAAGTAAAAGATCCAATGTCGCCTCTACGGGGGAATTCTTCCCTTAACATTCCCCCAGGAGTGGGAAAAGAATGGGGATTTTGTACTATCCTTCCCCTGCCACGCCCACCAAGCCACACCACTCCCACCAAGCCACGCCCACAGAACCGGGAGTTAAAAAAAATGGATTTCACCACTGACCAAGATGTGTATTCTGAAAATTATTCTGAAGGAGTGTTTCAACTCTTCACTCAATCAAGTGAATGGGACTTAATGGACAACAAGCAAATTTAATAAGTGATCGTAATGATAATCTTTGTTTCAAACTCACATCAAAGACTGCACAAAACCCTCTCTCTTTAATAAGGTGACATGATAACAGAGTTCCAATATCTCAGGGGCTGCCACAAAGAAGAGGGAGTCAAGCTATTGTCCAAAGCCCCTGAAGGCAGGACAAGAAGCAATGGGTGGAAACTAATCAAGGAGAGAAGCAACTTAGAACTAAGGAGAAATTTCCTGACAGTGAGAACAATTAATCAATGGAACAACTTGCCTCCAGAAATCGTGGGCGCTTCAAAGCTGGAGGTTTTTAAGAAGAGAGTGGATAGTCACTTGTCTGAAATGGTGTAGATTTTCCTGCTTGGGCAGGGGGCTGCACTAGAAGCCCTCCAGTGTCCAGTCCTATTCTATTCTATTCTATTCTATTCTATTCTATTCTATTCTATTCTATTCTATTCTATTCTATTCTATTCTAGTCTAGTCTAGTCTAGTCTAGTCTAGTCTAGTCTAGTCTAGTCTAGTCTAGTCTATAGTCTAGTCTAGTCTAGTCTAGTCTAGTCTAGTCTAGTCTAGTCTAGTCTAGTCTAGTCTAGACTCTACTCTACTCTACTCTACTCTACTCTACTCTACTCTACTCTACTCTACTCTACTCTACTCTACTCTACTCTACTCTACTCTACTCTACTCTTATAGAACTACTATAGAAAGAAAGGACACAAATAACCGATCTATTGTATTGTAATAAAAAGCAGAGAGGCACTATGCTGACACAAGGTCTCAACTACTTTGGAATTGTTTTGAAGCAAGTATAAACCAACATCCATCCATCCCTCCTGTCCCCTTCCTTCCCTCCCTCCTGTCTTCCTTCCTTCCTTCCTTCCTTCCTTCCTTCCTTCCTTCCTTCCTTCCTTCCTTCCTTCCTTCCTTCCTTCCTTCCTTCCTCTTATCATTAGATATTTTAAATTGTTCCAGTGTCTGCTATTGAGTTTCTCTGCTACTGCATAGTGTGTTTACTGCCCAGCAAAGCTGCCTAGAATTCTGTGGAAGGTGGGCAGGATGCACACATTTCAAATAAACGAATATAGTACCCAAGATCCTAACTAGTGGAATGGGTTCATCCCCCTGTCTGCCGTCCCAAAGAAAAGTTCTTTGCCAGAAGAATATGAGAATACGGCTAGAAAGCAAGTCCCGTTCTGAGATTCACAAAGACCTCCGATATCATACAATAGAAGCCATGATTGCAGGCCAATAAGAAAGCTTAGCTATCTCTGAAAAAATACGCACAAAGGCTTTTTGTGCTGATTGTGTAAAGAACAAAAGAGCATCAATGAAAGAGCTGGCAGCTCAGAGGATGATTTAAGAACATCGGAGAATTAAGCTATTTGGAAAGGTCAAAATAACCCGAATCCGTCAATTTAAGAGGGTTGTGCTTTTGGGACAGGTTTTGAACAGGTCAATTACAGAAGAGAGAATAGATTAAATTAAACTAGGTTTTATTTTATTTTAAGTAACCAAGAGGTGAGGGAAAGAAGGAAGAGGCAGGATCTTGCTCTTCAATCTGCCCAAGTCACTTTTTCTTCGCTGTTATAGCGGAAGCCAACGGATGCAACTGTAATTGGTGATGTCCAGCTTTGACGCATAAACAAGGTCCATCACTTTTGGCTGCATTACGATTTAAGGTCATTGATGTATTTATTTAAGCCGTTGGGAGGCCAATTGATTCTTGATCATTCTTAATGACATACAGTTAAAAAGAAGAGAGAGCAGAGCCCTAAAAGATTCATCAGTATCCTGAAGCAAACCTATCAACAAAAACTCATTTCACCAGGGCCAACCTTCAACCTGCCCCCAGGGACTGGGAAAGTAGCCAGGTTTCAGTAGCTTTCCCAAGGTCATCAACGTGGTTCCTCTTTTCTCATTCCTCACTCTCAGAGGAGCTGGGGGGGGTATTTGTTTGTTTGTTTACCTCCCACCTTTATTATTTTTTATAAATAAGTCGAGACGCCAAAAATATCCAACACACCTTGCTCCTCCTATTTTGCCCACAACAATAACACTGAGTTGGGTTGAGCTGAGATAGAGAGATGGTTGGCTCAAAGTCACCCAGCTGGCTGTCATGACTAGGGTGGAACTAGAATTCACAGTCTCCTGGTGATTGGCCCAAAGTCACCCAGCCAGCTTTCATACCTAAGGCAGGACTAGAATTCCCAGTCTCCTGGTGATTGGCTCACAGTTATCCAGCCAGCTTTCATACCTAAGGCAGGACTAGAACTCCCAGTCTCCTGGTGATTGGCCCAAGGTCACCCAGCCAGCTTTCATACCTAGGGCAGGACTAGAATTCCCAGTCTCCTGGTGATTGGCTCACAGTTACCCAGACAGCTTTCATACCTAAGGCAGGACTAGAACTAGGTCACCTAGCTGGCTTTCGCGCCTAAAGTGGAACTAGAACTCCCAGTCTCCTGGTGACTGGCTCACAGTTATCCAGCCAGCTTTCATACCTAAGGCAGGACTAGAACTCCCAGTCTCCTGGGGTGATTGGCCCAAGGTCACCGAGCCAGCTTTCATACCTAGGGCAGGACTAGAATTCCCAGTCTCCTGGTGATTGGCTGACAGTTATCCAGCCAGCTTTCATACCTAAGGCAGGACTAGAATTCCCAGTCTCCTGGTGATTGGCCCAAGGTCACCCAGCCAGCTTTCATACCTAAGGCGGGACTAGAACTAAGTCACCCAGCTGGCTTTTCTGCCTAAAGTGGAACTAGAACTCACAGTCTCCTTGTAATTAGCTCAAAGTTACCCAGCCAACTTTCACGCTTGAGGCAAGACTAGAATTTACAGTTTCCCGGTTTCTTAGCCACTAGATCAAACTGGACCCTATATAATGAAGTGCAATTCACAGGTAGACGGTGCAAAAGGTATTTTTCCTGCCAACGATTTCTCAGGACTTTTAAGAATGCACTTGTGTGTGTGTGTGTGTGTGTGTGTGTGCGTGTGTGTGCGTGTGTGTGTGTGTAACATTTTTTTGCTGATAAATGAAAATAAAGGGAGACTATTATAGATCTATTTCAAGCTATTTAGCTCTCATCAGATAGCCATACCCTTACCGGGATTTGAACCTGGGCAGCCTGCCTGTAAGGCAGTACCTTTAACCTCTAAGCCACAGGCTCTCTTCCCATATCAGCTCTGCACCAGGAAAGGGTTATATATGTTTTTTTCTGTTGAATCATCCTGGTTATATAGAACACTTGCTGAGAAAACTCATAATCACCAAACCAATGCTGAGCTGGAAGGAATTTACTTAGCCCTACAATCCAGGGAGTATTTATCAAGATTTGGAGGTTATAGTTATAGCCTTAGTACATTATAGGGATTTCCCTGGGAGCTTAGAGCAGTGTACAAACCTATCTCCCATTTCATCCTCACATCAATATTCCTTAGAGGTGAGTTGGGCTGAATGAGAGTGATTAGTCATTGCCTTTTTTTGAGGGGGGAATCAGGCCCAGGGGATGTAGCCGTTTCTTATTAGAGTCTGCAAAGCTTTGATTTCCCAAGCAATTATGGGCTGAAGCTTCAAACTGAACGGGAAAGTCAAACAGCATCATCAATGGGAATCTTCAAGCCGATTCAAGAGTCCAACCAATTGAACGTGTCTGCACGGGGAGTCCTCAACGTACGACCAGAATTTCGGTTCCTACGCAAGGCAGTGGTTAAGTGAGCCGTGCCTGATTTGATGCCCCCCTTTTTTGTCATTTTTTTTTTAAAAAGTTGTTTTTATTTTTTCTCCACCTTAAAAACACATTACATAACAATAGATACCTTCAATAAGTAAACATATATTTATAATGTCTCTTACATAAGAATAATAAAATATCCTAAGTCACGTTTCAAAGTTCTAATTTTTTAGCTTGTCTAAAATATCTATATCTATAATAGTCTCCCTTTATTTTATTTATCAGCAAAAAATCCTACACATATAGAATAGTGTGTCGGCTATATAAAAAACAGCCTGGATGGTCCCAGTGAGGGGCTGAAAGGCAAAAAGGAAGCTGTGATGCTTTCTCTCCCATATTTGGGTACACCAGGATAACACGACAGAAAAACATATATAACCCTTTCCTGGTGAAAGAGCTGATTGGGAACAGTGGCCTAGTGGTTAAGTTGCTGCCTTATGGCTATCTGATGAGAGCAAAATAAGCTCGAAATAGATCTATAATAGTCTCCCTTTATTTTCATTTATCAGCAAAAAATCATATATATATATATATATATATATATATATATATATATATATATATATATATATATATATATATATATATATATATATATATATATGATTATATATATATATATATATATATATATATATATATATATATATATATATATATATATATATATATATATATATATATATATATATATATATATGATATATATATATATATATATTCAATAACTAATTTTAATTTAATAAAAGATAGACTAAGCAATTTTTCTCACTTTCAATTCTAATATTTGTATCCTTAAATGTTAATTTCTATTCTCAATCTATTCTAATTTAATTTCTGGTACATGTACATATTTATCTAATGCTACCTCCTTTTCTCTTTTTGTCATCCAAGTTATCACAATCATATTTTTTTTGCCATTGTTGTTAAGTCAATCATTGCCATCGTCATCACACGACTGTTAAGTGCATCTGGCTTGCCCTGTGGACTTTGCTTGTCTGCAAAGATGGCTGAGAAGGTCACAAATGGCGATCACGTGACCCTGGGGTGTCAAAAATACATGCTCATAAATACATGCTTGTTGCCAAGCACCCCAGTTTTGATCCCATAATGGTGGGGATGCCGGTTGTAAGTCCAAGGAACAGTCACAAGTCACCTTTTTCAGTGTCGTCATAACTTTGGATGGTCATTTATTTATTGATCGTATGGCATATCATACGTGGATTAGCAACATGGATTAACATTTCACCTTGATTTGTGATTGCAATAAAATATACATGTTAAAAAGATCTTTGTTCAAATACCAATGTCAAGGCTATCTAACCATGGAAGCCCAACATCGTTTATATTAAAAAAAAATTCAGATACTGAACTGCTATGTATCCTCAGCGGTTGTAACTTTGAATGGTCACTAAATGAACTGTTGTAAGTTGAGGACTATCTGTACATTATTTGTGTGGTCATTTATGAAGAAGAGAAGAGAGTTGGAAGGGACCTTGTAGGTCATCTAGGAAAGAATGAATAGAGTAGAGTAGAGTAGAGTAGAGTAGAGTAGAGTAGAGTAGAGTAGAGTAGAGTAGAGTAGAGTAGAGTAGAGTAGAGTCGACTAGAATAGAATAGAATAGAATAGAATAGAATAGAATAGAATAAATGAAGAATAGAATAGAATAGAATAGAATAGAATAGAATAGAATAGAATAGAATAGAATAGAATAGAATAGAATAGAATAGAATAGAATAGAATAGAATGGACCTTGGAGGTCATCTAGGAAAGAATGTGTCGAGTCGAGTCGAGTTGAGTCGAATGGAATGGAATGGAATGGAATTGACCTTGGAGGTCATTTAGGAAAGAATGAGTAGAGTGGAGTGGAGTGGAGTGGAGTGGAGTGGAGTGGAGTGGAGTGGAGTGGAGTGGAGTGGAGTGGAGTGGAGTGGAGTGGAGTGGAATGGAATGGACCTTGGAGGTCATTTAGGAAAGAATGAGTAGAGTAGAGTAGAGTAGAGTAGAGTAGAGTGGAGTGGAATGGAATGGAATGGAATGGAATGGAATGGAATCGACCTTGGATGTCATCTAGGAAAGAATGAGTAGAGTAGAGTAGAGTAGAGTAGAGTAGAGTAGAGTAGAGTAGAGTAGAGTAGAGTAGAGTAGAGTAGAGTAGAGTAGAGTAGAGTAGAGTAGAGTAGAGTAGAGTAGAGTAGAGTAGAGTAGAGTCAACTCGACTCGACTCGACTCTAGAATAGAATAGAATGGAATGGAATGGAATGGAATGGAATGGAATGGAATGGAATGGAATGGAATGGAATGGAATAACAGAGTTGGAAGGGACGTTATAGGTCATCTAGTCCAACCCCCTGCTCAATCATTTATATATCTTCCTATGTCTGAATGGTCATTAAACAAATGCTTATGAGGCGAGGACTACCTGTACAATGTTTTTAGCCTGTTAACCAGACAACAGCCTTTACCCACTCACTCACCTCCTTGCTGGATGTCGCTCTGTGTGCAGAGAATCATCCAAAGTGTTCCAGACGGACTGTCTAGTTCAGATTGATGAAAAGGCTATATTGAAAAGAACAAGTGCCACAGTGCATTTAAATAACTATACATTTTTTTTCCAATCCACCAAAGCAATGCTTATTATTACACTTGTTATCTGATGATTGTTCAATTACTATTGGGTAATTAGTTCCCTTCTGCCTTTCATTGTGACATACATTAATTTTCCTGTTACGTTGAAGCGGTGACCTACATTATCCAAGCTGCAGAAAAGTCAATTATGCTGCCTATGATTTTTCAAGTGGTGTTTAGCAAATGAGCTTTTGTGTATTATCCCAGCCCATCTGCTGGCTGGCTGTCAGAAGCATGGCTCCTCTGCTCAGGGTAATGTTTGGCATTTTGTGTTGGCCTAAGGAGGCAACTGAACAGAATAACAGAACAGAATAACGGAGTTGGAAGGGACCTTGGAGGTCTTCTAGTCCAACCCCCTGCTCAAGCGGCTGTCAGTGACTGTCCAGTCTTTTTTTTTTAAAAAAAAAGTCTCTAGTGATGGAACACCCTGTTAGAATATTCATGAACTGGGAGAGCCCATGTTAACAAGGTCAGCCAATGAATAGGCATAGCAACTGAATTAGCCAATGGGAGTTAAACACTTCTGAGTCTGTGCAGAGAATCGAAACTGGAACTTAAGCTTAAGGCTGGGTGTGTGTCCACTTTGCTCTCTGTTCTCTTGCCCATTCTATACTCTTTCACTCTGAACTCTGCTGAAATGAAACTAACTCTCCTGCTTGTGTTTACCTGTAAATGATTGAAGAAGAACTCTGCTAATGGTATTGTAAATATACTGTATATATTATTATGTTTATAAAGAAGTTATTGAATCCAGCTGAATCAGTCATCTGTGTGCGCTCCTGGTTTTGATTTTGCAACAAACTTTAATTCACCCACAACTTCTGAAGGCAAGGCATTCCACTGGTTGATTGTTCTCACTGTCAGGAATTTTTTCCTTAGTTCTAGGTTGCTTTTCTCCTTGGTTAGTTTCCACCCACTGTTTCTGGTGCTTTGGAGAATAGGTTGACCCCCTCTTCTTTGTGGCAGCGCCTCCAATATTGAAACATGGCTATCATGTCACCCCTGACATGATTGGGGTATGTCTAGTTTTCATTAAATGGAACATACTCAGTTCCTGCAACCGTTCTTCATATGTTTTAGCCTCCAGTCCCCTCATCCTCTTGGTTGCTCTTCTCTGCACTCTTTCTAGAGTCTCAACATATTTTTTTATAATATGGTGACCAAAACTGGATGTAGTATTCTAAGTGTAGTCTTACCAAGGCACTATAAAGTGGTACTTACAGCAAACGATAGCAATAATGTACAACGTGGGACAGATTACATTAACCCAGATCAATGTTTGCACATGAGAGTTGGATTAACTGACCGCTATGTAAGCCACAGTATTGGCTGATGAAAACCCTGTTTTGATACATGTATACACACAAGTATGTATACCCACATGCGCGCGCGCACACACACACACACACACACACACACACACACAAACATACACACGATAAACATAACACTCCTGAGGGAAAAAATAGAATGCATCCATTAAAAATATAGGGCAAATGTAACTGTATTTAAAAACCTGGTTAAGATGTATGTACTGTATGCATTCAATTTATATATCCACCCAATCTCCCAATACCGAGATTTTAGGGTGTATACAAGGATTAAAGCCTAAACATGTTATAAATAACAACCAGAACCAACATACATTGCTTGGGAGAAATGCGAAGCTTTATCCTGCCACCCAAAAAAGGGTGGAAAGTGGTTATTGATTTGTTGTTTATTTAATATATTTATGAACAGTCTTGTTGGTTCATAGGCACTGGAGATAATATATGAAATCAAGTAAAACTGTAATAAAATTCAAATCAACCTAATAGTGGGGTAGGTGGCGAGATGGATGTTATCACCGCTGCAAAAATAATATTGGAAAACAGAACACAAGCATAAAAAAGGGGACAAGAAACACCTTTTAAATGGAAATAGGACTATAGAGCATAGAGTATATATAGAGTAGCGTTGTTTCTCAACCTTTGACAACTGTAGGCTGTGTGGATGTCAACTCCCAGAATTCTCCCAGCATGGGAAGGCTTGGGAATTCTGGAAATTGAAATCCACAGAGCTTACAGTTGCCAAGGTTGAGGGTGTCAAACTCAAAGCCCGTGGGTCGAATTAAGCCCGCAGGAGCTGAAGTGGTGCAGTGGTTAAATGCAGCCATTGCAGGCTGACTGCTAGTTCAACAGTTCAGCTGTTCAAATCTCACTAGGCTCAAGGTTGACTCAGCCTTCCATCCTTCCGAGGTCGGTAAAATGAGGACCCAGATTGTTGGGGGCAATATGCTGAACTCTGTAAACCGCTTAGAGAGGGCTGTAAAGCACTATGAAGCGGTATATAAGAAAAGTGCTATTGCTATATTGCTATTAAATCCGGCCCGCAGGGCTGGCCTGGAAATATCAAAGGACTGGCCCACCGATCCCTCTGGCGGTTAAAACGGGCCACGTGTGGGGGCCCCGTGCCTCGTTTTCATCCTCCATGGCCTGCTGCAGCACTCTGCCGGCCAAAAACGGGCTGGAAAACGGGTGGAAAACAGGCAGAAAACGGGCCACACAGTCAGTTTTTGGCCGGCAAAGTGCTGCAGGAAGCCATGGAGGGTGAAAAGAAGGGGCAGGTGGAGGAACGCGCGCGGACCCCCCCCCCCCCGTGCCCCGTTTTGGCTGGCAGGATGCTTCAGGAGGCATCCGTCCCAACCCCCACTGACCCCCACGTCCCCCCACACTGCCCTCCACCCCCTGACCCCGCCACCCCCTTCCACACACCCCGCCGCCACCCCCACCCCCCGCCAGCCCGCGGAGGAGAACTATAAGCTGTAAATCCTCAACCTTACAGCCATCCCTTTAGCCGCCATTCGATGTTACAACGGCACTGGAGACTTATTCTTTTTTAAAAAAGATAGATATATAAATTTTATTAATTTTCTATTGTTTACATGTATGAGTGTTTAATAAACATAGTCTTTTTCTGGGTATTTAATTTGCTTAACAATACAGATTACATTCTTAATCTCTACCCCTTTTTCCCAACCACCGGCAAAATAAATTCCACGTTTGATAATATTCTGTTATCTTCTTTCTGTTTAATTTTCAATGTCAGTCTGTCCATTTCTGCCCAATCTAGTATCTTCCTGACGATCTCTTCATCGCGCGGCGTTTCTTCATTTTTCCAATATTGTGCAAATATAATCCTCGCTGCTGTTAAGACATTGCAATATTAAATATATACTTTGCTTATCAAGTTTTTTTTTCCTGGTGTTATACCTAATAAAAACAGTTCAGGTTTAAAATCTACATGTTTCCCTGTCGTCTTTTCTGTATATCTTTGCCCATTTTTTTATTTTTATTTTTTGCTTTAACACAAGTCTACCACATGATAAAATGTGCCTGGTTTTTTGGGGGGAGTTACATTTTCAACATTTGCTAGACATATTTTTACACACTTGGAGACGTATTCTGTTCCAAAATGCGGTCATAAGTTGGGGACTACCCTTAATTCCCGTCGGGGAATGGGGGAAGAAGTAAATAGGGTAGTTGCGTTGAGCTTGACAAATGACTTCATGAATGTTCCTGAACAGTTTTCTTGGCAACAATATTGAAGTGCTTTGCCACACCAACTTCTTCCAGAGATACTTATTTTGGGTTTTGTCTTGTCTTTTTGTTTCGACTCCTTACTTCTAGCCTTTTAGTTTTTTAATTCACTGGGGAATCTGCCATCTAAAGGAATTGTGGTAACCTTTGCATAACTGCCTTTATTTTCTTTTATTTTCTTTTTTTTAAATAATTTTTATTGAAATTTACAAATTAAAAACAAAGCAACATACCAAAAAAAAAACCCAACATAAAAAACCAACATATAAAGCACACATACCTAAAATATAATTCCACTAATACAACTTTCTGTCATCAGAATTTCCCTTCTCAATTCTACGTTTTCCTAATTATGGCTATTGTTTTATACTTAAACATTTTTTTATCTTTACTTACTCATTATATACACTGTTAGCTATTAGCTAATAATTATATACTATTATACACATTATATACTATTATATACATTATCTTACAACCAATTTCTTGGCTCATGACTTTCAGATAGAAGAATAGAATAGAATAGAATAACAGAGTTGGAAGGGACATTGGAGGTCTTCTAGTCCAACCCCCTGCATAGGCAGGAAACCCTACACCACTTCAGACAAATGGTTATCCAACCGCTTCTTAAAAACCTCCAGTGTTGGAGCATCCACAACTTCTGGAGGCAAGCTGTTCCATGGATTAATTGTCCTCACTGTCAGGAAATTTCTCCTTAGTTCTAGGTTGCTTCTCTCCTGGATTAGTTTCCACCCATTGCTTCTTGTCCTGCCCTCAGATGCTTTGGAGAATAGCTTAGAGAATAGAATTTTATGGTAAAAATAGAACAGAATATAGAATAGGGTTGGAAGGGACCTTGGAGGTCTTCTAGTCCAGCCCCCTGCTCAAGCAGGAGACCCTATAACATTTCAGACAAGTGACTGTCCAGTCTCTTCTTAAAAACCTCCAGTGATGGAGCACCCACGATTTCTGGAGGCAAGCTGTTCCACTGGTTAATAGTCCTCACTGTTAGGAAGTTTCTCCTTAATTCCAGGTTGCTTCTCTCCTTGATTAGTTTCCAACCATTGTTTCTTGTCCCGCCTTCAGGTGCTTTGGAGAATAATTTGACCCCCTCTTCTTTGGGGCAGCCCCTCAGATACTGGAAGACTGCTATCATGTCACCCCTAGTCCTTCTTTTCTCTAGACTAGCCAAACTAGTAAGAAGCAGAACCTTACTCACAGAGTTGTAAATCTTTATTTCTAAGGGTAGGTGGACAGAGAGAAATTCTGTTCCTTTTTAGACATTTGTGAACTAGAAACCCAGCCTTCACCGGTGGTCTTTTTAGTTACGATGGCTGAGATTTATTATTCAGCCAGATCTAAAAAACCCTTCTACGCTTCCTAAGATGGAACGGCGGCTAATATTAAAGTAAGTTTAAAATATTGTAGCTCGTTGAAGGCCACTGAATAAAATTGAGCTATGCGAGCGAATTGATCATATAGCATTAAGGCTATTCTCCGGAATAAAAGGTCTATCAATCATATAAATTCCAATCATCCATCTAAAGATGTCATGCCATCTACTCTTCAGAGCTCCTAAATCCACCCGTTTGGCACTCTCGTCTCAGCTTTTGCGCTGGGTTGCAACTGGGACACTAACCAAATGCGCTCATCGCCAGGAAGTTAAGTGTCAAGCAGAAGAGGGCTGTTTTATAGCTACAGGACTCCAAGAGTAGATTGTCATTGGATTTTGTGACAGGGCCTTAGATGAGTGCAGATGCTTAAATTCTTGCCTGCTCTCCCCTGGAAGGGATTTTGCAACCATTAGTACGGATGCTCTCTAGGCCATTAATCAGAGCTGGGCTTAGAAAGAACAATCTGTGAGGGACCCCCTCCTCCTCCTCCTCTTTCCTTCTTCCTCCTCCTCTTCCTTTCTCCTTCCTCCCTCCTCCTCCCTTCATCATCATCATCATCTTCTCCTTCCTCCTCCTCCTCCTCCTCCTCCTCCTCCTCCTCCTCCTCCTCTTTCCTTCTTCCTCCTCCTCCTTTCTTCTTCTTCCTTCACCTCCCTCCTCCTCCTCTTTCCTTCTTCCTCCTCCTCCTCTTTTCTTCTTCCTTCTCCTCCTCCCTTTTCACTCCTCCTCCTCCTCTTTCCTTCTTCCTCCCTCCTCCTCCCTCCTCCTCTTTTCTTCCTCCCTCCTCCCTTCTTCTTCTTCTTCCTCCTCCTCCCTCCCCCTCCTCCTTTCTTCTTCCTCCCTCCTCCTTCCTCCCTCCTCCTCCCTTCTTCTTTTCCTTCACCTTCCTCCTCCTCCTCCCTTCTCCTCTTTCCTTCTTCCTCCCTCCTCCTCCTCTTTCCTTCCTCCTTCTCCTCCTTTCTTCTTCTTCCTTCACCTCCCTCCTCCTCCTCTTTCCTTCTTCTTCCTCCTCCTTTCTTCTTCTTCCTTCTCCTCCTCCCTTTTCCCTCCTCCATTCTTCCTCCTCTTCCACCCTCCTCCCCCTCCTCCTCTTTCCTTCTTCTCTTCCTTCTCCTCCCTTCTTCCTTCTCCTCCCTTTTCCCTCTTCCCTTCTTCTTCTCCTCCCTCCTCCTCCCTTCTTCCTTCTCCCTTTTCCCTCCTCCCTTCTTCCTCCTCCTCCTCCCGCCTCCTCCTACCTTCTTCTTCTTCCTCCTCCTTTTCCTCCCCCTGCAAATGATTAAAGCCACTGATTTAATTTGGATGGGAACCGGGAGACGAAATCTCTAACCCTTCCCTGTACTGGTGTCACAAAAGGGGTCAAAGACCAAGCAAGGGATAAATATCATAAAAAATGGAAAGCAATTCCGTTTAACACTTCCATCGCTAAAGGCGATTGCGGGCAGACTGCAGAGGCAATGAATGCGAGCGAGAAGAAATATATTCCTGGTCCCTGGTTTATTGGAACACTGTTTTTGGTTCCTTAATGATGGTAAATCAATGGTCTAGAAAATGCAGTGCTTTCCCTATTAACCAGCCGAGTGCACAAATTCTACCCAACACACCTTAAAACTTTCAATTAACATTTTGCATCTTTCTGCCTTATAATTGAAAGCAATTAAGCTGAATTGTTAGGCAAGGTGGAGATGCGTAGGGTCTCTGCAAACACATGAACCTGCCTGCCATACTCTTTCCTATCTCTCAAAGTACTTGTGCAAGCCGTATGGCACTTCTGGCCACTGGGCAAATGCTTGAGATCACCCAATATGTTGGACTCATAAAAGAGGATGTGCTAATTGGGAACAATCGCACAGAACTGACACCTTTATCCTGAAGAAAAGGATCAACCTACAATGCAGTAAGGAAAACCTGACGGAGAAGAGCAAACAGAGCCGGGGCAGGTGGAGTAAAATTTGTCATCAGCTTAGAATTGTTACCCTGACACAAGTGGCTCAAGTCTATCTCTCATTGCATTCCATTGACCGTTATCTGGCGCCGCTTCAGATTTGAACGTTAGTTGACTAGATTCTTGTATATCAGGGGTGTCAAACTCAAGGCCCGCGGGCTGGATCTGGCCCACGGGATGCTTAGATCTGGTCTGCAGGCCAGCCTGGAAACAGGGAAGGACCGGCCCGCAGTGTCTCTGCCAGCTCCGTTTTCACTGGCAGAGGGTTTCAGGAGGCTGTCACAACCAAAAACGGAGCGCTCAGGCCGCCACAGGCACCCCCAACTTGACATCGAGCTGGCCACGCCCACCCTAGCCACGCCCACCACGCCCCCCCAAATCAAACACAACCTTGATGCAGCCCTCAATGAAATCGAGTTTGACACCCCTGTTGCATATAGACTTGATAGTGCCGTGATGGCGAACCTATGGCACGCGTGCCAGAGATGGCCCACAGTGCCCTCTCTGATGGCACGCGAGCCGTCGCCCCAGCTCAGCTCCATTGTGCATGCGCGCGCCTCCCACCGGCCAGCTGATTTTCAGGTCTCTGCTGTGCATGCATGGTGGGCGGGGCGCATGCGGGAGAGGCGCGTGCATGCACGGGGAGGTGGTGCATGCATTCGCAGGGTTGCGCGTGGATGTGCGGGGGTGGGGGAGCACAGGGGTCACACGCGCATGCACGGGGGAAGCGTGTGGGGTCGCATGTGCAGGCGTAGGGGTGGGGGTCATGAGGGTAGTCACGCATGCATGCACAGGGGGCGGGGCACACAGGGGGGGTCACACATGCATTGCATTATGGGTGTGGGCGCGCTTTGGGCACGCAACGACAACAAGGTTAGCCATCACTGTGATAGTGTATATATTTCTGAATTGGGGTGTATGGGGTGTTCAGGGAGGGGTAGCACCTCTGGTGTAGGGGCATGTCGTGTCCTTTTACGGCAGCTCATTTTAAGGCAGCTTTTAGGGCAGCTCCTTCACCTTTGGTCCCCACCTGTCACTCAGCTCTCACCTGTGGCTCCTAGCAGCTGTAGCATGCGCAGCGGCCACACCCCGGGCAACAGCTTTGACAGGCTGGCCAAACCAGGTTGAGAGTAGCCGTTGGGTCACTGACCATCGGTGAGATAGGGACTTGTCTATCCTGAGCATGTGAAGACAGATTCCGGTGGACTGAGTGGATGAAACCTACTAGAATAGGACAACGGTCATGAAGGCGGTCTCTGCAAGCGATGTGGTACGCTAAGAGCACAACAAGACACGAAAGACGTCCTGGTCAACCACTGCGCCCAGCCCATCTCCAACTGTCTCGACTGTTGTCCTGCAATTTTGGAGCAAGATGGAATCTGGGAAGAGAGAGTGAGGCTGACTATGCGGACCTCTCCCTCACTTTAATCCAATTCACGCGCAAGTCTTGACATCCCCCCCCAATTACGTATAGATGTCAAGGTCCTCTTCAAATACGATGGATGAACATCATCAATATTTCTGAATTGCACCATAACTCATGGTGCTGTTCCTTTGCACCTGGCAATGCCGGAATCATGTCCTGTGTTTTCTTTCTGGCTTCCTGGTTCCCCCATCCATGGTTGCAACTCAAGTGGATGAGATGGCAGAGTGGACTTCTTCCTAGAGAGATGACTCTCTTTCATTTAGCAGCTTTTCTTCTTTCTCAGGTGCCTGCAGCACCAGGGCTTTTAAGGCAATAAATTGTGCAAAACCCCAGCTCTGGGTTTCGCCCATCGCTCAGCTTCCTTTCCCTTCCTTGATCTCCGAGTAGAGCTCAGATCCATTGTAGGTATTTGTGAATTCAGGGCATGCTTGTTAATTACCCACTCAGCAACATGGCACCACAGGGTATGGCAAAATGAACCTGTCATTCAGCCTCGACTTTTAGTCTGGCCCCCAATTTGTAGGGGTGGGGAGAGATCTTAAAAAAAAACCCCGAAGCAGGAATAAAATCAAATTCTCTATCTACACCTGTGTGTCTCAACCTCAAGGCTTCATAAATGGGTGGTTGCTATGGCTACCATGTAATTCAGATGAACCAGCGTTAAGTGTCATTCACACTGTGAAACCCATTCGGGAAGGCAAAAGTGTCATTTGATCAGAAGATTTCTCTAAACCGAAGAAGGGGGGCAGAATCCGTGTTAACTTCAAATAGAGATGGTCAGGGATGGAGATAATTAAAATGCCCAGTGTGGCACGCTAGATTGGCTAGATGCCACTTCGAAAGGATCTTTGTGCATGTAGCTTGGCAGCAGGCACGTCCGGTCTTCAGTTTCATGAAGATGTAAACCCAGAGTCAAGAGTTAGAACGAACACCAGAATGATTCTTTATTGTCAGGCTGGTTCATTTGGGCTAGGAGGAAACATCAAGATGACCTCTATATGGCTGTTAATGGTTTGCAAAGTTCTTGCAGCCGGATAGCATAACCTTAAGCAGAAACTACTATGCTGCTACTAACACTGGAGGTGACTCACAGCAGTTATTTCTCTCTCAAACACACACACACACACACACACACACACACACACACACACACACACACACACACACAAGCTACCAGATTTAATGGCTGATATACAAACAGGAAGGACCAATTTTGAATTTTCATCAATTGTTTGATGATTGATTGATTGATTGATTGATTATAGCAACAGCAATAGCACTTAGACTTATATACCGCTTCATAGTGCTTTACAGCCCTCTCTAAGCAGTTTACAGAGTTCAGCATATTGCCCCCAACAATCTGGGTCCTTATTTTACTGACGTCAGAAGGATGGAAGGCTGAGTCAACCTTGAGCCGGTGAGATTTGAACAACCGAACTGCCGAACTAGCAGTCAGCTGAAGTAGCCTGCAGTGCTGCACTCTAACCACTGCGCCACCTGGGCTCGATATAACCAATTGATTGATTGGTTCATTGATTGATTGATTGGTTGGTTCATTCATTCATTCATTCATTCATTCATTCATTCATTCATTCATTCATTCATTCATTCAATTCCTGTAGCCACCCAACTCAACTGAGTGACTCTGACAACTTACGATTCTAAATTGAATTACAATTTTAATTCTAATTGTATATTTTTCAGGGAGCCTTGAATTGGTTCACTTATTGGAACCACAATGTGTCTATTGTTACCTGTAGACCCCTTTTGAGATATGGGAATTTTCCTATACAGTAACCTTTTCTACATGTTTCCTGTTATCTTTGACCAGATCCCAAAACCACAAATGTTTGAGAAATCCAGAGTTGTGGGGTCCAAGGTCTCCCGATAGCTAGAGATATGTTGCCCTCTTAAAGGGCCTAGTTAATCCAGGAACAGACCCTCCAATGGAGACTCCCCAAATCTACTTCCCCAGCTAATGCGGTCACAGATGCTCAGTGGTTTGAGCTTAGTCGAAATGGAAAATACCTCTAGTTTAAACAAATTCATGGCAGAACAGAAATCCATTACTGGCGATTTGCCATGATAGCTTTATGGAGCCATGAAGTGCATACCTCTGAATTACCACTCTCTGCAGAGAGATGGGTGGAGAATAGTTATTGCTTTTAAGCTCCTTTTATGATCTTCTCTTAGATGTCTCGTTTGAGCCATTGTGGCAGATCCAGCAAGATTCTTTCTACCACTTTCCCCTCGACTTGAGCTTTCCATTTGATTTCTTTACTTTACAGATTAACAGAGTTGGAAGGGGTCTTGTAGGTCATCTAGCCCAACCCTCCCTGTCCAAGCAGGAGACCCTACACCATTTCTGACAAATGGCAATCCAATCTCTTCTTGAAAGCTTCCAGTGATGAAGCTCCCATAACTTCCAAAGGCAACTTCTGTTCCATTGGTTGATTGTTCTCACTGTCAGAAAATTTCTCCTTATTTCCAGGTTGAATCTCTCCTTGATCAGTTTCCATCCATTATTCCTTGTCTGGCCTTTGGGTACTTTGGAAAATAGCTTGACCCCCCTCCTCTCTGTGGCAACCCCTCAAATATTGGAAGACTGCTATCATGTCTCCCCTGGTCCTTCTTTTCACTAGCTAGCCATGCCCAGTTCCTGCAACCGTTCATCGTATGCTTTAGCTTCCAGTCCAGTCACACACAGCTTTCCCGAGCTCCATTTTCACTGGCGGAGGCCTTTGCTGTTTCCAGGGCAGCCCCCTGGGCCCGATTTAAACACCCTGTGGGCCAGATCCGGCCCCCAGGGCCTTGAGTTTGACACCCCTGCCATATAGCATCTGGTACAATGTATGCCAACATATTCCAACTGCTAAGCCTACGGCCACTACATTCTCTAGACTCACAAAGAGAGTATGGCTTAATAAGAAGCTGACAGACCATACAAAGATCCAGGTTTATAGAGCCTGTGTCCTGAGCACACTCTTGTATTGTAGTGAGTCTTGGACCCTTTACGCACGGCAAGAGAGAAAGTTGAATACTTTTCATATGCGTTGTCTCCGAAGTATCCTTGGCATCACCTGGCAGGACAAAGTTCCAAATAGCGCAGTCTTGGAACGTGCTGGAATTTCTAGCATGTATACACTACTGAAACAGCGACGACTTCGCTGGCTTGGGCATGTTGTGAGAATGGATGATGGGCGGATTCCGAAAGATCTCCTGTATGGTGAACTAGTGCAGGGAAAGCGCCCTAGAGGGAGACCACAGCTGCGATATAAGGATATCTGTAAGAGGGATTTAAAGGCCTTGGGAATGGACATTAACAGCTGGGAAATCTTGACCTCTGATCGTTCCGCTTGGAGGCTAAAGACGCAGTATGGCCTTCTCCAGTTCGAAGAGACACTTGTTCGGCAGGCCAAGGCAGTGAGGCAGTCCCGGAACCAGAGAAATCTGGGGGCCAGGCGGGGGACGGAATGGATCTGCCCTCAATGTGGAAGGGATTGCCACTCTCGGATTGGCCTTTTTAGCCATACTAGATGCTGTTCTAGGAACTCTTTCTAGAAACTCTTTCCAGAGCACGATACCATAGTCTCTCGATACTGAAGGTTGCCAAAGAAAGAAGCCTATGGTCCATCCAAAGATACACCTAAAGCAGTTACCAATGATGTGCCAAGGACTGGGTATCCAACAGCAGTGGCCCATAGGACTGGCACGAAGAACTGGTTCTATGGAGACAGATTTTGCCGTGGACCAGAGAGGGCGTGGTTTTGTATGCTGCCTGCATCCCACAAATGGGACTTCACTTGTTTGCATGGCCCAGTTTCTGGCACGCTGCGACCCGGTGCCAGTCCACAGACCTGTGGTTTGGGACCCCTGTCCAACAGGACCAAATACAGCCAAGGGAGGGAAAGAGAGGAATTTTTTTAAAATAGTAATCAATTCTTTATTAACTGCACCAATCAGAGATGAAAGGTGTACATTTCATTTCTCTCCAAAAAAAATCTATTGCCTTTTTTGTTATATATTCACTTGCTTTATTGCTTTATGAGAAAACGCACCACCTCTGCTGTCCCTGGAGTAATAAATGCTATGAGTTGTTTGATATGATATTTTACTTGAAGGGCTGGCTCTCAAAAGAACCCTAGAAAGCCCTATGAATGAATGATGTGTGTGTCTAAACAGCATCAACTCTGTAAATTCCATCAAAGATTCTTAGATTGGTTTCCCAGGATTGCCTCCGAGCAGACTTTTTAAAGAGGCCACTTTCCAACAGCATGTGAAGAGCTTTAGGCCAGTCAAAGAGTAACTGTGGAGAGAGCTGCAGTTGTAACTCATCTGGAGTGTGCCGTATTCAGGATATCTGGAGTAAACCCTTTTATATTTCTTTCAGTCTTGCTAAGAAAGTTTGGGAGTCCTTAGCTTGGGGGGGGCACCAAAGAAGAACACAACCAAGGTCTCTCTCTCTCTCTCTCTCTCTCTCTCTCTCTCTCTCTCTCTCTCTCTCTCTCTCTCTCTCTCTCTCTCTCTCTCTCTCTCTCTCTCTCTCTCTCTCTGTGTGTGTGTGTGTGTGTCTCTCTCTGTCTCTCTCTTTCTCTGTGTCTCTGTCTCTCTCTTTTTCTCTCTGTCTCTCTGTCTCTGTCTCACTATCTCTGTCTCTCTCTCTCTCTGACTCCCTTTTTCTTTTTTTAATAAAGTTTTATTAATGTTCTACTATTGCATTAAATTAGTGCTTAATAAACAACTAACTGGGTTGTTTTGTTTGCTTAACGATACAAATTGTCTTCCGAATCTTTACCCCCCCCTTTTTTTTCCCAACCATTGATAAAATAAATTCCATGTTTGGTAGCATTCTGTATCTTCTTTCTGTTTAATCTTCAGTGTAAGTTCTGCACAGTCCAATATCTTCTTAATTATCTCTTCATCTAGTGGTACTTCTTCATTTTTCCAATGCTGCGCAAAATACAATCTTCACTGCTGTTAATACATGCAATATTAAATATAAGATACTTGAGTATTTTCTGAGTTTGGTGGTTAGAGGTAGCAGGGAATGGTGGTTTGGGGTGGGGTGGGGGCTGGGGGGAATGTATTTTTCAATCTCTTTGAAGCATCCTTGCCTGCTTCCCATTTCCCCACTCTGAAAAACCCCCTTGGACTGATTTCTCTTTTTGTTTTTCTTCCCACGGAATTCAGTAGAAGCGTGGAAAGCCAAGGAGGTGGGAAACGAGGTATTTACACACAAGCCACGCTTCGGTTATCTCACTACCATGTTTTCCCTGAAAATAAGCCCTCCCCCGAAAATAAGCCCTCCCCCGAAAATATTTAACTGCATGCGCAGCCGGTCCCCGCCATTTCCTCTGGTTAGGGTTAGGGAGACAGAGCTGGAAATCAGATAAAACAGCAAGAGGAGCCCCGTCTTGCTCCACGCGCCCCAAAATAATAAGACCTCCCCAAAAATAAGGCCAATCGCTTATTTCGGGGTTCAAAAAAATATAAGACAGGGTCTCATTTTCGGGGAAAACACGGTACTAGACAGGCGCTAGACCACATTCACCCACAAAAACAAGAAGAGTACTTTAGTTGTGAGTTCGATCCTAGGTAGAGGCAGCTATAGGGTCTCCTGCTTGGGCAGGGGGTTGGACTAGATGACCTGCAAGGTCCCTTCCAACTCTGTTAATCTGTTTACAAGAGTATTTTACAAGAAGAGTACTCAACTCCTCTGCTCGCAATAAAATTCCTTATTCCAGTAGACTTGAAATTTTAGACCTGGATAACCTTGAACTACGCCTTCTACGTTCCAACCTAAGCTCCGTACACAAGATCAACTACCTTAATGTCCTACCTGTTAACATCTACTTTAATTTCAACCGCAATAACACTAGGGCTATCAATAGATACAAACTAAATGTATTCCGCTCGAATCTTGATTGCAGAAAATACGACTTCTGCAATAGAGTAGTAAATGTCTGGGACACTTTACCTGATCCTGTTGTTAGTTTCTCTAACCCCCATACCTTTTACCTTAAACTGTCTACCGTGGGCCTTACGCGTTTCTTAAGAGGTCCCTAAGGGGTTGTGCATAAGCGCACCAGCGTGACTACCGTCCCCTGTCCTACTGTACCCATTTGTATGTACTCGTTTTATGTGTTTATGGCAATGTTTTGCTTCTTTATATCCATTTATTTGTGCCATTTTTTCATGTGTCCTGTTTCTTTGAACGTTGACAAATTAATAATAAAATAATAAAATAATAAAATAATAAAATAATAAAATAATAAAATAATAATAAAATAATAAAATAATAAAATAATAAAATAATAAAATAATAAAATAATAAAATAATAAAATAATAAACAAACAAACAAACAAACAAACAAACAAACAAACAAACAAACAAATAAAACAGTCTCCCTGATATTTTCTTTTGCTTTGGAGAGGATTTTCTTTCATTAAAATGAGTGAGAACTGGTTAAAAAAACAATAATACAGTTTTTTGTTTTGTTTTTTTCATATGGCATTAATCCAGCACTAGGCTTGCTGTTTCCCTGCTAAACACCAAACTTCTTTCCATCACGTATTTTCCAATAGTAAGAGGTTATTGGCTGTGGTGCCCCCTTCGCTCAGCAGTGTTCATTAACATTCTAGCCAGAATTTCTAATGGATGCCATTAATTGCCTTATTAAGACCTCAAGGTTGGAGGAACTCAACTCTTGCCCAACCGTGCCAGATGCAGGTGCCAAGACTGGACGTTCAGGGTCAAGAAAGACCTCAAAATTACACACATAATTAGGATGAGATCTAGCCTTATCTAAAGGATTCAATTCATTTATTTCAGTGGGATACTCTGAGCTTGGTTGCTTTCTTGCAGATGTTTCATTATCCAACTGGGTAACATCCTCCTCCTCCTCCTCCTAGCGCTGATGATGGTACCTAGTTGGGTAATGAAACATCTGCAAGAAAATACCCAAACTCAGAGAGTACCAAGAGCCTCGCAGTTCGAACCTGAGCTATAAATATTCCTTTGTTTGGTACAATTTATTTCTTTATGTACAGTCCATTCCTATTTTGTAGTAGAGAGCATGTTTGACCCAATGCCCTTGATCACTTATGATGGGTTTAAATGAATGTCTGGATAATCATATTCAAGAAAATGTTGCAAAATGAGGGTCTTTCCATCTGCCCCTTTTTTGTGTGTGCTCACAAATGGGTGTTTATTGCACTATAGCCTATATTGTCCCTTTGCCAAGTACCTTTAGGAAAAGATTGGCTAGAGTGCCAAGGTTTCCCCAGGAGGCTTGAGTACACTCTTAAAGTCTAAATGGACAATTAAGGCCTGCAGAACATTGATTTCAAGACAGGCTTTATATTCTGCAAACTCATATTGATTTTGCAGCAATTAAAGGACACATTCAGATCCCACCAATCAACACCTGCAATCAAAATGTTCCTAACATTAAACTTAGCATTAATTGTATAACTGCAGCTATTTTCTTGGCCTGTTTATTGATATTATCTCTTCTAGAAGTATACCTTTGTTGTAAATATCTTATCTAGCTATTGTGAGAGTAGGGGTAGAGAGTAGGGCACAAAACTATAAGTTCTTTGCTGTTATTTCCTTCCTTCCTTCCTTCCTTCCTTCCTTCCTTCCTTCCTTCCTTCCTTCCTTCCTTCCTTCCTTCCTTCCTTCTTCCTTCCTTCCTTCCTTCCTTCCTTCCTTCCTTCCATTTTTCCTCCCTTCCATTTTATTTTATTTTCTTTCCTTCCTTTTTTCCTTCTTCCCTCCCTCCCTCCCTTCCATTTTTCCTCCCTTCCCTTTTTCCTCCCATTTTCGTTTATTTTCTCTTCTCTCTTCTCTCTTCTCTCTTCTCTCTTCTCTCTTCTCTCTTCTTTTTCTTTCTTCTTTTCTTTTCCTCCCTCCCTCCCTTCCTTCAAAACCCACCACTTCCTTCCTTTCAACCTTAAGTGTGTTCTTATTATCTTGGAATACAGGAAAACAGACTACTTCTCTTAATGAATTATTTGCCGCTTCTCCTGTCTATTCCTTCATTTCCCCCCAAATAGAAGGTTGCGGAGAGGAATTTTACAACTGAAGACCCTAAAATATGTATTTTAAATGTCAACATCAGAAAGGCAGGCAGGACAATTGGATGGATGGCTTGTGGGGTCCTTGGTGCTCTCTGAGCTGGGTGGGTTTTTTTTGCAGACATTTCACTACCCAACTATGTAACATCATCAATGTGAGAAGAGAGTGGGCTTTGCTCTCTGTTTATGCACACGTGACTTGCCCCATTAGGGTTGCTGGGAATGTTTTTGGTGGTTCCATAATTTGGCTATTATTTACTGTTTCATTGTTGGTTGGTCGCTCTATAACTCACAAGGTATCATCACTTTTTATTGAGTCTTCTGGCAAATATAGAACTTCAAAAGGTCCAGGAAGTAAAGAAGTGAACAAGCTTTAAGCCAGTTCTTTTGCATTTTCAGTCCCAAGGAGCTGCTGATACAGTTCTACAGAGGAATCATTAAGTCTGTCATCTGCACCTCTATAACTGTCTGGTTCGGTTCTGCAACCCAACAAGACAGACACAGACTTCAGAGGATAATCAGAACTGCAGAAAAAACAATTACTGCCAACCTGCCTTCCATTGAGGATCTGTATACTGCACGAGTCAAAAAGAGGGCCGTGAAAATATTTACTGACCCCTTGCATCCTGGACATAAATTGCTTCAACTCCTACCCTCAAACGTTGCTATAGAGCACTGCACACCAAGACGAGACACAAGAACAGTTTTTCCCCGAACGCTATCACTCTGCTAAACAAATAATTCCTTCACCACTGTCAAACTATTCACTAAGGCTGCATATATGGAATTACCATATATGTTTACCAATAATACCAATAACATGTTATGTTATGGATATTTGGAAGTTACATTACTCTGTGGCTACATTACTATTACTATTAGTTTTTCTCATCGTTCCTATCACCCATCTCCTCCCACTTATGACTGTATGACTGTAACTTGTTGCTTGTATCCTTACGATTTATATTCATATTGATTGTTTCCTGATTGCTTACTTGAACCCTATGACAACCATTCTTGACAAATGTATCTTTTCTTTTATGTACACTGAGAGCATATGCACCAAAGACAAATTCCTTGTGTGTCCAATCACACTTGGCCAATAAAGAATTCTATCTCTATTTTATCTATCGCTATCTATCGAATTTTTTTTTAAAAAAGAAAGGCTTTCATTATCGTTCAATCAAGCCTGGCTTTCCATGGCTATAAAAAATGATGAACACAGAGGCATTTTTTAAATTTTAAAACAACAATGTCATGTTATTTAAACATCAGGAAGAGCAGCTGAGCAAATGCTACAGAGAAAGGGTCTTGGCAAGGGAACACTTCATTTTTTTTTTAACTGAACAAAGATAGGTTAGTCAGTAGCCAGACATCGTTGTGCTGAGTGGCTTGAAAAGAGAGCTGGAACCATAACAAGCAATCATTATTCATGTAATTTTGAGCACCTCAGCATTTGCTGAAGGAAATGTCTTCTGCATAGAAATGTTGGGATGATCCAGCTTGCACGAAGTTGCACAATTGAGAGTCCAGAAATATTTCACGAGAAGAGTCCTCCTCTGCTCGCAACAGAATACCTTATGCCACCAGACTTGAAATTTTGGGCTTAGATAACTTAGAGCTACGTCACCTTCGATCTGATCTAAATGTAGTTCATAAAATCATCTGCCACAATGTCCTACCTGTCAATGACTACTTCAGCTTCAACCGCAACAATACACGAGCACACAATAGATTCAAACTTAATGTAAGCCGCTCCAAACTCGACTGCAGAAAATACGACTTCAGCAACAGAGTGATCAATGCCTGGAATGCACTACCTGACTATGTGGTTTCTTCCCCAAATCCCCAAAACTTTAACCTTAGACTGTCTACAGTCGACCTCACCCCATTCCTAAGAGGTCTGTAAGGGGCGTGCATAAGCGCACCATCGTGCCTACCATCCCTGTCCTACTGTCCTATTGTCCAAATTTACCTATACCTACTTTGCTTTTGTTTATGTTTATACCATACCTGTTATTTTGTACACGTTTTGACAAATAAAATAAGTAAAATAAATGAAGTTATATCCCTCCTGTAATTTTGAAGGCATAAACACTTCTCCTTCCAGCCCAGATTTTATTCAAAGACTCAAAAATCACAGATCAAATTGTAAAAGAGATGATGTCATGACGGATGATGTCAACTCGGCACCGGTAAATCAAATGACCGTCAATCACCATAGGTAAGTGAATGCAAAATAAAATGAATATGGAAGGTATTCACTGCTTTGCAAGTGAGACTCCTTTGTAAGCCTCCTCCACTTCTCCATTCCCACTTGATCATCCTGCGGTCAAGAAGAAATTTCGGCGAAGCATCCAGTGTAATGTGGTCGTTGTTTTTTAAGGCTCCTTTTGACTCTTAAATATGAGCCAGCAGTGTGCAGCAGCTGCCAAAAAGGCCAACACAATTCTAGGCTGCATAAACAGAAGGATAGAATCAAGATCACCTGAAGTGTTAATGCCACTTTATAATGCCTTGGTAAGGCCACACTTGGAATACTGCATCCAGTTTTGGTCGCCACGATGTAAAAAAGATGTTGAGACTCTAGAAAGAGTGCAGAGAAGAGCAACAAAGATGATTAAGGGATTCGAAGATAAAACATATAAAGAATGGTTGCTGGAACTGGATATGTCTAGTCTGATGAAAAGAAGGACCAGGGGAGACATGATAGCAGTGTTCCAATATCTCAGGGGCTGCCACAAAGAAGAGGGAGTCAAGCTATTCTCCAAAGCACCTGAGGGTAGGACAAGAAGCAATGGGTGGAAACTAAACAAGGAGAGAAGCAACCTAGAACTAAGGAGAAATTTCCTGACAGTTAGAACAATTAATCCGTGGAACAGCCTGCCTCCAGAAATTGTGAATGCTCCAGCACTGGAAGTTTTTAAGAAGATGTTGGATAACCATTTGTCTGAAGTGGTGTAGGGTTTCCTGCCTAAGCAAGGGGTTGGACTAGAAGACCTCCAAGGTCCCTTCCAACTCTGTTATTCTATTTTATTCTACTCTAATTCTGAACCAAAGGGAGGGATATTTTCTTATGTCTCATTTTGCTCCGACTTTCCTTTGGAGCAGTAAAGTTCAGTCCAAATGATTGATCGTTTTCAGGAGTCCTTTCTTACTACATCCCGGCCTTTTGTTCACTTTCTGCTGATGAATAATATGATTATTTGGGTTATTGTGAGGTTATTGTTGTTTTATTAATGGCTGATGATATGATCACATCAAATACACAGCTGTAATATTAGCCTCTTCCTAAGGTAGTTCTTAGGAGTGGATCATGGATGGGACTTTTCTAATAGAAGGAAAAAGCAACAGCCCATGAGAAACTATAGACCCATTTGCTGTTGGAAGGAACAAGGTAGAAGTGAGAACTGTAAAATCAAAATAGTTGCAGAACAGAAATCTTTTCTTTAGATCCAATCCTTCAAGTATTCTTGTTTCTATTTGAAAATAAAAAAAACCCTGATGAACATTTGATACCACCTTAATTTAAAGATATTTAAAGTTAAATATTTAAAGATATTTAAAGTAGTTCTTTGATGTGGCCAAAATAATCTTTCTTTCTTTCTTTCTTTCTTTCTTTCTTTCTTTCTTTCTTTCTTTCTTTCTTTCTTTCTTTCTTTCTTTCTTTCTTTCTTTCTTCCTTCCTTCCTTCCTTCCTTCCTTCCTTCCTTCCTTCCTTCCTTCCTTCCTTCCTTCCTTCCTTCTTTCTCTTTATTTCCTAATTAACCTTATTAAGACAATTCTTCAAAGTATTTTTATCCCAATGTCACTTAGATTTTAAACTATTGTCTTAGATTTAGCACCACAAAGGTGGATTCCAAAGTATGAAATTATTGTAAAACACGGCAGGTTCTGCATAGTACTTAGGTAAATAATATACATGCATGCATGCGTGCATACATACAGTACATACATACATACATACATACATGTGCTTGGAAAAGACTCAGGTGGATAAAAATCCCAAATCCAGCCTAAACATCTGGCTGACTATGCAAATCCATTCTAAACATCTGGCTGACTGTGCAACCAGCCATAATAAATAGAAATAGAATGACTGTGGCAAAAGAAAACAAAGAGGGTACCAATAGTAATAGGCGCCTTGGGTGTAATCCCCAAACATCTGGAACACCACTGGAAAACCACTGGCATTGACAAATTCACCAGCAGTCAATTGCAAAAGGCAGCTTTACTCAGAACAGCTTACATCCTGTGAGGACACCATCAAACAATACCATCTGCCCATCCCACCTCCTTGGATAGGACAGGAAAGGTGGATAAAAAATGCCAAATCCAGTCCAAACATCTGGCTGACCATGCAACCGGCCATAATAAATAGAAATAGAATAACTGTGGCAAAAGAAAGCAAAGAGAGTATCAATAGCAATAGGGTTCCTTGGGTGCCATCCCAAAACATCTGGAGCACCACTTAAAAAACCGTCGGCCAAATCAAAATCTAGACATCTGGCTAACTGTGCAACCAACCATCATAATAGTACGTTGGAGGAGGAAGAGGAGCTAATTTCTCTGGAGAATAATCGCTGCTAGAGACATGCTGCCCTACATTGGGATAATGCAAATATAAAGCCATCAAAGTTTAATATATTCTCAGCATCTTGGGCCTCTGTCAGCAATCACTGATGGCATTTCATAATCTCATTGTTAATGATTTCTCATCCTTTATAAGACACTCCTGTGGCATAACTATGCACAACTCAATTTTAATCTTCACTAAGATAATTCACACACACCCCTTTGGCTAAATTGAGGTTTCTGCTCCTATTTCCTGGTGATCCTTCTCTTGTAATGGCATTGTCAAGGACTCAAGGTTTTCATTTTGGCTGGTTGATGATAATAGCAATAGCAATAGCACTTAGACTTATATACCACTTCACAGTGCTTTACAGCCCTCTCTAAGCGGTTTACAGAGTCAGCCTATTGCCCCCCAACAATCTGGGTCCTCATTTTACCCACCTCGGAAGGATGGAAGGCTGAGTCAACCTTGAGCCTGGTGAGATTCGAACTGCCAAATTGCAGGCAGCCGGCAGTCAGCAGAAGTAGCCTGCAGTACTGCACTCTAACCACTGCGCCACCGTGGCTCATGATTGACTTCAAAGTCATCCAGCCGGCTTTTATCCCTAAGGTGGCACTAGAACTTACAGTCCAGCGATGGGTTGCTCCCGGTTTGGATCGGTTCTTAGAACCGGTAGCGCTGGCGGCAGGAGGCTCCGCCCACCCACCTGGGACGCTTCTGCGCATGTGAACCGGTGGCAAAATATTTTACGACCCACCACTGTTACAATCCCCTGGTTTCTAGCCTGCTGGCCTTAACCACTAGACAAAACTGGCTGATGTTATGCAAATCTTGCCGGTTTGCTTACTTTATGGCTCCGTGTGTGGTTGAAGCTCAAAAAATAAGAAACTTTATTTAATTTTGTCTCTAATTTGAAAATATACAAGATAAGAAGTTGAAAACTACATAGAAATAAGCTGCCAATATATATTTGCCGTAAGATAAACTACAGAGATTGAAAATTTTATAGCTGTATGCGCTTTTTATGTTTTTATATGTTTGTAATGTATTTGTTATTGTCATAAATGTTTTCTTTTGTATGTCTTTTAAATGTAAATAATTCAATAAAAATTATTATTATTTTTTTAAAAAAAGAAAATGCTTCCGGATTTTGTGTTTGCAATGAGAAAAAAAAATATGAAACCTTGATTCTGTTTTTGTAAATTAGACAGGCTTATTGTTACAGAAACGGCTTATACATATTGTTGCGTAAAAGCAAAAAGTTGTCGTTGTAATGTTATTACCTTTGAATGTGCCAAAGCGAGTCAGAAGTTGGTGCCTTTTTCTTTTTTTTCGCTCCCAATACACTATACCCCCTCTTTTTCCCTTCCTCTCATCTTACTTTTCCATGTTTTTTCCCCCTTTGTATCTTATACGTCTAATAAACTAATTAAAAAGTTTTAAAAAAAAACGTTAGTGGCAAAAAGTCTTTAAATGGGTGGTGCGAACACAGCCAGAGACTCTTCAAGAGAATGGAGATATAGGGAGGTTTTGATGTTGAGTAGATAAGAAAGGAACAAAGTCAAAACAAACTTTAAAAGTGTAGCCCAGGTCATTTTACTGGTCATGTCCTCACGGAGACGGTGACAGGCGTAGTATGTCATCAGAGAGCTGCTAGCCTCCATTTTTATTTCATAGCTCGGCACGGATCTCAAAGTTCTTACAGAAAAAAAAACATAAAATGCAGCAATTAAGTGGAGAAGTGTCACCATCAGAGACAGGTTCCTCCCCTTTAACTATGACCATGGCTGATCCTCCCCTTACGGTGTTTCAAAATGGATAGCAAGACCTCCGCTGCATTTTCCGCTGTCTCAAAAGATTGAGCGCAAATTCTGGACCACCAGACTTTAAGAAGGATTCAGAGAAACCAGAACGGATTCAGAGAAGGACACGGGAGATCAGCAGGGGACTAGAAGCTAAGTCCTATGAAAAGAGACTGGAGGAACGGGGATTTCGTTAACTTTGAGAAGATTTGGGAGTGAAAATAGATAGTTTTGAAATGCATAAATGGATGTCACAATGAAGGTCAAGGCTTGTTCAGAGTGCAGAACAATGGATTGTCAAATTCTGATAGAATGTTAGAAAAAAAAAGTAAGAATAAGAGCACATCAGTAGTAGAATCTACTTACTGTATTTTTCGGAGTATAAGATGCACCTTTTTCCTCCCTAAAAGTGGCTGAAAATTTGGGTGCGTCTTATACTTCGAATGTAGCTTTTTTTTTCCAGCCCTAACTAGGTGCTACCAGATCTTCCCAGCTCTTACCTTGCAGGCTCTTTCATTGTTACTCTCTCCAAAGAATGTTTTTCCAGCCCTAAGTCTTTGCAGGTTTTTTTTTCATTGCTCTACTTGCTCTAAAGAAGGTTTTTAGAAGCCCTAACCAGGTGCTAACGATCTTCCCAGCTCTTACCGGCTTGCAGGCTCTTTCATTGTTACTCTCTCAGAAGAAGGTTTTTTTAAGTCCTAACCAGGGGATAAAATAATGTGCTGAAGCTGCTCCGAATAAGTTTTTTTCTAGCCCTAACCAGGTGCTAACTATCTTCCCAGCTCTTACTTTTTCCAACCCTAAGTCTTTGCAGGGTTTTTTTCATTGCTCTACTTGCTCTGAATAAGTTTTTTTCTAGCCCTAACTAGTTGCTAACGATCTTCCCAGCTCTTACTGGCTTGCAGGCTCTTTCATTGTTACTCTCTCCGAATAAGGTTTTTTTAAGTCCTCACCAGGGGATAAAATAATGTGCTGAAGCTGACCAGACTAAGGACGCTAACCAGATGAATACCTGGTAGGCAGATTGTTTTCCCCTATTTTCCTCCCCAAAAACTAAGGTGCGTCTTATACTCCGGTGCATCTTATACTCCGAAAAATACGGTAAATTAGATAAAGTCCCCGTGATGGAAGCCAAGGCTAAAGGATCATTGTTCTGGCTGTTTAAGTTTGGATTCTTACACTGAGAAGAACCTTATGACCCAAGGTCTTAGTGCCTCCTCTTAATTCTTAATTCTATGATTCTATAATTTACGTTTGGCTGTAATCACCCTTCTATTCAGGAATTAAGCTTTTGAAGCATTGGTTATTTCACAAAGTCTGACAAAAGCCGGCAGAAACTAATATAGAAGGACAATACCTACTTTGCATAACTTAATTCGTTTTGATGTGGAACAGATGAACATGCAAATCTACGTTGCTACAAAGAACAGAGTTGGGTTTGGTTTTTTTTGAACTGTCAAATGACTATCTTGGCCCGCCTCCAAAGAAGAAGGCTCCATTATTCCTCATTAAATCAAACCTGCTGGTTTTTGTAAAATGTGGAATGAACTCAAAGCAATAAGGTAAACAACTTGCTTTTGGGTAAAAGATGTAATTCAATTAAAAAAAATGTTCTGGCAGCTTGTGACTCTGCATGGAGAGGGAAAAGATGTGGGGAAAAGATATGAAAGAAAGTTAGAATGACACCACTTCGGATTGAAATCCTACCTGGGTTTTATCAGGGGTGAAATTCACAAGGTTCTGACAGGTTCTGGAGAACCGGTAGCGGAAATTTTGAGTAGTTCGGTGAACCGGCAAATACCACCTCTGACTGGCCCCAGAGTGGGGAGGGAATGGGGATTTTGCAGTATCCTTCCCCCAGGAGTGGGGAGGGAATGGGCATTTTGCAGTATCCTTCCCCCAGGAGTGGGGAGGGAATGGAGATTTTGCAGTATCCCTCCCTCTGGAGTGGGGAGGGAATGGGGGTTTTTCAGTATCCTTCCCCCGGAGTGGGGAGGGAATGGGGATTTTGCAGTATCCTTCCCCCAGGAGTGGGGAGGGAATGGGCATTTTGCAGTATCCTTCCCCCTGGAGTGGGGAGGGAATGGGGATTTTGCAGTATCCTTCCCCCGGAGTGGGGAGGGAATGGGGATTTTGCAGTATCCTTCCCCCAGGAGTGGGGAGGGAATGGGGATTTCGCAGTATCCTTCCCCCAGGAGTGGGGAGGGAATGGGGATTTTGCAGTATCCTCTCCCCTGGAGTGGGGAGGGAATGGGGATTTTGCAGTATCCTTCCCCTGGAGTGGGGAGGGAATGGGCATTTTGCAGTATCCTTCCCCCAGGAGTGGGGAGGGAATGGAGATTTTGCAGTATCCCTCCCCCTGGAGTGGGGAGGGAATGGGGATTTTGCAGTATCCTTCCCCCGGAGTGGGGAGGGAATGGGGATTTTGCAGTATCCTTCCCCCAGGAGTGGGGAGGGAATGGGGATTTTGCAGTATCCTTCCCCCAGGAGTGGGGAGGGAATGGGGATTTTGCAGTATCCTCTCCCCTGGAGTGGGGAGGGAATGGGGATTTTGCAGTATCCTTCCCCCGGAGTGGGGAGGGAATGGGGATTTTGCAGTATCCTCTCCCCTGGAGTGGGGAGGGAATGGGGATTTTGCAGTATCCTTCCCCTGGAGTGGGGAGGGAATGGGGATTTTGCAGTATCCTCTCCCCTGGAGTGGGGAGGGAATGGGGATTTTGCAGTATCCTTCCCCTGGAGTGGGGAGGGAATGGGCATTTTGCAGTATCCTCTCCCCTGGAGTGGGGAGGGAATGGGGATTTTGCAGTATCCTTCCCCTGGAGTGGGGAGGGAATGGGGATTTTGCAGTATCCTTCCCCTGGAATGGGGAGGGAATGGGGATTTTGCAGTATCCTTCCCCCCAGGAGTGGGGAGGGAATGGGGATTTTGCAATATCCTTCCCCTGGAGTGGGGAGGGAATGGGGATTTTGCAGTATCCTTCCCCTGCCACGCCCACCAAGCCACACCCACAGAACCGATAGGGAAAAAAAATTGAATTTCACCCAGGGTTTTATATGTTTCTTGGTTCTCTCTACTCCAGCTCTTGTTTCAAAGATCTGGATTTCTTCTCCTTGGTTGTTGTGTTCGCTGGCCATTTTTTTCTGGGGGGGGGGGGAATCACCTTAAAAAAAATCTGACCAGAAACAGAGAGAAAAGGGCAAAACCTTTCTAAAGTTCTCAGATATAAAAGGTGGTTTGAAAACCAGTCAAAATTGGATGTCTATGGAGATGAACAGAATAACAGAGTTGGAAGAGACCTTTGAGGGAATTGCTGGTAGTGGAATTAGTGCAATGGTAATCTTTGTCCTTTAGTATTTGGCACTAGCAGATTTATTTATGTCTTAATTTATGAAGGCAACTCTGAGCAGCTTAAACTGCATTAATGTAACAATAAGATTAAAATAGGTTCTAGCACAACATGACTAACCATAATCACATAATCCCCAATGATGTCCAAACACCAGTTCTTCGGAGCAATCAAAATTTACAAGCTCCCCAAGGATTTTCCGGAAGAGACAGGTTTTAATCACCTTCTGGAATGCTAGTAAGGATGAGTTTCCTTTATCTCAGGGGTGTCAAACTGGATTTCATTGAGGGCCTCATCTGGGTTATGTTTGACCTCGGGGGGGGCGTGGTGGGGGTGCATGGCTAGCTCGACATCACTCGTGTTGTGGGCATCTGTGATGGCTAAGGGCTAAGGCAGGACTTCCCTCAGACCCTCCCTCCCTCTCATTATAATCTCCTTTCTTCCTTCCTTCCTTCCTTCCTTCCTTCCTTCCCTCCCTCCCTCCCTCCTTCCTTCCTTCCTTCCTTCCTTCCTTCCTTCCTTCCTTCCTTCCTTCCTTCCTTCCTTCCTTCCTTCCTTCCTTCCTTCCCTTCTTCTTCTTCTTCTTCTTCTTCTTCTTCTTCTTCTTCTTCTTCTTCTTCTTCTTCTTCTTCTTCTTCTTCTTCTTCTCCTCCTCCTCCTTCTCCTTCTCCTTCTCCTTCTTCTTCTTCTCTCTCTCTCTCTCTCTCTCTCTCTCTCTCTCTCTCTCTCTCTCTCTCTCTCTCTCTCTCTCTCTCTCTCTCTCTCTCTCTCTCTCTCTCTCTCTCTCTCTCCATCTCACAGGGTTATTGTTGTGTGAAAAATAAGAGGAAGGAATATTATGTATGTTTGCCACCTTGAGTTATTTATAAAAATAAGAACGGTGAGATAAAAATGTAATAAATAAATCTACCGCACATCAATGGAAAGGAATATCAGGGATCTACCTACTGTTTCAGTGGGGAAAAAAATACTGTCATCAATGGAGAACAGTAGGTGGATAGATACCAGAACGGGATGGGATAATTAAACCAAGTAATGAAAACCCAGATTCGCAGTGAGTCTGTGTTTGTCATCAAACATGTTGTTGTGCAAGATTTATTCCCAACACAAGCTTTTGATAAAGAAAACATCTGTTGCAAGTGGCACAAAAGTGAGGCAAAAAAAAAACAGGTTTCGGCATGGCATGAATATGAAAATACTTGCTTTAAAGTGGGCTTAGAACAGAAGGGGACACAAGGGGAAAAAATAGACTTTTCATGGATCGCTTCTGTTTTTCGGTATTGGGTCAATCGCTTCCAATAATAACCTGCAACAATTCATTCAAATCGCTCTCCCGAAGTTTGAGAAGCTCCATGACCTGTCTGCTCAGAGAAAATGCGGGATGGGGGGACATGAAGACCCCCTTTTAAAAATCATGCCTCGATTGAAATTTAAAACAATGGGCATGATGGAGCAGATGGCCTTTTGTCTCTTCGTGGATAGAAGGGAAGGAAAAGGAAAACCGGAAGAGGACATTTGAAGGGGCTGCTAATTAGTGACAGTTTTCGTTGCATCTTGCTTTGAAGCTGTGGAGATACGCAAGACAGTTGCACATTTGGGAAAAGCCAGCAGGGTCTTCAGCTCTGCGCCGAATAACAGCTATTAACCGCACCGGCAGGAACCCACCTCTGCCCCATACTGTGGTGCAGGAGGCTGACTAGGTCACACCACCATGACCACACCCACCCAGCAACCGGGCAGAGAACACCTTGCTAAAATTTTTGAAGCCTACCCCTGGAACTACCCTTCATTTATACTAAGTACCAAAGCCAACCGAAGACGGTGCTTCTCACCATAGCTGGTGGGCTGGAAAAAAGACTCAAGAAGTTTCCAATCATGAACATCAAGCCAACTTTTTACATTTGCCCTTTCTGATTCACTTCCACGGAGATAAATTTGAACCGACAGCCTCCAGGCCTTTTCTCAAAGGAGCCAAAATCAGCCCCTGGTAAGGCCCAGAATATGGTTTCCTTTGCGCACTCTCTTCCAGGAGAATGAAGCTTGCAATGATCTACAGCACCACACACCCAAGCATTTTAAAGTATAATAAATTGAATGGGTGGGCAGCTGGAGATGAAATTTGTCTCACTCATCAGCGCAGACAGCCAGGATTTATTGATAGTGCCGTTTCACTCGGGAGAAGTGCGGCGAGTTGGCGGTGGATTTGCCGGTGTATTGAGCCGTCTCCGGTCCACCACGGGTGAGAATGTCGAAGATTACTTTTAAGAGATCTTGGGGGTTTCTTTTAATGGGTGCTGCAAACTCCAGTAGTTGTCAGCAAAACGGTGATGGATGCTGCTTATTTGACAACAGCCTGTTTTAAGCTTTTGCCATCCATCATTTCAATGACACCTTCTCCCCAAAGATGCCAAACTCAGACCGTAGGAAGCTTCCGATCTTACTTCAGCACTTCAGTCTGGGCATAAGGAGATTAAAAGCAGGCTAGTGAAAGAACAGAAGACCAGCTGATAAGAACTAATATCATTTCTCGAGTATTTCCCACCCCTGTTTCCTTCCTTCTGTTTGCAGGATTTGAGAATTCCTTTTGAATTTCTCTTGGTAGGATCAATGTCTATGGAGGTTCTTAGTCATCCAGGTCATGGCTGTTCCAAAGGTGCTATTTTTCCAAGACTTCCAAAACAAACTGGACTTTGTTTTTTCCCCGAAGAAAAACACCCAACTTCTCATCCACGAAGCTTTTTCAGTTCTGACTGAATGTTGGAGAATGGAAGGGCACAATTGGCAAAAGAAAATTTAGGACCGTATAGGTTGGAAACATGCGGAAGAGGCTTTCATCCTGCAGTTGACAGACAATGGCTAAAATGTGGATGATGAATGTTGAACTACAGGGGAATCTTTAAACAGAAGTTAGAAACCCTGGGCTGTTGTCAAAGTTTTCCGAATGTAATGTTTTCCTACTTTATTCTGCGTCTATGGGAAGCGGATCTCCAGAAACCAAATTTGCTACTTCTCCTACTGATGGTAATTTATCATAGAAAGCAGTTGGACAGCCATAGATATCCTCTGTGATAGGAACTCAAGGCAGGGGACTTATCTTAAAGTTTTGGGGCTACTTATACCATGTTCTCTGTTCTGCCTGTTTTCGTCTTCTCTTGATATTTGTGATTTTTGACTTTCTTTTGGTTGCTTCTTTTGGTTGCACCAAAGACAAATTCCTTGTGTGTCCAATCACACTTGGCCAATAAAGAATTCTATTCTATTCTATTCTATTCTATTCTATTCTATTCTATTCTATTCTATTCTATTCTATTCTATTCTATTCTATTCTACTCTACTCTACTCTACTCTACTCTACTCTACTCTACTCTACTCTACTCTACTCTACTCTACTCTACTCTACTCTACTCTCTTTTTCCATTCCACTCCACTCCACTCCACTCCACTCCACTCCACTCCACTCCACTCCACTCCACTCCACTCCACTCCACTCCACTCCATTCCACTCCACTCCACTCCATTCCATTCCATCCCTTATTCTATTCTATTCTATTCTATCCCTTATTCTATTCTATTCTATTCTATTCTATTCTATTCTATTCTATTCTATTCTATTCTATTCTATTCTATTCTATTCTATTCTATTCTATTCTATTCTATTCTATTCTATTCTATTCTATCCTATCCTATCCTATCCTATCCTATCCTAT
Organism: Diadophis punctatus similis; assembly: GCA_023053685.1. NCBI lineage: Eukaryota > Metazoa > Chordata > Lepidosauria > Squamata > Dipsadidae > Diadophis > Diadophis punctatus. The sequence continues at coordinate 616,566 of JALIGW010000105.1, forward strand.
CCCTTATTCTATTCTATTCTATTCTATTCTATTCTATTCTATTCTATTCTATTCTATTCTATTCTATTCTATTCTATTCTATTCTATTCTACTCTACTCTACTCTACTCTACTCTACTCTACTCTACTCTACTCTACTCTACTCTACTCTACTCTACTCTTATTCCATTCCATTCCATTCCATTCCATTCCATTCCATTCCATTCCATTCCATTCCATTCCACTCCACTCCACTCCACTCCACTCCTATTCCTATTCCTATTCCTATTCCTATTCCTATTCCTATTCCTATTCCTATTCCTATTCCTATTCCTATTCCTATTCCTATTCCTATTCTATTCATTCCTGCTGGCTTTCGATAGACTGGCCTCCCCTCTTGACAATGTAGGGATGTGTAGAAAGTTAGCACCCACCCCTCTCCTAGAAGAATGAAATACTTTGAGGAATATTTTTTTTAAAGGCAGATTATTATAATTCTCATAGGGAGAAATGGAGAAACAAGCTCTTGGAGACAGAAAGCAGTCCCCATCTTTCTTAATAGCCCACAGCAGATGTCAGCACTTCAGAGATAAAGAGCTTATTGAAGGAAGCCAAGTATCTAGGTAGCTCTATTCATAAGCAAATATCCTCACTCAAGAGCCAACACAGGGCAAAGCCATTAAGCCACAATAGGAATTGCCCAACATCCTTTAAGACAGCCCCCTCATTGCATCACCCTCAGACACGTCAACCAAACGCAGCTCAGACAAACACCTAGGATTTGTACTTTGCCTATAGAGCCAGCTATGAACCCTACATAACCCTTACATGGCCCCATGGGAGTCTGACAACAGCCAATAGAATACACGTTCTTGCACAGGAACAGGAAGCTCAAGTGCAAAGCCCAAGAGAAGGTATAAAGAAAACCCCACTCTCAACTCCATGAGGTCGGCTGCACCAGAACCATGTGCTTGGTGGTTCTGCTTCATCATTAAACCTTCTTTCCAACCAGCCTCCATGTTTCCAGTGTCTTCCTCCCAGCTTGGAACTGGACCAGATGGATATTTCTTCCCACAGATGGTTTCCAGCTAAGCCAAACAAACAAGATTTTAAACAACAGTTAGTAGAGCTGCAATGCCTGTAATGGGAGAACGGACTTTTGCAGTGCCCTTTGACAGTGACTCACAACTGTTTTGCCAAAATCTGGTTTATACTTCTGGTTTCTGACAAAAACTGGCCTGCAATGAACAATGGGCTCCCTTAATGACCTCAACATTCACTTTAGGACCACCATGAAAAACATTGTTAAAATCATGTGGTGGGGTCATGCGATGACCTGCTTGATAACCGTCATGACTTGCAACGGTAATCGTCAGGCTCCATTACAGTTGTAACTCAAGGACTGCCTGTATAATCTTAGCTTAATTCTACAGCCACAAACCCTAGTTGCAACTTTTCATAACCCACTCTCTGCTTCTTACGTAGCTGTCTGATAATGGAAGCTTATGGTTCAAGGACTTTCTCAAGTTGCAAGAACCGCATGAGTTAATATCACCTCACTTTAACTTTTAAAGTATTCAAAAGCGTTTGTTCAACAGCTTTTCAGAAGGAAAGAAGAGCTATTAAGGGCAGGGGGGAGGAAACACACAATTTGAAATGCCAGGTTTAACAACTGTGTTTAAATTTGCAAGACATGTTAAGCCAAAGCACAGTTCGATATTTTGGGGGCTCTAACAGCCTGCACAAACCCAGCTTTTGCAGCCTACAACTCAGTTTAGTGATTTCTAGACTTATTAGCAGTGGCTTAAAGCATGTTTTTGTTAAGCCCTGCAGGCAGGCAGTTTATTACTTTAGCTAGCTTATTCTTAAAACGCATGTTTCTACATTCTAATGCGTTACATTTTAGCGTTCACGATTGTTAGCAGGCTACATTATTGGACGTGCGAGGCAGAAGTGGTGAGAACTGACATTGCAAGCGTCTAAAAAGGAATGTTTTAGTGACTGCAGAGAAAAAAATGTTATGCCATAGCTGCACATTTATATTTAAGAACCATTTATCAACAGCATAAGAGAGTACAATGCTAAGTGTTTCTTGACTCAACTGATGATAAAGATATATTTTCCAGGCCTATTACAAACTGCATCACATTAAACAAGCATGCTTAGAAAAACAGCATCTGATGAAGTCACCTAGTCTGGGTAATAATGAAACGTCTGCAAGAAAATCACCACGCTCAGAGAGCACCAAGGACCTCACATTTCAACCCGGAGCTACAAATATTCTCCTTTATTGGTTAAAAAAAAGCCATTGGAGAAGGACAGCGCCTTCCTAAGCAGATTGGGTTTCACATATTCTTACCACCAGTTTGCCGCGTGCACACTCGCTTTGCGCACATGCGCGCCTTCCACGCATGCACCAAGCCTTCTGTGCATGCGCTTTGCTCATGCGTGCGCCTTCTGCACATGCGCCCAGCCTTGAAAATGTGGCTAATTTGGATTCCATTACCTCAGGGAGGGTGGGCCGCCCTAACACAGTTGCCGCTAACGGTTTGCCCGAACCGGTGCGAACCGGATGAATACCACCTCTGATCATAAGCAAAAGAATAAAGAGACCTCGCCATTCGAAAGCAGTCTGCACAAACTCCTTTCCCACATCACCATTTCTTACAGTCAGTCACTTAAATATGAGCCAGCCATGTGCAGCAGCTGCCAAAAAAGCCAACACAGTTCTAGGCTGCATTAACAGAGGGATAGAATCAAGATCACATGAAGTGTTAATACCACTTTATAATGCCTTGGTAAGGTCACACTTGGAATACTGCATTCAGTTTTGGTCACCACGATGCAAAAAGGATGTTGAGACTCTAGAATGAGTGCAGAGAAGAGCAACAAAGATGATTAGGGGACTGGAGGCTAAAACATATGAAGAACGGTTGCAGGAACTGGGTATGTCTAGTTTAATGAAAAGATGGACTAGGGGAGACATGATAGCAGTCTTCCAATATCTCAGGGGCTGCCACAAAGAAGAGGGACTCAAGCTATTCTCCAAAGCACCTGAAGGTAGAACAAGAAGCAATGGATGGAAACTAATCAAGGAGAGAAGCAACTTAGAACTAAGGAGAAATTTCCTGACAGTTAGAATAATTAATCAGTGGAACAACTTGCCTCCAGAAGTTGTGAATGCTCCAACACTGGAAGTTTTTAAGAAGATGTTGGATAACCATTTGTCTGAAGTGATGTATGGTTTCCTGCCTAAGCAGGGGGTTGGACTAGAAGACCTCCAAGATCCCTTCCAACTCTGTTATTCTATTCTATTAAGTACAAGACAATGGACTCACTCTAAATCTTCCCAGCTTCCAATATGTTTGTTCCACCTGAGAAGCATTTTCCCCCCTTTCTATTAGACGATCGCTTTTCCAGGCAGCGCCAGCTCCATTGGGCTCCAATGGCTTGATTCAGCCATTGTGATTTATGCAGTCTTTGATGAATGGCAGAGTGAGGTTAATTTGGTTTGGAAGCTTTTTCTAGCATCCTGGATTAATAGTGAAAAATGCACCTACCATATTTTTCGGAGTATAAGACGCACCTTAGTTTTTGGGGAGGAAAATATGGGAAAACAATCTGCCTACCAAGTATTCATCTGGCTAGCATCCTTAGTCTGGTCAGCTTCAGCACATTATTTTATCCCCTGGTTAGGACTAGAAAAAAACTTATTCGGTGCAAGTAGAGCAATGAAAAAAAATTCTGCAAAGACTTAGGGCTGGAAAAACATTCTTTGGAGAGAGTAACAATGAAAAAGCCTGCAAGGTAAGAGCTGGGAAGATCTGTTAGCACCTAGTTAGGGCTGGAAAAAAAGCTACATTCGAAGTATAAGACACACCCAAATTTTCAGCCACTTTTAGGGAGGAAAAAGGTGCCTCTTATACTCCGAAAAATACGGTACTTTACTTCATGAAAAACCTTTGCGTTGGGTTTTAGCTACTTCAGGAATCATGCTTTTAAAAACGTTTTCCCTCCCCTCTGTTTCCTTTCAGACATTTTAGGGCTCTTTACCCATTAGTCCTTGTGTCATTGTTGCAGTTTTAAATTTCCGTTGGTATTGTAATCTTTAAAAGTACACTTTTGTGGGAGAGCCAGTTTGATGGAGGAGTCTCAGTGTTTGGGCCAGCCACTGGTTTTATCCGTCCCTTTGTTCCTCCTCCAGCTATAAAAGCTAGAAGTAATATTGAGGATTAATTTTCCATTGCCAGTTGCTTATCTGTTGATTCAAACCAATTGTTTGAGCCAGCTTTCTCTGTGGGCCAAATAAACTCACCTTTTGCCAACACAGCTCAGAAATTGAAAAAGAAAAAATATTCTGCAGGCAGAAAAAATATTCTGCAGGCAGAAAAAATATTCTGCAGGCAGAAAAAAACAACAATCTATTGCAGCTGACTTTAGACTTAACTCCAAGTCTCTGCTGCTCTTCGGGCCTCACAGCCAACTCATAATACACCCTGTTCCTAATTTTGCACAGTGTATTTTTTTCTCTAAACAAGGCTTATATTATTTCTCTGCCTGTAAAACAAAACCATGATAATTTATTGGAACCAACAAAACTAGGCTAGGAATATGCAGCGCTGGGAAAGAGTAAGAAAAAATGGAATGGCAATTTATTACCTTCCAGGAAAGTACTAGAATAATCAGAACTGATAGACGAATTCTAATCCTGAAATAAGGAAAGAAGGTAGGATGTTAACATTGGCCTCCATTTGTGTTCCAGATACAGATAAGGAACAATTCTAGGAAATATTCCCCCCCCCCCCAAGATATTAATAGGAATTACAGAGGAGGGAAAAATAGGAGATATGGATGATGTGTTAGATCCAAGTTCGGAGAAAATGTGGTAGAGGAAGGAAGGAAGGAAGGAAGGAAGGAAGGAAGGAAGGAAGGAAGGAAGGAAGGAAGGAAGGAAGGAAGGAAGGAAGATAACAATAGCACACTTATATACCACTTCACAGTGCTTTACAGCCCTCTCTAAGTGGTTTACAGAGTCAGCATATTTGCCCCCAACAATCTGGGTCCTGATTTTACTGACTTCGAAAGGATGGAAGGCTGAGTCAACCTTGAGCTGGTCAGGATCGAACTCCTGGCTGTGGGCAGAGTTAGCCTGCAATACTGCATTCTAACCACTGTGAAGGAAAGAAAAGAGAAAAGAGAAAAGAGAAAAGAGAAAAGAGAAAAGAGGGGAAGGAAAGGGAGGGGAGGGGAGAGGAGGAGAGGGGAGGGAAGGAGAGGGAAGGGAAGGAGAGGGGAGGGAAGGGAAAGGAGAGGAGAGGAGAGGGAAAGGAGAGGAGAGGAGAGGGAAAGGAGGGGGAAGGAAAGGAAAAAAGAGGGAAGGAGAGGAGAGAAAAGGAAAGGAAAGGAAAAGCTATCAAGAAAGGCTTAGAAACCAAAAATATTGAAATACTGGCTTTGACTGATGTTTGGGTGATTAGAAGATCTGAAAGCAAGAGACTACATTTTTTCCAGCAAGACATAGCATATTTTTGATGTGTTGTTCTCTTGAGTCATACGCTACTCTTCAGCCAAAACCACAGTGTAGCTTAGCATCATTTATTAGCCTTGCCTTGTGATTTATAAACCACAATTCATGGCTTTGTTCATGGAACAAACCCAGTCGCTACTGGATGATTTGATTAACCATGATAGAGCTGAGGTGGCGCAGTGGTTAAAGTGCAGCACTGCAGTTCAGCAGTTCAAATCTCACCGGCTCAAGGTTGACTTAGCCTTCCATCCTTCCGAGGTCGGTAAAATGAGGACCCAGATGGTTGGGGGGCAATATGCTGAACCCTGTAAACCTGCTTAGAGAGGGCTGTAAAGCACTATGAAGCGGTATATAAGTGCTAAGTGCTATTGCTATTAAGCAAGCTGCAGCTTGGTGCAAGATTAAAGCCAGGCTATTAACTGCATGCATCTCTACGGTCATCTGTTTTGGCTTCTAAATAACCCTTAATAAGCTGGGAACTACAGTAACTGCCCAAGATCCATTGTCCTGGTTGATTGTGATAATCGTGATCAGTAGATCTCCTTTGGCTGCACGTCTCTTCCAAGCAGCAGAAGAAGCAATGATTTGCTTCTGTTAAAAGGGAAACTCTTATAATGAGTGAAGAGAACAAGCCCCTTTTCTCTAACTAGAGATGCACCATGGATTTCTACCTGTCCAATTCCTAATTTATCTACAGTTCTGTTGCTTTCGAAAGCAGCGATCCTGACATTGTTAGGCTGATTTTTATCACCAAGCAATTGGCACTTCTCGGAATGGCCTCGAGGCACGGCTTTGCTCCATTTCGTGAATCCATGCAGCTCAGAAACTTATTCAGCCCTGTAACCATGACAAAACCTTTCTTCCATAAGTAGATCTTATGGGTGAAATGTTGGGATTTCTTTCAAGAAAAAATACTTTGAAAGTTTCTATTGCTATCAGCAAAGTGATACTTCCGAACCACCCTTAAGTGTGAGATTCAAACAGTGGTCTGCACACAATTTTGATTTAAGCATGGTTTGTTAGACATGCCATAGTTATCACATGCCACACTCACTTCAGGTATAGTGGATAACACGCTGGGCCAAAATCAGATTAAGTACTCCAATATCAGATAAGATAGAAAATCAGTTGGCTGTGTCAACCCTGACGGGAACCTGGCTGATTAAGACATGCAGTGATGGGTTCCTACTGATGCGGTCCACTCTATAGCACTGGTAGCGGCCCGCTGGTGATGTCACAGTACCGGTGCGGTCGGTTGCCGGTGCCTGGGCGCCGCCATTAAAAAAATTTTTTTTTAAATTTTTTTTTTAAAAAATTCTTCTGCGCATGCCCAGAAGCCGAGCTTCCGGCACTGCGCATGCGCTGCCTTCCTACCCCACAGTGAGTCAAAGCAGGGGAGGATGGCTGAGGGAGCGCGTGAGACGCTGAAAGAACGGGCGGCAGGAGCTATCTCCATTCCCCTCCCTTCAGCAGTCCGAGAAGCTATAAACGCGCGGTGATGATCCTAGGCATTTTCACACGTTTGAGGCTTCTCGAGCTGCTGAGGGGAGGGGGAATGGGCGGCAGGACCTATCTCAGTTTCCCTCCCTTCAGCAGTCCGAGAAGCCACACCCACCCAGTCACATGGCTGGCAAGCCACACCCACAAAATAAGCCACGCCCACAGAGTGGTAGTAAAAAAATTAGGAACCCGCCCCTGAAGACATGGCTCTTCCTGCAGGCAGGGTTCTGAGACAATTTTACATCTGAGGTCTCCCCCATGTATGCATGGCGTTGTGTGTCTTCTTAAAACTTGTTAAAAATTGTTTTTAATGATTTTATCGTTTGGTGTTCTTTAAAATGCTGTACGCCGCCCTGAGCCCTTAGGGAGTAGGGCGGCATAGAAGAATTCCCAAATAAATACATAAACAAACCTCGGAGCCTTTCTGAAAAACCTGGTCCTTCCTGTTCCATTGGGAGCCGAGAAGTTTATAGCTGCTTAATTCCGTTCAGGATTGTAGCCGTCAGCCCTTCTGTTGACAGAGGTCAAAGGGTTCAGTTGGCTGTTCTTGTTAGAGGAAAATTGAATTGCCTTGATTTTTTTATTATGAGCCTCACCGTTCCGTTCAACATTGTTCAAGGAGCTCCTGGGATCAAGACTTCAAAGGAAAACCAATCAAATAGGCTCTTATGAAACACAGCTCCCATCTAAGATATGCCTGGCCTCTTTATCAGTCAAGATAAGAGTGTTTCCAGGGAGAAATTAGTTCAAAATGAGTTACGACCTCCCTTAATTCATCGCCCAGAAGCCAGGCATATTTTATTAAAGTGATCATAGGTTTACAGATCAAGAGCCTTAAGTGTTTCCTATAGAAAGGAGCGCAAGATTACTTTCCAACATTTCAGGTCTGTTAAATCAATAAGAGTTTTTTAAAAAAATGTTATTTAATAAGTGCAACAAGAAGGTCCAGCTTCCTAAAATTGGAAATTAGGTTAAGCCATATACCCACAATGGAGAAACGGTTGATGGAACTTGCAGAGATGGCTAAATTAACTTTTGATCAGGGAAAATATGACTTACATTTATGGCTGACTTACAGACTTTTACCATGAAATACAAAAAAAAAATCACTTATCGTTTGTGGTTATCTTAATTATGAAAAAACCTGGATAATAGGGATAACAGGTTTTTTTTGTAATCCTAGAATAAGTTTGCAAATTGTACTTATATTTGCCGCAAAGGAAATCAGAAGCTGCTTATTGGTAAGGCCACACTTGGAATACTGCATTCAGTTTTGGTCGCCACGATGTAAAAAGGATGTTGAGACTCTAGAAAGAGTGCAGAGAAGAGCAACAAAGATGATTAGGGGACCGGAGGCTAAAACATATAAAGAACGGTTGCAGGAACTGGGTATGCCTAGTTTAATGAAAAGAAGGACCAGGGAAGACATGATAGCGGTGTTCCAATATCTCAGGGGCTGCCACAAAGAAGAGGGAGTCAAGCTATTCTCCAAAGCACCTGAGGGCAGGACAAGAAGCAATGGGTGGAAACTAAACAAGGAGAGAAGCAACCTAGAACTAAAGAGAAATTTCCTGACAGTTAGAACAATTAATCCGTGGAACAGCTTGCCTCCAGAGGTTGTGAATGCTCCAACACTGGACGTTTTTAAGAAGATGTTGGATAACCATTTGTCTGAAGTGGTGTAGGGTTTCCTGCCTAAGCAGGGGGTTGGACTAGAAGACCTCCAAGGTCCCTTCCAACTCTGTTGTTGTTGTTGTTGTTATTCTTTCTGCATTTTTCCTTTTTCCTTTCTTCACTCCTTTCTTCTGTTCTTCATTAGTTTGTGCTTTGATGTTCTTTGCAAAACTTTTAATAAAACTTACCAAAAAGAAAAAAATAAAAGAAAGAGAAGAATTGGGCTGAGACACAGATTAGTCATTCATATTATTCGAGTGATGAGCAGCCGTAATTCCATCTTTATGTTTATTTATTAAATTTATATGCCACCCATCTTGCTATCCAGATAGACCCTTCCAAGCTACTGGGAAACTCCTGGGGACTACCTGGTGATATGGTACGGTCACTAAAACGGCAAGCATAAGACTAACCATATCTGGATTGCAGAAATCCCAACGTGCAGTAGATGGCAGCAGAGAAGTGTTTTTACCTCGTTGCTATCATTAAAGGATGCTTTGGCTTGTTTGGCCTGGCCAAATTTTTAAACCTAGCCTCCCCCTCCTGTTTTTAGTGTGATAATGGTTTATCGTGAAGGCAGCTGTCCTGGTTCACCTCTCAACATCCTGAAAATTGACTTTGGAGCCAATTACAGGCCTTTTTTTTTTGAGGCAGTTTTAAGGATTGAAATAAAAATGATTTGTCACTTTTAAAAACTGGGGGGGGAAACATGAAGAAACCAAGTCAAGGGTGATCTTCGATTTTGAAAACAAAATTGGTGTAGTTATAGGGCCAAAATTCAGCCATTTCACTGCTGTAAATATCAGGGGGGGGGGGTCATTGATTGTTCACACCTGCAATCAATCATGGCTTGCAGGCCATAATGGCTAAGCCAAAGCAAACCCAACCAAGTTAGGGTTTAACATCCTAGCCAGCAAAAGTTTCAATTTCTATGTGACCCAATATTGGAGAACAAAGGAAGAAATTCTCCCATGGTTTGTTTTAGAAACATATCCCCGACACCATTGGAATTAATAAGTAACTGCTGAGTTTAGGCGATGTAGAAACATAAACAAATGATCAAATCACCATCTGTCACACTGTCTATTTCCTCTGTCACCTTTGCAACAAACAGAACATATGTAGAAGGCTGTTTTTCCTTCGTTTCTTTTTCGAGCATAGCACTCTAGTTGCAGACTTACCAAATGGTGGGACTTGACCCAGTAACTACAGCATGGTACCGGTCTCTGAAACATCAATCTTGTGAAGCAACATTCTAGTAACTTGTTCCCATCCTGTGTTTACTTAGGAAGCAAAGCCTGAGCAGCCCAAGAGTAATTCCCAAGTAAAAGTCCAATTATGTGTATTGTGTCAAGAAGAAATCTGTGAAGTATGTATGGGGATTCTCAGTCCTCCAGGTCATGGTTGTCCCAAAGGTGCTTTTTCTGGAGGCAACTGGACTTTCTTGTTTTGCTTGAAGACGTTTCGCTTCTCATCCAAGAAGCTTTTTCAGTTCTGACTGAATGGTGGGGAATGGAAGGATTTATATCCCTTCAGTCATGACTATATCATCATCACGCCCTACTCCTGAGTCCCTCGGGAGTAGGGCGGCATATAAGAACCAAGAAATAAATAAATAAATAAATAAATAAATAAATAAATAAATAAATAAATAAATAAATAAATAAATAAATAAATAAATCATTTTAAAAAGAGCCGAGGTGGTGCAGCGGTTAGAGGCAGTACTGCAGGTCACTTTAGCTGACTGATTCACAGGTCAGCGGTTCAAATCTCACCGGGCTCAGGGTTGACTCAGCCTTCCATCCTTCCGAGGTAGGTAAAATGAGGACCCAGATTGTTGGGGGCAATATAAATATACATTGCTTACTGGTGTAAACTGCTTAGAGAGTGCTTGCACTGTGAGGCGGTATATAAATCTCACAAAATAAATAAAATAAATAGGTAAAATGAGGACCCAGATTGTTGGGGGCAATATAAATATACATTGCTTACTGGTGTAAACCGCTTAGAGAGTGCTTGCACTGTGAGGCGGTATATAAATCTCACTAAATAAGTAAGTAAGTAAGTAAGTAAGTAAGTAAGTAAGTTAAGTAAGTAAGTAAGTAAGTAAGTTAAGTAAGTAAGTAAGTAAGTAAGTAAGTAAGTAAGTAAGTAAGTAAATAAATAAATAAATAAATAAATAAATAAATAAATAAATAAATAAATCATCATCATTTGTTTATTTGTTTGTTTGTTTGTTTGTTTACATTTGTATGCCGCCCAACTCCCGAAGGACTCTGGGCGGCTTACAGCAAACAAAAACAATTCATTTAAAAAAACATCATAAAACAAGTGATTAAAAAATACATTTAAACTTTAAAAAATGGGTCACCATCAGTGAGCTTTTGGACAGCATTACTTGGTCTGTTGTGTGGATGTTTGCGTGGTTCAGGGAGGGGAATTTGTGGTGGGTGGGGGTGTGTTTTTGGGATTGTTATGTGTGTTGGGCCTGGTCTTTGGGCGTTATGTGAATTTTGTTGTATGGGTATACTGAGTATATACGTAGAGTGGCAATAATAAAGTAATTAATGAAATGACCAGTTTTCTGCAAGGAATATAAATCCTTTCATTCCCCACTATCCTGTCAGAGCTGAAGAAGCTTCTTGGATGAGAAGCGAAACATCTTCAAAGAAAAACCAGAAAGTCCAATTGCCTCCTGAAAAAGCACCTTTGGGACAACCATGACCTGGATGACAGAACCTCTACAGATACTGACTTGAAGGCACTCCCTCCCTCCCTCCCCCCATCCATCCATCCATCCCCCAGTCTCTCATAATAGGGTTGATTTCAGAGTTGCTGTTTAGAACACAAGAGCGTAATTGCCGGCTCAAGATTTCCATTGTTCATCTCATCCTGCAGAATTAATTTCAGTTCATCTGAGACATGCAAATGAGCAATTGGAAATGGTAAAGTGAAGATAGGCCCCGAGATAGTTGGCTGGCTTGTTTTCCCCTCGCGTGCTTCCAAGGAAACTTAATTTGCTTCTTGATTTGATTATGTGTAAAATGCTTGGTCGGTTCGGAAGCCTCGAGAAACCAGCAGGAAGAAAAAAGAAAAAGGAAAAAGAAAAAGGAACATGACGCCCAAGAATGGGTTTTATTCACCTTGGCCAAAGAGGACTTTAGGGACATCTCACTCGAGTTGACCTTAATTTAAAAACCGTAGATTCAAAGAAGTGCAGGAGAAACAGCAAGGGAGAAGTTGGAAGTTGTCAACTCCTTGCTGTTCTACTCATCCTACCGTACCTGTTTCAACAAGGTCAGTGATGGCCTTAATTGCTGGGGAGAATGTGCTCGGGAGGACAATTAAAAATATGTTTTCAAATGTCCCAGCATGTTTGCAGTTGCCTCAACCATTACACACTGACAGAGGTTTTAATCTAATAGGGGAATAGAATTCCTCCTGCTACCCTGATTATGAACGATCATGTTCTGTCTAATTAAGAAGCATTTCTGCTTCTCTCCCTCCTTTGCCTCAGCAAATAACTGGATGGATGTCTTTGCTTTTATAGTTCTTGCAGAGGATTTTCTGTGCATGCAGGTGTCCTCTGAAACCTCTCAAGTAGGAGCGTCCAACCTTGGCAACTTTAAGACTTGCGGACTTCCACCCCCAGAATTCCCCAGCCAGCCATGCATGCATGGCTGGGGAATTCTGGGAGGTGGAAGTCCACAAGTCTTCAGTTTGCTCAGGTTGGACACCCCAAATCTAGACAGATTCAGCCCTCTCCACCAGAGAATATTTAGCAAAACTGCTTACCAGTGTTGCTGCCTACTGAAGGAGGTTAGCACCTACCCCTCTCTCCTAGAAAAATGAAATATCCTAGGAAATATTAAAAAGGCAGGATATTATATAGAATATCCCTAGAGAAATGGAGAAATGTGTTTTTAGGCAGGACACAGACTCACTCTTAGTAGCCCCCACCTTTGTCAATGTGCCATCAAGGAATGGCCCAGCTCACTCATCCCCCCCCCTTTGTTAATAGCCTGGACCAGTCTATTCTACATAACAAAGATCTACCTCCTTCAGACAGAGCCATATTAGGAATTGCCCAAAGCCCTTTCATTACACCACATGGGAGCTGGGAAGATTGCATCAGCCAGCGGGGCTCAAGGAAGCTTGGACTCAAGACAGCCTACAGAGTTGTCCTTGCATGGCTCCATGGGAGTCTGACAGCCAATCGGAGTGCATTACATACACAGGAACAGCGAATTAAGAGGTGGGGCTCAACAGAGGTCATAAAACCAAGGGACTCAGCATCTTTTTGCCCCCTTTTCTCTTCACCCAACATCTGGAAGCATGTGATCCACCTTTTCTGTTCAGGAGCTCATGCCATGTGCTCCTGTCCTCCATTAAACCTTCTTTCCAAGCAACTTCCATGAATCCAGTGTCTTTCCCCCCACTTGGAACTGAACCCAGAAGGACATTCCTTCCAACACTACAAATGAAGGGAACATTGCCAGTGTAATTTAATCAATCTGCTTTTATTGTTTAATATGGCTAAAAGGAGTTGGAGAGGTGGAGCTCTTGCCTCACAATCAGGAGGTTGTGAGTTCGATCCTAGGTAGAGGCAGATTTGGGTCTCCTGCTTGGGCAGGGGGTTGGACTAGATGACCTGCAAGGTCCCTTCCAACTCTGTTAATCTGTTAATTATGTTAAACATATTAGGTTATTTGCAGCTTGTTGTTAAAATGACCGTGTGCTTTTTATTCAGCATTAGCTGAGCTGAATTATGAGAAACTTCTGAGATTTTTCTTCCTGGTTTCCCAAAAGCATCAATTTTCCAGAAAATAATTCAGTCTGTTTGTTGGCCTTCTTTCTAATATTCCAATTTACCTTCCCTCATCCTCTCTCCCTGCCTTCTCTATTATAATGCCAGTTGTAACTATTTCAAGACCTTTAGTTCAGGTAGCTTTGGGGTGGGGAAGTTTGACAAAGTTTCCGAACTGAGTTTTTGAATCAGCACCTTTTTGTGTTGTGAAGTGTTACTAAAACTATGAGAAAAAAAGCAGTGTCTTCATGCATCTTAAATAACATGAACGCTTCTCGCTGAGGGAGACAAAATACTCGCAAGTTGCAGTTACACAATGGCACTTTATTGGCAGCAAACCACAAAATGTTTCATCAAGAAAAGACAACACAGCAAACCTCTATAATTAGAAAAATACTAATCAGGCTTACTTAAGTAGTAATACGTTGGAATATATCCATTTCATAGTTTTAGGCACTATGGTAACTTGAGAAGAGCAAAGCAGAGACGAGGTCAAGGATATATAAATTACATTTTTAAGACCGACAGGCAGATTTAAGAGCAGTCCTGTTTCCTGCAGTGTTTTGGGATCCCTTCACTTGTCTCCTATGACTGCACCAGGAATATATTTTCAGGACTTCCTGGAATACAAGATGAATAACTGATCTACCTTAGAACCCAGAAGGTCGTTTCTAGCAGTCGGTGGAGCAGAAGAAAGAGTTCCCAATCAGTAAGTCAAGCTCGACATCTCAAAATACTTTGTTATTTGAAATAACCTTCGAAGAGGTTTTCTCAAGAACTTTTTAGCCAATCCAAGATCCTTCTGGGGCAGAACCACCATTTGAAGCAGGCTAGTTAGGGTCATTTCCAGAGGTTGGTGGAAGTAGTGGCTGTTCATTGGGTGATAGTCCTTCCTCAGGCAGAGGTTCAACTTCCTCTCCCATTTCCGTCTCTACTATTTCATTTCCTTCTTGTGCCATAGATGATTCGGGTTCTAGGTAGGTTATTTCAACTGGAACTTCAGCCGTAGGGTGCAGCTCTTCTCCTCCTGGGTTAGGAACGTCAGGAGCATAATCATTCGGTTGAGAGGCTTCTTCTTGGACGCTGGAGTACTCGCACTTGCTCGTCTTATCGCCCATCTCTCAATATGCAGCGACACAACAGGCCAAGGAACTGATCTATTATGGAGATGGCAAGCAGCAGCAGCAAAATTGCAGTGAGAAATCACCTGGATGAGAACACCACAGTGAGTTATTGATCTTTTATTACGACTGTAATGAAAAATTTGCTCATTGAAACTACTAGGTGCAAAAAAACAACAACAGAGGCATTAGATTTCAAGAGGAAGAGTGATAGGTTTACTAATGTTGGATCAGAGGGGCCTTCAGCCAATAGTGCAGTAAGAGGAAACTGTTTGGTGGACACAAGTGGGCCCAGAGATACCTGTGGTGTATCAACTACACAACAGATACTTAATCTCCTTTGCCAGAAACACAGCGGTAGAAAGAAAGCAAGCATCTGCCTGTAGCATCAGAGTCCCAGCGGGCAATCTTAGAAAATGAAAATAACAGGCAAGCAGTCCAGTAATTTATCCAAACTGCATTTCTCTCTCAGGGGAAAAAGAAAAAAGAAAAAATACCAGTAAAATAAGCTCAGATGGATGGAACGTACAACTTCATAGTCCTTGGTGGTGTTTGTGACATCAAACCACCCCTGCAGATATGTTGTGAGACTACCCAAGATATGTTCGCAATTGCACGGAGAGGATGAAGAAGATAGGTTTCCTGACCCTCAAGATGGCTAGATTAGAAAAAAACTTTGACCAGCTCACCCCTAATAGACCAGGGGCAAGTAACCAGATACCTCCAGATGTTTTAAATATGTTTTCTCCCAGCTTAAGCCAGCATTATGAGAGGCAAGGGGACTGTAGGAGATATTCCAAAATATCTAGAGAGCACCCAATCCTCTGTCCCTATGATAGAACTTCAATGGTCCCATCTAGAAGATACCTTCTCTATTTAACTTCATGTGGACTAGCTGCCCTAGACCATGGGTAGGCAAAGTTGGCTCTTCTATGACTCATGGACTTCAACTCCCAGAATTTCTGAGCCAATCATGCTAGCTTAGGAATTCTGGGAGTTGAAGTCCACGAGTCATAGAAGAGCCAACTTTGCCTACCCCTGCCCTAGACTAAGCACAAAGCCTGTTTTACAGGACCAGAATTGAACTTTGGCACCAAAAAGAGGTTTAGAAGCCAAGCCCATCTCATCGCTTTGGCTTAGTCAACATTCTCTGGCAGCAAACCAGCTTCCTACAGCAACTTGATTAATCTTGTTGATATAGGAGGACATTCTGTAGTTTGAGGTGAAGGATAAATGGTCTCTTCCGTCTCCCTGTATATTTCCTGTGTAGGCAATTAAGTAAGCCATCTAAACTAGCTAACCAGTTTCAATTAACCATAGTGAAAGGCTTAGTTTAACATTGCACCATGGTTTGTATCATTATAGCTGAAGGGTCCATGATGTATTGAATCAACTCCCCGTTGAATAAATTTGACCCAACATTCTATTGTATAGATCATTTTATAAACCAAAGTAACTGGGTTCACACAGCTCACTAAGCAAGCTTAACCACATTATGGCTTAGTAGAACGTGTGAACTCAGAAAGAATTATGGGCCTCAGTTTCCCCAGGCACTTGTGTCAGCACATTTGCTTGCCTGGTATTGACACCCCACCTTTTGAAGTCAACTATGGGCACACCAACATGTAGTTGCCGTATTTGCAATTAGTTTTATAGAATGCCTGCCATTGACTGTACAAGCTAATGGCATAATTTACATACCGTAAAGCTATAAAAAGAGCAACCTTTATTGATAGCTACATACTTCCCTGCTGCAATCAATATCTTTACAGAGGGAGCTGTAACCCTTAGCCTAGTATTCTACTTAATGCTTGTCAGTTCTATTAAGCATCTTTCTACAAAAAAAAAAAGGTTTTTCTTCTGCAAACACAACCCCACACCAAGAAGAAAACTCACCAGCAATGCTCTTCACCAGATAGTCTCATTTCCTGCCTTACAGGAAGTACTTTTATAGTATCTGGGAGTCACACAGACGAATCTCCAAATGCTAGTTCTGCTAAACTAGCATTCCTCTAAGGCTACAGCTATTGGTTGAGGCTAGAGCCAATCTTCCAGCTTAAACCATGTTTATAGTCCCAAAACAGCCTCACCTACCAAGGTAGTTAACTGAAGTTTAACCTAACATACACCCTTAGCCCTTCAGTTTAGGTATGAAGTAGGATACAATATGAATTCAAGAATCACTCATGCTTGTATTCTCCAAACACAACCACTGTAATATTCTACCTATCTTCTGTTACAGTTTTGAGTTAGGACTTTGGATAAAAAAACGGATTCAGCTTTAAAAGAAAAATGGAAGAGAAGCAATACAGGTACAAATGATCTCTGCCCTTCCCATCAAGTTTCTAACTTTGAATTTGTCCTTGGTGTGATTCTCTTGGTCTGTTTTTACACTTACAAACAAATGATAGCCAAAGCTTTTTATCTTGTAGAGGTGGGTGCTGTGATCTATATACTACGTGAAATTACTTCCCTTGTGCTTAAATTGAGAGTTTGAGCATGGGATAGATCATAATCCTTAAATATATAAAAATCCTTGCTAGACTCTGGTAAATTGATCGGGGAAAGTTCTTTAGCAGGACATATTTTGAACAAAGAGGACAGGATTTGGTTCCAATAAAGGAGAATATTTGCAGCTCGGGGTTGAAATAAGGGGTCATTGGTGCTTGGCTGATTTCTTGCAGATGTTTCATTACCCAAACTAGATAACATCATTAGTGCTAGATGATCATGTGCTGCCACTGATGATGTTACCTAGTTGGGTAATGAAACGTCTGCAAAAAAACAACCAAGCTTAGAGAAGTCTAAAGACCCCTTAGGATTTGGTTCACTAGCATTTTCTAGAGCAGTGTTTCTTAACCTGTATATATAATAGAATAACAGAGTTGGAAGGGACCTTGGAGGTCTTCTAGTCCAACCCACTCCTTAGGCAGGAGACCCTTTACCATTTCAGACAAATCAATCTCTTCTTAAAGACTTCCAGTGTTGGAGAATTCACAACTTCTGGAGGCATGTTGTTCCACTGGTTAATATGAAATGGTATAGGATCTCTTGCTTGAGCAGGGGGCTGGACTAGAAGACCTCCAAGGTCCCTTCTGGCTCTATTCTGATCCTGAGAACCTTGGCAACTTAAAAATGTGTGGACTTTAACTCCCAGAATTCCCCAGCCAGCATAAACACAATCTCAGATTGTGTAGCAAGAGAAGGAAAACGTTCACCCTGGGAGGATATTTGCATTTTTAGGGATTCTACACATAAGTGTGGCAGTTGTCCTGAGATGTCTACCTCCATTTTCCACATTTTTCATACCCGGGGACAGAAAACAAGGAACATTTTTTTTTAAAAACGTTGGAAATGGCAGAACATGGACAAAAGGATGATTCACTTCTTTGAGGTCTACTTCTCTCTTTCTTTCTTTCTTTCTTTCTTTCTTTCTTTCTTTCTTTCTTTCTTTCTTTCTTTCTTTCTTTCTTTCTTTCTTTCTTTCTTTTCCTTCCTTCCTTCCTTCCTTCCTTCCTTCCTTCCTCCCTCCTCTTTCTTTCTTTCTTTCTTTCTTTCTTTCTTTCTTTCTTTCTTTCTTTCTTTCTTTTCTTTCTTTTCCTTTCCTTCCTTCCTTCCTTCCTTCCTTCTCTTTCTTTCTTTCTTTCTTTCTTTCTTTCTTTCTTTCTTTCTTTCTTTCTTTCTTTCTTTCTTTCTTTCCCTTCCCTCCTTCCTTCCTTCCTTCCTTCCTCTTTCTTTCTTTCTTTCTTTCTTTCTTTCTTTCTTTCTTTCTTTCTTTCTTTCTTTCTTTCTTTCTTTCTTTCTTTTCCTTCCTTCCTTCCTTCCTTCCTCCTCCTCTTCTTTCTTTCTTTCTTTCTTTCTTTCTTTCTTTCTTTCTTTCTTTCTTTCTTTCTTTCTTTCTTTTCCTTCCTTCCTTCCTTCTTCTTTCTTTCTTTCTTTCTTTCTTTCTTTCTTTCTTTCTTTCTTTCTTTCTTTCTTTCTTTCTTTCTTTCTTTCTTTCTTTCCTTTTCCTTCCTTCCTTCCTTCCTTCCTTCCTTCCTTCCTTCCTTCCTTCCTTCCTTCCTTCCTTCCCTCCCTCCCTCCCTCCCTCCCTCTGCCCCCCCCCCCCAAGGAGTGTCAGGAAGCTTGAAGAATTCCCTTTAGGCCAGACTCATTTAATGGTGGATGCTGGGTTTTGTCCCCTGGCCAGAGAATAACAGATAGCAGAAAGCAGGCAATGCTGATGCCAATTTTAATTTCTTTTTTTCCAACAGAAGCTTCTGAACAGTCGTTTCCCTGGGATTGTTGGTAGACTGAGATAAAGAGAAGCCAATGCTAATAGGCTTCTAACAATGCAGGGTTATTTCACAGGCAGCTGGCTGTGTTTGCTTCCTGTCTTTTACCTGCCTTTGTTCCACAATCCCTGTCTTTATTTATTTATTTGCATATAGCCGTGATGGCGAACCTATGCCCTGTGTCAGCTCCAGTGCACATGTGTGCGCTGGCCAGCTGATTTTTGGCATTCCGGAGTGTGGGGGGAGGCCGTTCTTGCCCTCCCCAGGCTTCAGGAAAGCCTCCGGAGCCTGTGGATGGCAAAAAACGGACACAATGGGCTTACCGGAAGTTCAGAAACAAACTTCCGGTTGGGCCACTGGGACATTTTCCCCCCTCCCCAGGCTTCAGGAAAGCGTCTTGAAGCCTGGGGAAGGCGAAAAGCAGCCCAACGGCCCAACTGGAAGTGGCTTCAGTGAGGTCTGTGCGCATGCGTGGGGGGAGGGCAACGCAGGGGGGTTGTGCACGCATGGCCATCTGACCACACAAAGCCTTTGTAAGCAGAATACCAACACTGACATTCCCTAAATGCCCCTGGAGATGTTTTACTTAGCATTCAGAACATTCAGAAACCAACCCACAAGCTCAGAAAATGAATCCCCCACTCTCATCCTTACACCTGAGCTACAGCTATTTGCCACTATTGTAGCTTATCATCTTATGGTCATTTCTGTACAGGTCTTGTCATTGACGGCCCCTGATCTTCATAATGTTCTATGCTAATATTCAAGAGTCATGCATTGTTTTGGTAACTACAGAAAACGTCTCTTTTTATTTAGACCAGGGGTGGCCAAACTATGGTTCTTTGAGGACCTGTGGACTTCAACTCCCAGAATTCCTGAGCCAGCCATGCATGCATGGCTGGCTCAGGAATTCTGGGAGTTGAAGTCCACAGGTCCTCAAAGAACCATAGTTTGGCCACCCCTGAAATTTTAGACCTTCTATGGAAGGCTAGATGTTATTTTATTTTTTAAAAAAACCTTCTGTCCATCAATCTACCCAGCTATCTCCTGGAAGAAAACAATGGCAAATTCTTTTGTGATGCTGCCAAGAAAATTGCATGGCTGCAGTCAAGAGGAATCAAGCTCGATTTACGAGTATCTTTACTCCTAACTGCAAGAACCAACACATTAGCTACACGCATTTCAGAGAACCATTCTTCCGCTTTGGGGAGGAAAAAAAAATCAAAGGCAATATCTTTTCATAGAACTAAATGAGAACGGTGTAAAAATAAAAGAGAAATATTAGGTAGAGGGCTAATTAAGAACTGCTTAAGTGCTCCATAAATGGCAGGTTTTACTACTTCAGAGATGCCTTTGTAGAAATGTGCAAGATATTTTTTTTTTTGCTAGCCAGAGTGACAGGGAAGATTATGTATGAGGCGCAGAGCACCAGCGACCCAATGAGATTTTTTTTTTAGCTAAGAGCCAGATTAAACAAAGATCACAGAAAGGCAATCATTACATTTAGCAAAAATAAAAGATGACAGAATAAGAGTTTCTTAATCAGTGTCAAGTGCTCTGCTGGCATCACAGCACAGAGGGAGGTTTAATTAAAGGTGAGACTGTAATTATCCAGAAGTGGTCACTCTTTATCCGCTGAAAATAGTGAGGGAAAAAATAATGCTCTTTTGCAGATCAAGCTTTCAATGGGATGGGTGAGCTGGAGATGAAGGGTAGATAATGGAATGGCTTTCAGAAAATCCAACGGAATGAGTTGTTCTCCTGTTCATTGGTGGTTCAACATGTCTTAAATTTGCCTCAGAGTAGAAAAAGCGAATAATTTATTTATTTAATTTATTTATTTATTTGTCAAACATGTATGGCAGTGATGGTGAACCTATGGCACGCGTGCACAGGTGGAACGCGGAGCCATATCGGAGGGCAACGCGAGGCGTTGCCCTATGTCAGTTCCACGGGCAAACCGGAAGTTCGGAAAAATGCACTTCCGGTTTGCCGTTGGGCTGTTTTTTCGCACTCCGGAGGATTCTGGGAAGCTTCCTGAAGCCCCGGAATGCGAAAAAACGGCAAACCGGGCAAACCAGAAGTTCGGGAAATGCACTTCTGGTTTGTCATTGGGCTGTTTTTAGCACTCCGGAGGGTTCAGGGAAGCTTCCTGAAGCCCCGGAGTGCGAAAAACAGCCCAACGGGCAAACCGGAAGTTTTACAATAGGAAGTAATACAACAGAAGTATTTGTATTAGAAAGAAGAGAAGAAGGAAGGAACCAATCTGTATTAGAAAGCAAAGAAGGCATTAAGAGTGGTTAACCTAATCTTGCGCAGCTTCTTCTCTGGTAACATTGTACTCTTAACCAGAGCATACAAAACATTTGCTAGACCGATTCTTGAATACAGCTCATCAGTCTGGAACCCACACCACATATCAGACATTAACACAATTGAGAATGTCCAGCGATACTTCACAAGAAAAGTATTACATTCCTCTGTTCACAACAGAATTCCTTATGAAACCAGACTTGAAATTTTGGGACTTGAAAATTTAGAACTCCGCCGCCTTCGATCTGACCTAAGTGTAGCTCACAAAATTATCCGCCTCAATGTCCTACCCGTTAACGACTACTTCAGCTTCAACCGCAATAATACACGAGCTCACAATAGATACAAACTTAATGTAAACCGCTCCAGACTTGATTGCAAAAATTCGACTTCAACAACACAGTTGTCAACGCCTGGAACACTTTACCTGACTCAGTAGTTTCTTCCCCAAACCCCAAAAACTTCAACCTCTTATTATCTACCATTGACCTCACCCCATTCCTAAGAGGTCGGTAAGGGGAGTGCATAAGCGCACAATCGTGCCTACCGTTCCTGTCCTATGTACCCATATAATCATACCTCTTTTACTCTTATTCATGCTTGTAATATTACATATATATTTAATCATGTTTTACTGTTTGTACTTTGCTTATAATCATATATGCTTGACAAATAAACAAATACAAATACAAAAAAGAAAGAAAGAAAAGAGAAAGGATTCAATTTGTATTAGAAAGAAATGAGGAAGAGGGGACCCAGTCAAGTGATTTAAAATGTGTGCATTGGGAAAGGATTTAAACCATTTTTGCGGGAGTGGGAGTAGGAAGCATAAATATTTCACACCAGTAGAAAGCTTCAATGGTTAAACTGGAACAAGGACACAAGATGGGAACTGCACTCTTGCAGAATATTTGTTTCTAAAGATAACTTTGCAGAATCAGATTTTTCTCATTTTAATTATAGGCTAACTACATATTTCCAAAATGGAAAAGAAGAGCCATAGGACTTTTAACATTTTTAAATGCCCTTTTGGAAGTGCGTCCTAGAAAGAGTGGTTTTTCATATATGGGGAAAATATGTGTTAGGCCCGAAGAACAACATACAGAATTACTTCCGAGTAGTTCCTTTATCATTCGTCTACAGACCGAATCTTGCCAGACTAAAGCAACTTTCTGCATGATTATAGATATACTCTGTGAGCTGCTAGGGAGGGTCTTTCCTGTTCTCTTCCTGCCTACCAGACATTCCAGGTTCTGCTATCTCTCTGTCTTCTGGGGAACAGCCCCTCCCTCCTGTGACCCCAGTCTATATTCTACCACAATATGGCAAATAATTCCACACACATTAGCAGCTTTTGCACAGACTTATTTCAGCAGATATTGGCTGAACCATTGGTTTTATGATCATGGTTTGGTAGATGACTTGACTCAGTTGACATTTGTGCTAAGCCACTTGCAGGGATATAATTTGTTTCTGGATAATATTTAATGCATCTGTTATATATCTGCGAGACCGCCCGCTACCACATACCTCCCAACGACCGGTAAGAGCCCACAGGGTCGGTCTCCTCCAGGTCCTGTCAGCTAAACAGTGTCGGCTGGCGGGCCTGCGGGGGAGGGCCTTCTCTGTGGCGGCCCCGGCTCTCTGGAACCAGCTACCCCCCTGAGATCCGCACTACCCCCACCTTACTGGCCTTCCGGAAAGCCATCAAGACCTGGCTTTTCCGGCAGGCCTGGGACCATTGACCTCTGGTGATGATAGACGAGGTCGGCCCAAGAATGTTGTATGACTATTTTTTTAAAATGTGTTTTAATCTGCTCTTTTTAAATTTTAAATTTTTATATTGGTATGTTATTTATGTTTCTTCCTGCTGTGAGACGCCCAGAGTCCTTCGGGAGTTGGGCGGCATAGAAATGTAAATAGATAGATAGATAGATAGATAGATAGATAGATAGATAGATAGATAGATAGATAGATAGATAGATAGATAGATAATAGATAGATAGATAGATAGATAGATAGATAGATAGATAGATAGATAGATAGATAGATAGATAGATAGATAGATAGATAGATAGATAGATAGATAGATAGATAGATAGATATACTATGCTACATGTTCCAATATGTTTGTTATGTTTAAGATGTTCCCAGATTGATTCTCCAATAACTAGCCCACCATGTTTTAGGATAGTATGCTATGTGAACTCAGTCGGTGTGGTTTGTTTATAGTTGTGTAGATCATGGAACACACACACACATTGTAGAAACATGGTTTCCTTGTCTCTTTTCTGCCTGCAAACTATTGCACTCAATCCAGAAATCACCGCCCTTCCTGTGCCTTTAAGACTGAATTCCTCCCTTGAAGTTTCACAGGCAGAACTTCTAAGGTAAGTGGCAAGTTTTCTTAAAGCAATAACTCTCTCTCAGGTTTTATTGTGCTTTAAAAGAGATGCGATGCATTCTGAAGATATATACAACACCTTTCCTTTTTTAAAAACAAGAAGAAATAAACTGACAGGTGTGAGTCTACTAGGAGAACCTACGAAATATGCCCAAGTGAACTTCTTTTAGGAGAGAAGTGTCCAACCTTGGCTGGCTGGTGAATTTATTTATTTATTTATTTATTTATTTATTTATTTATTTATTTATTTATTTATTTATTTATTTATTTATTTATTTATTTATTTATTTATTTATTTATTTATTTATTTATTCATTCATTCATTCATTCATTCATTCATTCATTCATTCATTCATTTATTCTCAAGTACATGTTGGTAATATACATAGATACAACATTGTTTATATACATAAGATGGGTACTGATAAGAGGGAACATTAGGACAGGGATGGTAGGCACGCTGGTGCGCTTATGCACGCCCCTTACTGACCTCTTAGGAATCGGGTGAGGTGAGGTCAACAGTGGACAGTCTAAGGGTAAAGTTTTGGGGGTTTGGTGACGAAACCACAATGTCAGGTAGTGAGTTCCAGGCATTGACCACTCTATTGCTGAAGTCGTATTTTCTACAGTCAAGTTTGGAGTGGTTCACTTTGAGTTTGTATCTGTTGTGTGCTTGTATATTGTTGTGGTTGAAGCTGAAGTAGTCGCTGACAGGAAGGACATTGTAGCAGATAATTTTATGAGCTATGATTAGGTCGTGCCGAAGGTGATGTAGTTCTAAGCTTTCTAAGCCCAGGATTTCAAGTCTGGCTGCGTAAGGTATTCTGTTGTGAGTAGAGGAGTGGAGGGCTCTTCTTGTAAAGTATCTCTGGTCACTTTCTAATGTATTTATGTCCGATATGCGGTGTGGGTTCCAGACAGATGAGCTGTATTCAAGGATTGGTCTGGCGAATGTTTTGTATGCTCTGGTTAGTAGTGTGATATTCTGGGAGTTGAAGTCCACAGGTCTTAAAATTGCCAAGATTGGACATCCCTGCCTTAGAGCTTAAAGAAACCTTGGCAGATTTCATTGTAGGAAGGAAAAAAAACAAAACAAAAAGCAGACCCCCCAAAAAATTGCTGGCAAGAAGGAAAATTGGAGAGCTTCAAGGGCATGTAATCTTCTTGGGGGGCTTGATATCTGTTTGGGTTCCATCTCGATTTGCATGATCTGTTTATTTCTGAAAAGAAACCGATAACACAGAGACAGAGACAGACACCCCCCCACCCACCCCCGCAAATCTTATGAGCTTCCAAGCTGCATGGTAGAAAAAGCCGCCCTTGAAATTTCCTAGAACCATTTTTTTGTTCCTGAGAGTGAAGCCAGGATGATGGATTCGGAGTTAATTTATTTGCGTAGCTGCAGCATGTCATTCTTTCTAGGATACATTGTGTGAAAGTAAAAGTAATTTCCAACTCAACCCCCCCCCTCTTGCTTTATTGGCGAGCACTATAAGATATAAAATATACAGCTTTCTGACGACATCGTAACCTTGAGATATGACTTTATTTTTCTTTTTGCTGGGCAAATTGGCAGGTATTCTAAGATGGGGATAAATTAAGACCGCTACAGATCAAGGAGTCAACCACAGCCTCCCCCCCATTTTGTTTGTCTCTGCAAATATCTGGGTGCATTGAAGGCATCCCCCCCCCCCAATGGCATATATCTGTAGCAGTAATTAAGTTGATTATTTGCCTTGGGTCTGAATTGCTTTGATAAGTATACATGTTGGAGAGCTGCCGTGAAACTGAAAAACATTCTTGAGTGCTAATGAGATCTAATGACTTTGCAGTTAGAAGCCAAGGAATATTCTTTTTTTCCAAATCTTTTTTTTAATTCAAAAAGTTTTATAAGTACAGAGTACAAACATTTTTCATTTTTCTCCTCCCCATCCCCCCTACCCGCAACCCACTCCCTTCCCTCCCCCCCTCCCCCGCGGACTTCCCAGAGAAAGTACAGGGCATGATTTCCCCAATTTTTAAAATCTTTAACTCCAAGTTTTCCTAAACTATCCAAAACATAATCGGAAGAAGGATGAAAATAATAAAAATTAAAGAAAATAAGTAATTAAAAGGAAAGTAAACAATTAAAAAAACATCATACAACATATCATACTATCATTCATATCTCTAAATCTAAAGTGACCAGATTTTTTTTTCTTCAAGCGGGACACCATTGACGGGGGTGGGTTTCTCCATTTGAGTTTTGCCCTCTGCGCATGCGCAGAACGCTGCGCATGCGCAGAGGACAAAACAGCAAATGTCGGCGTCCAGGTGAGGTGGGGGGGAGGGGGGGGAGGGGGGGAGGCGGGAGGGCGCTTGGATGCCTGCAGCTCGCGACAGGTAAGCTGCCTCCTTTCCCCGTCTCCTGCCTCCCGTTCGTTGCTTGCCAGCCCGGCCGAAGGGAAGGCGGGAGGCGAGGAAAGGCCTCCCGAAAGGAGGGGAGGCTTCGGGAGCCCGCCTCCCTTTCGGCCCGAAAGGGAGGCGGGCTCCCGAAGCCTCCCCTCCTTTCGGGAGGCCTTTCCTCGCCTCCCGCCTTCCCTTCAGCCGGGCTGGCTCGCCTCCCCTCCTTTCGGGAGGCCTTTCCTCGCCTCCCGCCTTCCCTTCAGCCGGGCTGGCTCGCCTCCCCTCCTTTCGGGAGGCCTTTCCTCGCCTCCCGCCTTCCCTTCGGCCGGGCTGCCTCACCTCCCCTCCTTTCGGGAGGCCTTTCCTCGCCTCCCGCCTTCCCTTCGGCCGGGCTGCCTCGCCTCCCCTCCTTTCGGGAGGCCTTTCCTCGCCTCCCGCCTTCCCTTCGGCTGGGCTGGCAAGCAACGAACGGGAGGCGGGAGACGGGGAAAGGAGGCCGCCGGCAGCTTACCTGCTCCAAGCATCCAAGCGCCGCGGTCTCCCGGTCGCCCGCCCGGCCCCAGGGCAACGGCGGCAGCGAGGCGACGGGGGGAAGAAAGGGGAGGGGGACGAGGAAGGGCTGTTTGCGCCGCTCGTAAACTCAAAGCGGTGACAGCTCCTCGTCCCTCACCCCTCCCAACCGCAGCGGCGCCTCCGAGGGCGGGGCTAGGGATGGGGCGGGGGAAGGAGAGGAGGAGCAGCCTCCCTTCCCCCTCCCCCCAGCTTCCAGCACCCGCCCGCCGCCAACGCCGGCCCGAGCTGAGAGGCCTGCTGCCTTTCAGGCCGATTTTTTGAAAGAATGCCCTAGTCGGGCATTGTTTTAAAAAATCGGGACTTTTTAAGAGGGCGGGCGGGACGCGGGACAAATGGCGAAAAAGCGAGTGTGTCCTGCCAAAATCGGGACGTCTGGTCACCTTATCTAAATCACTATCTTTTACATGATCTATATTAATAATTATAAAAAAGAAGAAAAAAAAAACAAAAAAACAAAAAAGAAAACAAAAATAAAAAAGAAACAAAGGTGAACCTCCAGAACTAAACTTAATCATAAAATCAAACAATGTTAGTAACATAATATTACAATATTTTTTTCCAAATCTTTATGATACATATCCTGAGTCCTAAGACAAAGATTATGAATATCGGTGTGCCCATTCATGCATTCCTTGATCCTTGCTAGGCTTTTGGATTAGCACTGATGATGTTACCTAGTAATGAAACATCTGCAAGAAAACAGCCAAGCTCAGAGAGTACTAAGGCTATTAAAGTTTATTAAGGCTGCAGAGCTCCATATAGTCACTAGATGGCAGCAGAGAGACATAGAAAAGTCCAACTGTTTGCTGCCACCTAGCGGTCATCCGAATCCCTGCAGCTCAGGTATAACAGAACTACCCTTGATACCAACCAACCAAGTTCCTTGATTCATCTGACTTTTAAAAAAAAAACCAGATGTGAAAAGCAAAAATGTGAGAATAGATTGGCAAACTCTCCCCATGCCATCTATGGGTCCAGATGAATTGCAGTGCCACCCTCTGGACCTCTGAAAACTTTGGCTAAATCTTACGCATCTTTCACACACCGGTAGATGCAAATTTTCTCCAAACCAATCTTCTAAAAGAGATTTCCTATGAAGGTAGTATCTCAGTTGTACCGGCTTTCTTCTGCTATCTGGCTGCTCCTGGTATTATTATTAAATTATATTAAGAAGTTATAACATGGTTGTCATGGTTATGATTGTCCCTCACCTCCTAATCCCTATGTTAACAACCGAGAAGTCAAACAGCTTAGAACAGGGTAAATTTGGCTTTTGGCTTTGAGTATTCATTTATTTATAGTCTTCATATACCACTGGATTCAATAAAAATGACTCCCAGTAGTTTATAACATAAAAGCAGAGGAAGGACCTACAAGCTAATAAAGATATAAAGTATTACAAAGAGGGAGTGTAATGGTGACCACTCATTGCTCTAAGACCCTCTGGAACAATTTAGTTATCTTTAACCATTTCTGGAAGACCAACAGTGAGGATGTCAATCTAGTCACAAGGAGGAAAGAGATCGGTAACCTATGGCTGCTACTGAGAAACATTGCATGTTAGACTTTACAGATACAGATTAACAGAGTTGGAAGGGACCTTGTAGGTCCTCTAGTCCAACCCCCTGCCCAAGCAGACCCTACACCATTTCTGACAGATGGCAGTCCAGTCTCTTCTTGAAAGCCTCTAGTGATGAAGCTCCCACGACTTCTGAAGGCAACTTCTGTTCCATGGGTTGATTGCTCTCACTCAGAAAATTTATCCTTTGTTCTAGGTTGAATCTCTCCTTGATCGTTTTCCTTCCACATTCTAATATTTTCTTTATTCCATTTTCATCTAAAGATATATTTCCATTTTTGTGCGTACTTAATTCTCGCTGCCATTATCACATATAGTATTAAATATGTAATTCTTGTATTGTATTTTGGTCAGGTCCTCTTTTATGATAACACCCAGAAACTTAAAACTGGCCACTTGCTCCACTCGGTCTCCATTGATAACCAAGGGCTGAATGTCTGCTCTATTCCTTCTGTAGTCCACTATAAGCTCCTTTTCCATTTCCATACTTGCCTGCTTTTATCAAACCTAGGTTCCAACTCCTCCGTTGGTGCCATTCAATGTTGGTTCTTTGTAGCTTCCCATAAGTCTTTTATCTGCTAATAATATCTGTGAATCAATAAATGATTCAGTGTGTTTTCCCATGGCATAGATTTTAGGATATTTTGTAATGTTGATGGATCTGACTCATTCATCAAGTTGTTGTCAAATCATAGTGACCACATAGATGGATTTTCCTCCCTAACAATCTCTCCCGAACTTTGCAATGTGAGATAATCATTAATCATTTTTCCCGCTAAGACAGATTTAAAAAAAATCTATTTGACATTTGATTAATGGGTATGTACTACATATATGCACTCATTAATCAAACATCAGTATATTGATAGTTTTCCCTTTTGTCTGTTGTTTTATTGGGTTGATTGTTTTTGCAGTTTTTCATGTATGTCTCTTCTTTGTTTTTATACTTTGCAACCTTTCAGTGAAACCTGTTAAGAAATAATAATAAATAGCAAAACAAAAACCATTTAAAAATGACTATACAGTGAACCCTCGTTTTTTGCGGGGGTTACGTTCCAAAAAGAACCCGTGATAGGCGAAATCCGTGAAGTAGTAACCTTTATTTTTTTTTACAATTATTATACAATGAAATACTCCATAATACATTGAAACCAAAGAACAAAACCTTTTTACAGGCCCAAGCATTTGTTTAACAAATAAAAGTACTGTATAAATGTTTTTTTTTTTTTACAAATAACTACTGTACTGTAAAATAATAATTTTAATCATCAATACGAACTGAAGGCTTCAAATTGCGGAGATCAGCACCGCCCCACCGAAACCCGAGTCATTGGATTAGAACGGGAGAAAATGAAAAATGATTATGAAAAAAAATACCAAGTACAGTAGGACAAATAGTGACTCACGTGTATTTCACTGCTCTTGGCAAGCTGTTTTACATACGTGTATGAACCGCAACGTTATTGACACACAGGTAGAGAAGAAGTGGAGAGACTGTTTAGCCAATCAGAATGCAGAACACAATGCACGATGCAAATCCGTGAAGCAGCGAGGGTTCACTGTAGTGACTTTGGTTTGCTAATATGCAGGCCACTGCATCTGGCCAAAGGTAGTTTTTTTTTCAGATGCAGCTCCATTTACAGCGCATTTCAGTAACCTAAAAATGTGAGGTTGATAGCTTGAATTTCTGTGACAAGGGCCTTCCAATCCCAGTAGGGTCGCAATTATGAAGTTACTAGGAGTTGAGTTTTACTTGACAAGTATTTTTACATTTGTTGATATATCAGAATTGTGATTTGTCCATCTTTGGGGCGGGGCGGGGGCTATTTATTTTGTGGGTGTCTTCAAGTCACTTTTGACTCCTGGCAACTGTCTGGAACAATCCTTGCAATTTTCTGGGCAAGATTATGAAGTGGTTTGCCATTGCTTCCTTCCTTGGGCTGGGAGAGAGTGATTGGCCCAAGGTCTCCCAGCTAGCTTTGTGCTTAAGGAGGGACTAGAACTCATGTTTTTTGAGCTTGCTGCCTTAATCTTTAGACCAGCAGTCCCCAACCTTTCCAGCTTGGCGGCCTAAATGATAGCAATATCATTTAGATTTATATACCGCTTCACAGTGCTTTACAGCCCTCTCTAAGCGGTTTACAGAATTCAGCATATTGCCCCCAGCAATCTGGGTCCTCATTTTACCCACCTCGGAAGGATGGAAGGCTGAGTCAACCTTGAGTCGGTCAGGATAGAACTCCTGGCAGTCGGCAGAATTAGCCTGCAATGTTAAGGGGGGCATTCCCCTGTAGAGGCGATCTGTGGATCTTGCTTCTTTTGAAAGCACATTAGAAAATAAAACTGAGATTCAAATCTAATTAACAAAATATTTATTTCAGTACAAAAGTAATAAAAGAATTCCTTAATAAGCTACATCTTTTCAGCTAATAAAGTCACATTTGCTTTCAGCAGAAATGGAGGAGAGAAAAGAAGAAAGGAAGGAGTTGACTCCTAGAATGCACACATGCGTAGTAAAACATATCACATGTCTGCTTGATCATACATACAAGAAA